>CM046343.1:24025125-24625125 GCA_025403435.1 Artocarpus heterophyllus
GTATCCTTTGAGTCTAATTATATATAGCTGAGGGATATTTTGTTTGGAGATTGTTTATTATAATTCATTTATTTGTCTAGAGATTGTATAAATTGTAAATTTTATTGCTTTCTTATATGACATTTCACTTAACTAGTATGATACTTCATCAATAACCTAGTTTATGGTTGCAGAAGATATGCATATACGAATCTTTCGGTTTGCTTTCATTTTCATCGCGATTCTTGGGACTTTTTTGCTTAGGTGTTCTTGATTATTGATCTTTTTTGGTTTCTTGTGTCTCCAGTTTGCAGCCAGTAAGGGATATACGTGAGAAGCAGGTACAGCTCTGGAAGGAACTTATTCTGGAATACTGCTGATTCCAGAAGATATTTGTGATCGGATCGGAAGAAGAATTTCCTTTATTTTCAAACCCTGTAATTGAAAGTAAGTTTTGATTTTCTTTGTTTGGTTCTATCTAAATTAGAGTGTTGAATCTTGCTGTTGAATGCTCAAAAACTTTTACATGCTTGTTTTCAGCCCGGATCTTTTCTAGTGGATGTGCTACAAACGAAACCTTATTTACTGTGTCAGTTCGTAGAATGGCCCTCCTTTCCTATAATATGCAAGAATAACCTTTTTGAGAGGAGTGCGAAATTACGCTGCTCTGCTTTAGTTCAGAAAGAACAAATCAACAAGGTTGAGTGGAAACATAACGTACGATAAGCAATGAAATTAGGCAATTTTAATAAATGGGAACATCGATCACTTCATCTTTAGACAGAAAATAAATTTTATTGTAGACTGATGTTCAAGCTTATTTTGATGGATTTATTGCATTTTGCATCAAAACAATTGAGATTCACTTGTTCATGAAACTGATATTCTTGGTATACTCATGATAAATAGGCTTTCCAATTGTCATGCTTATCCCACTATACCTCTCACATGACCAAGTGTAAAAGGTGTATTAATTAGATTAGGCTTTTCCTCTTGGTTTTGTAAGTTGTTTAAATTGAACGTATTGTATAGGCTCGTAATTCAAGCTTCATTTTGAAATTATGAAATTTTTACTGCATTACCTACGTTGATTGATTGTGTATAGGACGGCACGTTGTTGATCTATTATTCCCACTCTTGTTCTCCAGTCTCCTCAACCAAAACTGATCAAGGAAAACAGGACCGTCGTATCCATTCAACTAATAAATTTATTGCCCTTGGCATGTTTTTGCCTCAATATTTTAGTCTCTTACGTCTAATTTGGATAGTTCAGGATTTCTCAGTCATGAAGCCAGGCAGCTTTTCTCTCGGCCTTAGTTTCAGAAGGTGTTTTATCAGTTTCTTTTCTTTCTTTCTTTGTCATTTTCAGTTCATTCCTTTAATTATTTTTATTTTATTAACAGGCCGAGCAGATGGTTGGACAAAGGGCACAAGAAATGTCTTATTCTCTGGCACTGGATTCAAGAGTGGGCTGGCATTATTCTTAACTTTGTGAGTAAAATCGAGTGCGAATTTTATGATCAATCTGGATGTTATAACCTAGTAATACTTAATTTTCAGAATAAATTTGTTTTCTTACATAATTAGGTAAAGATAACGGGTTGGAGGACTCGGTTATGACAGTTGAGGAAATACGTTCAGGGATTGAATCAAGAGGAACAGGTATAATTTCAGCTGCATTTATTACCAAGCTTAAGTTTATCTCAGAATTGATCGATAAAACTCTAAGTACAAGTGCATTTCAATTACCAGTTAAGCATAGTAATAAAAAGTAGAGCCGGCAATTTCGGACACGCATGATGACACAATACGAGAATTACACGAGATAACCGGGTTTGAAATGTATGTATTAATTGGGCCATAAATGAGTTGGAACGAATAACACGAAAATAAATGTGCTGGATTCGTGTTAGCACGTTTAACAGTTTAATTAAACGTGCAGTAAACGTATCAACACGGCACGTTTATAGCCCGTTTATAGCACATTTAAACTTAAAATAAAAAAGTTTCATAATTTTGTAGGTGCACTTGAGGTGTGCAAAGTTTAAATCTCACCGCCAGTTCACCACCTTGCTGCATGAATATTTGTTATCAAATGAGGGCTTTTAATATATTTATTGTAGTTTTATGGTATTGAAATAAAAAAATTTCATAATTTGCGGGCAAGGTTATCCTTGCACCTGAGGTATGCAAAGTTTCACTTTCTCCGCCAGTTCACCAACCTGCTGCATGACCGTTTGTTGTCAAATGAGGGCTTCTAATATTTATTGTAGTTTTATGGTTTTGAAATTTCTACCTTAGAGTCCCACATCGAAAGAAAATGAGAGCCTCTCTCTCATTCTTTTCTATATAAGCCGGTTTCCTTGTTTGCACAAGCATGAAAAAGCTATGAGAGCTTCAATATACCTTGTGTTCAAGGTGGCTCTTTAAGATTAATGCAGTTTAAACAATTAATGATAAATGAATATTGTTACGTTTGGACACTAAATTTAGTTTAGTTTATAGGGAAAATTAAAATAAAAAAATTTAGAGTGAAAATTATAAATAAAAAAGTAGTAAAATATAGTAAAAGAGCCTTATTTTTTAAATAGTTAGTCAAAATTTTTAAAAAATTTATATAAATTTTTTTATAATAGGTGTATTTTAATGTGTCGTGTTATACGTGTTATAGATGGGTCGTGTTTGTGTTTGTATTTTAAGCACATTTATTAAACGTGTTTGTGTTTGTTTAAGCACATTTATTAATATATTATGTGTTTAGTCTAATTGTCGTGTTATAAACGTGTTACACGAACATGACACGTAACAAATTTCAGCCTTAATAAAAAAGTCGATTCAAGGGAAGCTTGCACTCTTCAAGGGGTCTTCGGCCGATGAGTGTGTGAAATTCTCCATATAACCCTTCTAAAGATTGTAAGAAAATTTTTGCCGAGGTTGGCTGATACAATTGTTTGACGGCCAATTTGATATTGTTATCACAAAAAGCCGTGACATAAAGCTGCGAATAGAAAGCTTTTAGTTTCAAAAGCAACCTTGATAATGTAGAGATAAACTGTCGTGACTTGAGTGTATAATGACCATAACGGACATGATGTTAAAAATTATTCTTACTTTGCTCTTTTCTTTGTTGTGTCTCCTCTGGAAGCTGAAAAACGCAAACTAGAAAGCCCCAATGATATCAACCGAGATCATGAGGAGGTGTAAACTCAGAGGCTAATTATTACGAGGGAGAACTACAAGATCTTCCTAATTTGGCTACAAGTGTAATGAGATGTTCAGCTTGTATTCTCAATGGTTTAAAAAATAATTTTTCAGACTGCAAATACCTTAAAATTTCACCTGTGGCACATATTTTTCAAGGGAAATGCTACAATAAGAACCACAAAAGTTTCTCATCAATAAGACTTTTCTGTCTTTATATTTTTGACCGTTGGATTGAGATTGGATGGTCTAGAATGTAAGTTCACAGCGTAAAAAATGAACATAGTTATATTTGACCTTCATATTTTTTAATCAAACACTTAAATAATTAAAATTAAAAAAACACTAAAAAATTTAGACAAATCCATGAAAAAGTTTCAATACAGTATGCCCTTGGAGGCGGGGGTGGCAATGTCGACGTCGGGTACATGGCCGGTCAACGGCGATCCACGAGGCAGAGGGATGGCGACAGAGGCGAAGAGTGAGGGTGGCAACCTCCAGATTTGGCGTTCGTGTGTAATATAGTGTGGAATTACACTGATAACTTAAGCATATAAAATTATACTATAAAAGTAATATAGTATAGAAATTAGATTGCTTAAAATTAAGCAGTATAGAATTATACTATGTGGAGGATATGGATGAGTAAGGAATACTGTGTAAGTTTATACAGTATAGAAAAAGTAAATCGACAATATAAAAAAATACTAAGTATAAATTTAGACTGTAAAAAGGATGATATGGGCCCACTTAGTGACACCCTAAGGTGAAAATCGTTCCACATTTTCCCCTCAAAGAATTGGTTGTGGCAAATAGTGGGGGTAGCTTTTTGAAATTGCAATTTGTCCTCTAGTAATTATTTTTGTACTTAAGGATCTAAGTGGATAAAATTTCCACCAAAGTAGCACCTTTAGGATTAAAGTAATTACAAGGGTGTTTAGCATAGACACCCACACCATTATCTAGTTATGAACAGTGTAAAGCTCTCACATGCTACAATAAAAAATAAAAAGTTGCTACCATTGTAAATGTTCTCACATGTTATAGTAAAAATAGTTATAATCAATAGTTCTTATCACTATGCCAAACACCCTATACATAATTAGACCTCTAGTTTTAACTATTTCTTAATTTGTTCATATGTTCTTAGAAACTACAAAGATATCTTTGAAATTTTAAAAACTTATTTTAATTTCATTCTCATTAATGGAGAAAATTGGGCAAAACAATATGTCTACGCTTAAATGGTTATGATAAATATTTTATATATTAAAAACATATAAAAATCCTAAAACAAAATATCAAACTTCAAAAAAAATCTTAAGTTTTATGATTTTTTTAAATTTTAAAATATATATTTTTAAATTTTTCTCAAGAAAAAATATATTTCATAAACTAATTGGTTTAGTCAATGGTTTTTTTTTTTTTTTTTTATCTTATCTCTAGGTTTTTTACGTTAAAAAAGTCTGAAAAGGATAAAATTGAAACAAGTTTTTCAAATTCAAAACACACCTCTGTAGTTTCTAAAAACATAAAAATAAATTAAGAAATAACGAAAAACATAAGGTATAGTCGTGTGATTAACCCTATATTCTTATTTGGTATACCAAAAGGGACCTTAGGGTATATATATAATTTTTTTTGTGTATTGTGTGAATTAAGCGGTATGTGGCCGAATGCCTAGCAAAAACACTCTTAAATGCTATCTGTTATTCAATCTTCTTTCTTTGAACATCTTTCATTACAAACACATTTGTAACAAAAGTCTTTTCGGTCAACAACATAAAATTCTTTTACGGTCAACCTAAAAATACTATATTTTGCCCCATTTTAAGCATTGTGCTCTAGTAATATCCGTGGTCACAAGCGTATGATATATTAAAAGTGATAGAGCATAATTTTATTTTTTTTTAAAAGGGTGCAGTTTGAGTTAAATCAAAATATAAAAACTAAATGAGTTGTATAATGAATATAACTAGAAGTGAAAATGAATGTTATAAATGAAACTTTTAAAATACTATGTATAAAATTGAGAATATTTATCTTTTTATACCCCTATGTTTTAAGTTTATTGCGAAATTATATCTTTGGTTTAAGATCTCATTGAATATATACCATAGGATTAGATTTAATGACTTATTTATATCTTATATTGGTCAAACACTTGATTTTGATTGTTACAATAGCCAAACTATCCTTAAAAAAAGAAAAAAAAAACTTAGAACTTCCAAAAATAGAAAAAAAAAATTCAAATCGTGCCCTAACCCACCAATCCAAACGACAATTGCCACACAAGGCCATTCCCCTTCTTCCCCTCGAGTACCAACATCGTGACTGCTTTGCCCCCTCTCCCTACAGCAAGCCCAGGCAACCCATCCCTGAGGTGAGCTGAGCATTGCCCTTTTCTCTGCTATATTAATCGTCCGATCCCAATAGCAAGTCTCCCTACACTTCCTGCAAGCCTCCCATCCTCCTGCATTAATCACAATAAAACCCCCTTCGCCACCAGCAAGCGCCTATGAAAAACACTCACCACCTAGTTCTTGGAGATGATGGAAGGCATTTTTTCCTCTCACAGTTCTCATCAAACGCAACCATATAGTTTGACATAAAAGATTGAGGCGTGGTGATGGTTTGAGGTAGTAGTCAGAGTGGTTGTGGGCGGAGTAGGGGATGGGCTTAGGGATGGGTGGGTGGGGTGGCGTCAATGGTCATGAGATTTGTTTTAAGTTTTTTGGTCTTTAAAAAAATTTGGGGTTGTTTGGTTTTTTTTTTTTCAAAGTTTTTCTCATTTTTAAAAAACACAAAAAAATGAAAACAAAATCTTATTTGGTTAAATTTTTGACAAAATGCAAAACAAAAACATTTCCAAAAAACTCTTCCCAAAAAGCCCCAAAAAATGAAAACAAAAAAAGGATGTTTTCAATTTTTTTTTCTTGACCTCGGAATTCCCTATCTTCTCTCATCCTTTCCTTCCACAATCCCCCTTATCTCTAGCGTCGCCTAGCCAAAGTACGGCAACCACGGCTTAGCAACTCCATCCCTTGCCAGTGAACCTATCGCCCCCCTCAACCCTAGCACTGGCAAACCCAGAGCCCCCACCAGCGACCTCCCGACCCTAGCGCCTACCACCAGCAAACACCCCCTCCATCCTTTGCCTAAGCCCAATAGTTGGTCAATGAATCCTAACGACCCTCGACCCTACTAGGTCTTCGTCAAAGCCCCACGACGGGTGGAGGAGAGGCGATCTAGGATGTCCGTCGAAGCCCGCAAGCCGTAGCGATCTTGCGAGAGAAAAATCGCCTTTACACCATCGATCCTAGGGCTATCGATCTTTCCGCCTCTATGGACGTGGATCTCTATGCCTCCATCGTCGTTGATCTTAGCACCTTCATAGTCTTCGATCTCCACGCCTCCATCATCGTTGATCTCCGCTTGGGTTGTCGCTGGCAAGTTGGTCTCACCGAAGCAAAGGAAGATTAAGAGTCTTCTTCCTCTTGTTTTGTTGTAAATAATAATAATAATAGTAATCAATAAATAGTTTTTTAATTTGGTATTATTTATATTAATAATTTTTTTAAAAAAAAATTGTGTTAAAAAATACCTCCATTTACAACCGAACACAATTCTAAAAACAATCTTTAGCACATTTCTCAAAACATTTTTATTTTTACATTTTTTTCAAAAACAAAAACTAAAATGAAAACACTACCAAACAAGGCCTTTATTTTTAAGGGTAAAAAACAGTTTTTTTTTTTTTTTTTTTTTTTTTTTTTTTGCACTGGAGGGCAAAAAAAGGTTTGTTTAAGTTTAAATATATTTTTTTTAGTTTTCTCTTATTTTTTTTTCATTTTCCTATTTCAAGGTATTTTGGGAATTTCAATGGTCAAATAGTAGTTGGCCATGAAAATGTATAAATCTATATGTATTAAATATAATTTGAAGGTACAATTTTAAGAAGATAAAAAATCAATGGCATGGTTTTTCAATAAACCTAAAATATAAAGTATAAAAAGGTAAATATCCCTTGAAAAATTTAGAGGGACAAAATAATAAATTTTAGATGGTTTAAATATATAAATAAAATATTTTAAAACATTCAGTATAAAGTTTGAATTTTAAAAATTTTAGGGTGGAAAAAATAGGCGTAAATATAAGAATTCTTAAAAAATTTTCATTGACAAAAAAAAAATAGCTGGCCCAGAAGTGCTGTTGATAATTTTTTGCATATACATATAGATATAATATGTTTGTATTAGTACTTTATTTCTAGACCGAAGTGGTCCAAAGAAGTCTCTAGTAAAGTTTTGTATGTATAGATATAAATAATATTTTTATGTTAAATATTGTATTTCCTAGCCCGAGTGGTCCAGAGAAGTCTCTAGTAAATTTTTGTATTTACATACAAATGTAGTATTTTCATGTTCATATTGTATTTCTCAGCTATCTGTGTTAGCAAGGGAGGAAAGGGGAGGTAGGGAGGAGAAAGAGGCAAGCTTATTATTCTCAGTTTGTCATGATATGTTTTTGCTACATATTTTGAAAATATACGACATTATGTACTAACTTTTGTACCGAATTTGTTATTTTGCTATTTCTCTAAAAAAAAAAAAGGGATAAAAATAAGAACTCTAACATTATTTTGATTGAGCCCAAAAGACCAGCTGGGCCTAAGAGGGCTGCAGCCCCCTGAGCCTTAACTCGCTCCGTCACTCGCTCAAACTTATGACTACTTGCATGGAGGACGAGTAAGCTTTCCATCCCGCTATATTCTCAAAGGCATGCAATTGATTAGTCACCATTTAAAAGAATTAGACAAGGTTTAAATTCTGAGTATAAGTGGGAAAAGGAAAACGAAAGGAAGAAGAATTTGCTTGATGATATATGAAGTAGCACGCATCGTGATTGTGATCGTTTTGAAGACAAAAGCCTCAGGCACCATAGAAATTAATATGTTATTTTTTTATATATGGTTGAAAGTTTGGCCTTCTGGCTTTATTTTCTGAGGCCATAATTACAAGATAGACACCAATCGTATGTACGCATATAACTACAAATTTTAACTTCAAAAAGTGTGATTCACTTTTTTTTTCTTTTTTGCCTTTGTACTTATTCAAGATGAATAACTTCAGCAGCAGGATCTTCTAATATCTGTGAATTACAAGCAGCTTTGTTGAAACTAAAAAATATTTTCACCACTGGTGCAGAGTCTTTTTAATTTTAATATATAAACTTGTATATAGACATTGACATTAATTAGACATTACTTATACAATATTGCCCTTGGCACTTGCATTGCATTTATTGTTGTTGTTGCAGCAATTACACATGTTCTGCATGTACGACATGATATTGCCGCATTCAAACTCTTTACCACTCTTTACGTGACAAACACTAGTTTTACCTGATGCACTTTGACACCCCTATAACAAATAACTTTTCCTATATTAATAATGGCAATATTACCACAGGTACTCTACCAATATCTTAAGGCTTTTTCTCAATAAATATATATATCTTAAGGCTTGATTTCAAATGAAGAACTTCAATGAATTAGAGCGAGGATGAAATCTTAAAGCCCTTCAATTCACACACTTTTAAAGGCTTCTCTTCTGGATCATGATTAGTAATCTTCTTCAACTCTTGCCCAAACCTCTCCATAGCAATCTCTGTTGGCAAGCAAATCGGAACCACCACCCCTTTCTCCCCTCTCTCCTCGTATGAAACATGAAAGCTAATGAAAGACAATGCCATGGCTGGACCACCAAAAACCGGAAAACCCCACCCGAAATCTACCTCTCCGAACCCTGCACGCGTGTTATCAGAGACCATGTAGTACCCCGACACCGTATACAAGGGCCGTCCCCTAATCACCATCAGACTAGCAATAGACATGATGTAGTCTTTGTTCATTTGCGCTTTAGCCTTCTTCACCAACTCCACCGCAAACCCTAACGGACTCTCGCGCAAAACCCTAGCGTTCGAGGTCGCCGCGGGGAGGGCAAGCGCATTGCCGTAGTACCCCAAGGGCAAACTAAAATCTTTAACATTCTTGTTTCCTCGTATACTTGTTGCGCAAGAAATGCGAACGGTTTCTTCAAGGTCAAATCCAAGTGCAATTGTACGGCATTTCCACATACAAGCTGTGATCAACTCAAATCGGGAACAGTTTTGGAGGTGTTTGGGAAGTTGTCTTCTCATGTTCATGATTTGGTTGGGGCTGAAGAAGAATGAGCGTTGAACGACGTCGTTTGGGTTCATGACCATGTTTTTGTTGTTTGAGCCATTAGAACTGGACGGTATTTGTTGGTATTCATGATGTGTACAGGTTATTCTTGGTGGGTTTTGGGCGTTTAGGATTTCTCGTTGCCAAACTGGAGGAGTAGATGGGGTGTTTATGCCACGTGCCATTTCTGCAACTGTGTTTAAGAACTGGACCAAACCAAATGCGTCACTCATTGTATGGTTGAGGCGTACTGCCAAAGCAAATCCTCCACATTTCAACTGAGTCACCTATACAAGAAAATATCACATATCACCTTGTAATAAATAAGTCTTACTGGTCTGAAAAAGTGACATTCAATTTTGTTTTGTCCTGTCATTGATCTAGTTCCTTGTCTTGAGCTTGATAATTAAGTTAATCAATCACCTAAGTTATATCATAAGCACATTGAAAGTTAAAGTACAGAAATGAGAATTTTACGATAGGATTTCATGCCTGGAGTTTTGTTTTGAATCAATAAATTTGTATCAAGTTTAATTAATTTTGCACATATATATATATTTTTTTATTTTGATGTGCTTTTGACAAAAGGTCCGTTTAGTAAATGAATTTGAATTAGTGATTTGATTTGAGTTAGTGTGATTTAAATTAGGATTTGAGTTAGCGATTTGAATTATTATCAAAATTGACGTTTGGATGTACATTAAGTTTTAATCTGAGTATGGAATAGAATTGGAATTTGTGTTTGGAGAGGTAGTGAAAATAGTTTTTTATTTATCAACAAATCTAATAAAATCTTAGTGTTAATGATCCTAAAAAAATATGCAATATAGATTTTAATCTATTTCTCTCTTCACTAGAAAGACAATGAAAAAAGAATCATCTCAATTGAATAATAAATGAAGAAGTTATGATTTTTTCCTCAAATATAGGAGGGAGAATTTTAATTTTACTGTAGCAAAGATATCCAAGTATCAAAAGTTTAGGAGGAGTCAGTTTTTTGAAAACTTGGATTCTTAATACTTAAAGGATTTGGATTTTGGAGGAAACAAATATGTATCCAAAGGATTCTTAATAAGCGAATCCAAATTTGAGTATAAAGAATCTAAAAAGTTCTCAAAACAAACAGACCCTAAATCTAAGTTCAAAAAACATGCACTGCGAATAGAAATGCTCGACCTTAAAAAACTCTTAGAGAAAAAAAAAATCTAAATGGAATTTTGTAATCCTACTAGTAGTGTTTGTTTTCAAACTTTAGATTTAGTTAAATTTATATCACAATTGAAAGGTATAAAAAAAATTTAATCTAATGGCTCAAACTAATATGCAAGTGATAGGGTATTTTTCATATGTTATCAAATAATTCTTAAAATACAATATTTAGATTCAGAATATATACATATATATATATATATATATATATATATATTACAGAAAAAAGAGGGGGAACAGTGCTACTGTGCACCACTAATGTGCATGAAAGTTCTTGGCATTTAATATTTGTGCTCCCTTCACACTGTAAGATTAGTCCAATATACATTGTAAAGTGCCATTTAACTCAAATTCAGAAAATCGACTTGAAAAGAAAGGAAGAGGTTAACTAATTTACCTGAATTAACAACAAAGGACAGTCAAGAATGCCATCCGATCCAGGAACATTATACAGGAACTCATCTAGGAATGGACATGGCGGACGGATCGCATCCCCCAGCTGCTTGAGCTCGACATCCGCCTTCGCTGCCACGAACAAAATCCCCTCACCGGTACAATCGACCATGAGCTTCCTGTTGGAGCCTTCCCTGAGCCTTCCAGCAAAGGGGTAGTAGTACACTAAAGCCTTGCCTAGTGCTTCCCTAATTACACTTATGGGGTCTTCCTCTAATTTCACTGAAGGTTTATCGTTATTACTGTTCTTGTAAAAGAATATACAAGGAACTTGAAACCTAAGCCCTCCTTGATCATCTATGTCTGACAGGAGTTTTAGCTCTTTAGGTGTTGGTTTCGATGGTGTAACAAGCTCTGGCTCACACCTGTTTACCTTAAAAAATGCTAACGATGAGGATGGCGTTGATGCCATTTTTCTTATTGTTGTTGTTGCTGTTGTTGTTGGTTTTGGTTTCCTATATTTTTGTACGTGCTGGGGTTCAGTGATTCAATGAGGAAGGAAGGGTGTCATATATGGTTGAATGTGAATGTGTGTGAGTTGTTGGAGTTTCATTCGTTTATATAGGAAAAGTGCTAGGTTGTAATTCGTTAAAAAGCTAAGTGTTTAATCAAAAGTGACCCAATAGGGCAGATGAACTAATGAAAAAGTTCATTTCATCTCGTGGGGTTATAACCTCGTTATTCATAAAATTATGAGCCTCAATTTAGCATGTAGTACACTTTTAGACTAAGTCATATTGTTTTGTTAGTGATGGTGTTATAATTCATAGGGTTAAATAGAATTGCTCTTTTCATAATGTCAAAGGTTTAAAAAAAAAAAAAAAGAGGATCTGTTACTAATACTTTATAACATCTTGTACAATAACGACCTCAATAGGTCAAGGAGATTCCTCCAAGATGAGTTTTTTGTCAAGAAAAAGAGCATAAGAGACAAAATCATGAGCAATTTTATTAGTTTCTCTACAAACATGGTGTCAATTTGGCAAAAGCAGTTCTAACTTTTTTTATGGTTTCAATCACTTTTGTTACAGAGTTTTCTCTTACAAAATTTAAAGTAAAAAGTGGTTCAAATCATAAAAAAATGGTTCAAACCCCTTTCTTAAACAAAAGCTTACTTAGCGCTTAACCAAAAATAATAATAATAAACTGGAAACATTTAACAAAGAAGATAAAACTCCTTACAATAAAACCCAACTTTTTTCACAGTTTAAACTATTAGCAATGCATCTTACTCCACATAGTGGATATGCAGCTCCGCCTCCAAGGCCGTGTATAATCAACAAGATTGGATATAATTTTTTTTTTTTTTTAAGAATTATTGCTTAGGATGTTAAATTGAATCATTAATTATACTTAACATTATCTTAGTGTCACATTGGATTGCAATATATTTTTAATTATTTAAATGCAAAAATAATAATAAATTAGTTTAAATATTATAAGTGCAAAAACATTATTTTGGACATAAGATTGATTAAAAATATAGGCTTATTTATCCTATATATCCTTGCAAAGGGGGTATGTATTTCATGAGCATGAGATCATCTTTCTTTCAACATCTTTTATTACAAACACATTTGTAACATGTATATTTGTGTAAAACAAAAATCTTTTAGGGTCAACCTGGAAATACTATATATTTGGCCACACTAAGCATTATGCTCTTCTAATATCCATGGCCACAAGCGTATGATATATTGAAAGTGTACAGGCTTCATCTTCTATTCACTTTTACTTTTGGTTGAAAATAGTGTAACTAATGATATTATTTTTCTTAAAAAAAAATAATATTCTGTTACGTTATTTAAATCAATGAAATGACGTTTTGTAACGTTTGATTTTGATTGTTCCCAAATTGGGCCCAAACGAACCATGACTTCATGCATGGAGGACGACTCAGCTTACCATCCCATTACGTTCTCATTGATATGCGATTGACTAATCACGGTTTAAGACACTAAGTGTCTGTTTGTTTCGATACTCGAATCACGGTTTGAATCATTTTGCTACAGTATTTTCTATCACAAAAATTTAAATCTTTATTCAAATACTCTATTCATATACTCAAACCAAACAGACTCTAATTAGATACACGATTTAAACTCCGAGTATAAGTATGAAAAGGAAGGACTCATATCCTCTATCCTAAAAGTGGTATCTCAAACCCTGTCCACTTGATAAGGAAACATCACGTTATTTATAAGTTTAACTTAACATTTTTGTCATTTGCTTAACTCCCTTAAATGTCTTCTCTTTTCTTACTTTCTCTTTTCTTTTCCCTTTTTTTGTTTTGAAAGCCTTTTTTTAACTAAAAACGCAGCAATTCAGGACATAAAAAAGCAAAAATAAGAAACAAAAATAAAGGAACAAATGAAAACTGACGTTTGCTTCTTGTCCTCCGTTGAGTCATCTACAGCTAGATGATAACGTGGAGTTTCCTTATTGAGCCCACATGGGTTGGTACAATGTTTTTGGACATGAAAACATAGGATTTGAATCCCTGACGTAAAACGAAACGAAGAAGAATTGATTATTGAATTTGACGATAAGCATGTGTTAAGTGCAATAAAGTTTTAGGCCATCGTGCTTGTGATCGTTTTGAAGGCAAAAGCGTCAGGTACCACAGAAATTAATATGTTGTCTTTTCACATGTAGTAGATAAAACATAGAAACCAATCATGTATGCGGACCACACCATTTTTTTGAAACGTACACGATCTTCGTTTCAAAACATGATTGAGTGTTAAGTACCGTCACTTTTATAATAAAAAGTAAGCACTAATTGTAGGACCTATATTATGGGATCATTTTATTTATTTTTTATTAATGGGTGGTTTTTAGTATAATTGGTGCCTTATAACAATGTTTTTTTTAGTTATTTACCATCTTATATCTCATGTTTTATGTTTATTCAAGAACTATACCTTTAACTTTTTATTTCATTGAAAATATGTCTGTATATTAGATTTAATATACATATCTATACTCTTCTCAATCAACTCACGAATTTAACTTAAAAAGCTAAAAATGCCCTCAAATAGAAAAATAAAAAATGAAATGATTAAAAATAATTAATCTACAATTTTGACCTCAAAATCGTTACTTTTTGTGTGTTTTTTTTTTTTTGTTTTTCTTCTAATTTTTGAAAATTCTACTCTCTTTTTCTCTTTCCTTAAGAATTATTTTGTTATTTTAAAGATCAAAATCAGTTATTGATTGAGATAAGGTATAGATTTTGTATATTAAATCTAATCTGAAAGTATATATTTAATAAAATAAAATAAAAACTAAAAATATAGTTTTTAAATAAATCTAAAACGTATCGTATAAAGGTAAATAATATATTTTTCTTTTTTTTCTTAATTACCCTGACAACTGGAATCTACTAATTTTTGTGAATTACAAATATCTCTGTGAAACTGAAAAATAATTTCACTCCTAATACACAAAGTAGTCTTTTAATTTTAATATATGGGAATGGCTAGTGACTAAGAAGCTCATAGATGAGACCTAAAATCTAGTGCGGGATTTAATTAGATGATCTAAAACAACACAAGTCTAAAAAATACATATTAATCTTAGCACACTCTAATCTTCTCTCTCTTTCTTCTTCCGTCCTCCCACTCTCTCATCTGCGTTTTTCTTCCTCGTTAGCAAACTCATGTCCTTCATCAGCAAACCAACAGTATTTTTCTTCAGCAAATTAAAAAAACAAAGAAGAAAAAGGAAAAAGACATGCCATTCCTGGCGAGATGAGCCCAATTGCATATATATGATTTTTTTTTTCTCTTGTTTTTTTTAAGAAAAAAAAGTCTTTTTTCTTTTTAGACGAAAAGTAAAATTTGATCCAAAAACCAAATCTCCATCACATGAAGGTTGTTGCCTAGTTAGTAAAACAAAGGAAAAAAACAAAAAAAAACTCTAATATGAAATTAAAGGAAAAAAAGATTAATCGTTCGCAAGAAATCGAGAGCCACTTGGGGTGGCACAGTTCGTTGGCCTTTAGGCAGAGTGGGGATCGCACTCTGCGCCGCCGTTGGCAGCGGAGGAGATCGCGGATATACCATGCTCTTGCTCCTGTTTTTTCCTCCTCTCTTTCAGCTTGATGATTTTCTAGTTGGGGGCACGAGAAGCTACAAAGAACTTTAGACATTCTTGGTTCTCATGGTCAAAAATTCAATAAAATCTAAAGATCAGGTGGTTTTGGCATATTAAAATGGACAAATTATTTGCTTTGTTAAAATAAATGGACAAATCACACACATCTGGCTCTCATGGTAATTCATTTATTCTTTTTTGTTCATTTAGTTCTTATTTGTTAGACTTGCTAATAGCATCTTTAACAAAGGTTAGCAAATGGAGATTGTCGGCAGTGGCTAGATTAAATCTCCAGCATTTAGGTAGAGTGGAGATCGCGCCGCCGTTATGGGACAAAAGTAGGAGTCGCCCGACATGAAACTAGTAAAATGTTTCATTTTTTATAGCTTGGACTGGGAATTTCAGTAAATCGGAAGGAATTTCTTCTGTTTTGCAAGACTACATGGCGACTTTTCAAATTTCCATTGATGGGTGGGAAAAGTAAATCCCTCCAAATTGCCGACAACAATCACTTGCACTTCTTCATCTCTGGGATTGGAAGGTCCCATTGATGATACAAGAAGAATGGGGAAATTCGGGGAGCAGCAGCAGTATTACTGTAACTAGTGCATCTTACACTTTATTATTATTATTATTATTATTGTTGTTGTTGCTGTTGACAGTGAAAACTTGTCAAACAATAACTCTCACAACAATCCTCACCACAATGTCATTTACCCAGATTTACGTAATTGAAAGTGAAAAAATAAAAACAAAAACAGTAAAAATTATAATAGTTCACTCTCGTAAAAGTACTATGTTCACTTTGAGACAGTTTCATTATTTTGCTTTGAGAATATAGAAAGCTAGCATACCAGAGTTTGGGTTCTTTTTCTTAGGTTTTTAACCCTATTTATAGCTCTGAATAAGTACAATTAATTGTGCAAAATATTAATCACTATAATTTGAAAATTTTTCCTCATTAATCTGAGTCATTCCCGTTATCTAGCAGTTGAATTCTCCTTAATCACACGCGAGTCGTTACGCCCCTAACTCTGAGGAGATTCAGTTATCTTTCCCATTTAAATTTGCCCTTTGATGTTTATTGAACCTGGACAGATAGCTTTTTTAGTGTCACTCATCAGATGAACTCTTCCTTTGGGCTTGAGCTTCTTTGTGAGCTTTTCTTTAATCTCATCCACAGGCCATTGTACCGCTAAGATTACCCACCATAGTTATTGTAATTCAGAACTACAGCAATGTCCAACTGTGGCACACTATTAGTAGTGCTTAATCCAATGGTTAAAAAAGGAGGTGTGCTAAAATAAACGGCCCTAAAAGAAGTTACATCATGCCTTAATATAACATTGCCTACACAATATTTTTCTAATTGCATGTTTACAATTTTTTTTTCATTCTTTTTAACAAATCTGTCCAACTCACCCACTAAAGGCCCAAACCCCCACTGACTAAAATCTGCAAAATCTTTCATACAAGAAACTTTGAAAAAGTTGCAAACTTTTAGAAATGTTACAAAAATCCACAAACACCAAAAAGGAGACGGAGAAGGAGAAGAAGACCGATTGTAGGTAGCATAGTTGAAGAAAAAGTACGACTATAGTGCTTTTTTTTTAGAAACATTTTAATCCTTGGAGAAGGAAGATCGATGATAGAGGCAAGGGGGGGGGGGGGGGGGGGGGGGGGAGAAGAAAAGACATGTCATCCTTATTGGAGCATTGCTTGAGTTTCATGGGTTTTGTCTTTTTTATTTAGTTTAATAAAAGTTCTTATCGTTGCTACAGACATAGCCTAGTAGTAAAATTGCACCTTGTTGGAAAATCTATTCGACAACGCAACGGAATTCTAAAAATTTTTATTTAATCATTAGGAGACTAACTCATGATACTATGAACAATAAATTAAATCTAATTTAATGTTCCAATTGAAGACCAGAAACACTACTTTTGACTGAACAACTCTTCAAGAACAAATCACTACCTTCAAATCTTCAATGTACTCTTCCTTCAGATCATTGTATGTGTGGGTACAGCTCAACAAATCTCCGCCACAATTACACTTTTTCCAACTACTCAATTTCCTGCTCAAATCGAGAACCTGTCTCATCAACCAGGGATTGAGGTCAGCAGTACAAAGATATTTTAAAATGTACCAATCAGGTTGTGCCATGTGTAAAGTAAAATTGACACTCACATCTTCTCAAGGAAGATTCAGGATTATAATGTGAATGCATGGTTTTCGTATGGAGGATGCAACGGTTAGGCAAATCAAGAGTTGATTTGTTCAATGTGATCGATTTTACTCCTGTAGCCGATCTTATCGACTAGAGTGGGGGGCTAATGTTGGGGTATAATTTGGGTAGGCCCAAATCATGGACCAAGGGCCCAATGTGCAAGCCCAACTTTCGAATCAATCGAATCAAGCCGAATCAGAGACCATTCTAGCCCAAGGGAGATTGAGTTTGATGATTTAATATTCAACTCGATGATTTTGTTGGTTTCAGTTCGATTGGAAAGCTATCTTTACTTGGAACGGATAGGTTATTACTACTGAAAGTCTCATGCATGGGATCGATGGCATAGCCAAAATAGGTTCAAGCTCAGCAAACACCAGAAGTTGCTCACTAAGCCATGAAACAGAATGTGGGGGGAATGTAGCGCTCCTTTACGGACGTTACAGATGTCGTTACATTCATTCATTTAACCATTATTTAAGATAAACTATTTGAATAAAAAGAATGTTTGAAGACATAACCCAGGATCCATGCATACATTTTTTTTACAACTAATTCATAAACATCCTTTAAATAGTTTACCAGTACCATAGTATAACAAAATAACTTTTATTTTTGTTTAAAAACTTCTTAAAAGAATATCTTCATTTATGGTTTGGCAGGCCGAACTGGATCGGCAGGCCGATGATCGTCCACCGGCAGGCCTCCTGAGGCTTTGCAAAACGTGGTTTTAAAATCTCTAAGTTCGGCAGGCCGGAATGATGGAATCGGCAGGCCGAACATCACATCGGCATACCGACCAGCAATGGTCGGCAAGCTGTCCGAGTTAAAATCTTTAGAAAATTTAATTTAAAGACAAGTTTCAATACTTTAATATGCAAAAGACCATATACTTGAAAAGATGAAGTTAAAATAATAAAACATAGTACCAATCCTTAAAATTTAACAATAAAACATAACCAAAATTGTAAAATATTGTTCATATCTTTAAATTTCCTTTTTGGCACTCTTTTGTTTGCAATTCATCGTTCTTAGCTCACACGCCTTTCCTTGTCCTCCACCTAGTCCATGACCTTCTTTCCCATGATATAAAACTGGCTAAGCTAATGCTTAGTAAGTACATTATTATCTCACAACTTAAAACATTTTATGTACATCATCATCATCATCATCATAATAGTGCACTAGGCACATTTTCATAGGAACATATCTTTCATTACATTGTCTATATTAAAACTTAATTCATTTTATCTTAAGGGCCCAAGTGTTGCACTATAATCATCATCGTAGGCGCACCGTCATGAGAGGAGAAGTGTAGCTAATCCTAAACCAAACATGACATTATAACATATCATAAAATAATATTGGTGTGCAACACTTATTTAGGTGATATATATATATAATCATATATAAACTTTCATGCTTTGAAATGCGCCATCATCATACATGCATAACTTTTGAACATAAAAATATTTCATAAGAAATCTTTAAATGAAATCATCATAAAATCATCATAGGTATCATTAAGAACATAATTTCAAACCTTATAAAACATATCATGTTGCAGGTAAAAATGTACTTACCTTTTTAGCTAGCTTACTTAACCTTAATTTTGTCGATGACGACATCGCGGTCTCGATATGCTCTCTTCATAATGTGTTCATGTCATACATTCATTAAAAAGAAAATGGCAATTAACTTATATTTTCAAGAAACCATGAAATCACCAACACTTCATAACCTCTTCCAATAACATATTTCATCACATATCCTTTCCTCTCTTGAAAACATCAATTTCATAAAGCATTTCATCAATATTAAAACATTAAATAAAACTGTCAACACAACATGCATTACTGACCTCCATAAATTCAAAACTTAATAACTCAACATTTACACATAATGTGAGCATCACATTTGACACGGACAAAGTTAATACATAAACATTTTACCATGATTTTTCATTAGTCATAATAATTCCATTTAACAATATAAATAAATCACATATTTCATGACACTAAATCTGCCAGCAACAGACAGGCAGTGAACAACTTTAAACTCAGGTCCATTTATCATATTTTGACATCATAGAAAAATCTACAAAAATTAACACATATAATAGACATATAGACTCTAACATGTCCAAAAATTGGCTTCAACAAAAATCGAAGTGGGTCAAAATGTACATTTGAAATCAGTAGTAAAACTAACTTCCATCATATTAAGCAGTGAGTTACATGAGTTCATCATTTTCAAACAATCAAAACAAATTTATTTAGGTCTCAAAATTCTTGTGACATCGTATTAACACTCAAATACAGTACCTCAAAAATTCTAGTCATCAAATAAAATCATTTAATCATACAAAACATCACACAATAAGAGTTCAACAATTTACTGATAAACAATTTCTAAACCTAGTCTTAATGAAAATTCCGTAACACATAAAATTTTCATCAAATCATCACCAAACTTTTCCAGTTCATAACTTAACATATACATGAACATATTTACCAAATTTTATAAATATCAAAGTACATTTGCCCCTTGAACTAAAACCACATTTTTATGCAACATAATCAAACAACAACGTTTTATTGTGAGTGGCAGAGAGTAAAAAATTCATATCTTAATGTAGAAATATCGAAATAACGTGAAACTTGCAGGAACATTACATAACACATATATGAACATCATACTAAAATTTTAGAGCAAAATAAAATTCCTAGACAAAGTTATGGCAATTGGATTAAGGAGGAGAAATGCATTTCAGAAATACTATAAAAAAAAAAAAAAAAGAGTTCTTACCTTAAACAAATTTCTTCTCAAACTCCTTCAAATTCAACCCAAGAAATTTCAATATTTCATCCAAATATTCTCAGGAAAATAAGGAGAAGAAGGAGAGGAGAAATCGTGAGGAAAAAGAGGGAGTATTTATGAGAAAATAGAGAGAGAGAAAAACGTTTACGTGAAAAAATGAGAATGGCATAAAGAAACGATAGTCTCCCCAAAATATCAGAATTTTCTGACTGAGATTGAGGCCAAATCACGTGGAAGGTGGAGAGGATTGGGGGAGAGTCAACCATTTAGTTCATACCTTCCATATTTTAACTTACAAAAAATGGGAAACCCTATCATTTAAATCCAATCAATCAAAAGTCAAATGTTTTATTTCCTTAAATAAGGAATTTAATCCAAAAATATGCCAATCAATCAGCAATCATTATCCAATCACATCCAATCATCATCGTTATAATTTTAGGAGACTTCTGCTGACTACTCGTCAGCTGTCATCGGCCTGTCGATTTCGTGCAGTCCAGCCTACCGATTATTTCCATCGGCCTGCCGATTGTTGAGGGGCAATCCGGCATGCCGATTGTTGAGGGGTAATTCGGCCTGCCGAACTGTCCTTACATACAAGAATACATCATAGCATTTAAATCATTAATGAATCATAAATAAACATACAATGTAAATAACATAAACACTTGAGTACATCAATTCCACGTGATCGTCACCTGTCATAACACTTAGAATAAATGGTTAGTGAAAAAGATATCATAAATCAATATGGAAAAAAAATACTTAATGTCGTCACTAATATAACATTATCCATTATATGAAAATCGGCGGGTGTTATAGGGAAGTCCAAAGTATGACTCTATTAGAGACTGACATATGTCCCACTACTATAAATATAATCGCATCCACTCTCCCGGCTGGTAGAAGCCCACGATTCATGGGTTTACCTCTATAAATAGAGGTAAAAGCCTTCAATCAGGGGGACCGAATATACATATACTGAAAACTCTATAGAAATTTCTTCAAAGGAATCTCTTAAAGCAAATCTCTCACCTTTAGCATTCAAACTCATGTATTTTGTACTTGTTTAATCATCATAACGAAGAACAATGGATATAGCTCTTATTATAAAGTGAATCACTATAAAAATCAGTGTATGCTATTTTCTTCTTACATTTATAGCATTTATCTTTTATTTCACGGTTTTGTTATGCTTTTTTCATTATTAATCTACTAATCTTGTTTATGAAGCTTTCTAAGGACCTAATAACGGCGATTTGAGGGCCCAATAACCAAAAATCTACTAATAAATCTTGTTTTAACAATTTTTAGATTAATTGTAAATCCAACGTCCACACCAACAATGAAGCCTTTGAACATCATAAATCTTGCCTTTGGCATATTAAAAAATACAAGCTATAAACATGAAGTCATAAATCCACTTTAAGATTAAGATGACACATAAATAAATATCAAAGTGAATTGGTTTAAGTTAAATAGAATTGTTATTAAATCAATTCAATTTTGGAAATTATTATCAATTCAAGTTAAAATGAATTATACATGATCTTGCGTAGGAATTCAAAATTAGTTTATTTTTTATTCTTGATGATCGTTGTGTAGCAATGAACAATCGAAAACTCGATCTCTTGGACGCTGCGCAAGGAGGTTGTATTCTCATTTTTGTGAAGGGTTAATTGGTTGGCATTAATGGCGATATGTTCTGATATGGTTTCGTTGTGAATTAATACAACAGTTTTGTTTCAAAAATAATAATAATAAGATGTTATATAAATGTAGAATGAAAGAGGACAATGCTCAAGAAAAGACTCACGAGTTGAAAAAAAAAAATTCAAAGAAATGGAGTAGCTTCTAGTTCCTCTATTTTTTTTGGACAAGATGGAAGCTGCCATCAAAATCCAAGATCTGGTGAACGTCCTTGGGTAAAGCCACCATTCCCTTTATTAACTATCGTTTGCTACAATAATTTTTTTAAGGAATTTTTTTTCGAGCATTTTAATTGGAGTAAATTGTAGTGTTACAATGTAACTTATTTTCTTCTTGCATAATGCATCCTGAACTTTTAATTTTAACAAAATACACATTGAATTTTTGATATCCTTAGTAAGTGAGGTCCAATAGCTAACAAATAATAAAAGAAAAAGATGATTTTGATCACGATATTGGCTCGTGAGTTTTTTTTTAAGTTTAAAGCTTGTTATTTTAAGGGAAAAAAATTAAAACTCGAACACATAGAAAAAAGTACTAAATGGAAATGAAAAACAACTATTGGACTTTAATTGTTAATAATTTCAAAATTTATGGTGCATTATGTAAAAAATAAATAGTTCAGAATGCAACAATACAATTTACTAAATCTCTATTGTTCTTGGATCTAGATACAACGTGATGATGCCTATGTTAGCTACTATGCACCCTCCATCTTGTTAACCACTTGATTCCTTGTGGCTCAAAAGTGAGCACTATCAGCAGTGTACCTCATATGAACACTACCACATCTTCTCCCATGATAGCCCCATGAACTTTAGGATCATTTTATTTTGCTCCTGAATTTTAAAAATCACAATTTTACTTTTGAACTTTCAAAACTCCTCACTTTGTTCCTTGAATTTTAAAAATCATCATGTTGCCTTTGTTTCAAAGCTTCTCATTTTTCTATCACTTTCTAATTTTCTGTTTAAATAGACAGAATTAAACTCACGCGATTCGCATATAAGTTACTTAACTAAGATAAGATTTTATCACTTTCATATTTTATTTCATGTTTACACTCTATAAGTGAGAGTGTAAAGGTAAAACAAAACATAATAGTGATAAAATCTCATTTTCGCCTCTATAGGTGACCCATATGTGAATCATGTAGACTAAATTTCTATTTGAACACAAAATTATGATTTTTAAAATTCATTAGACAAAATGAGAAGTTTTGAAATTCAAGGGATAAAATGATGTTTAAAGTTCAAGAGACAAAGTAAAACCCTAAAGTTTACGAGCCATTTGTGTTAATAATTATTTTTATTATTATTTAACTTTTGCTTTTTTTTTTTTTATACAACTTGCCTGTTTGCCAAGATTGTTGAGGGGTTTTCTTGCAAAAAAAAAAAAAAAAAGAAAGAAAAATTTCAAATTATTACCCTCTGTTATCGCAAAATATACGTTTAGTGTCTTATATTTTAAAATATTTAATATTAATATCTCAACCTTTAAGAAAAATCTTTTTATAAATACTCGGGCTTTTTTTAGATATGAAAAGATAAAATTACCCTTATGTATAGTTAATGAAATTTTGAGTATAAAAAAAAAAAAATCTAACCTGATTTTTTTTCCACAAAACAAAACCTCAACAAAATCAAAACTAAAATCAGTTGTCCCCGCCACCCAAAAAAAGGCTATGAGGTATTAAAATTTTTTTATCAAAGATATCAATATTAAATATTTCAAAACATAAGATACCAAATGCATATTTAGGGATACTAAAATTTTCCAAATAAAAAATGTCACTTTTTTTAAAAAAAATATCGTGTCTAAATTCTAGTGGATGGACAGGCATTTGGATTGGACAGGCTTTTGACAGACAACGGTTCTTCAATGAACTCGCCACTTTTATTTGAACAATACATTCAGTTTCCAGATAATAACAGCACATTTAAAGTTCAAGGTTAAAAGGAATTTCATGACCAGAAAAAGTCGACAATCTGCAACTTTGCTGACAAGGCCGTTGTTAACCGCCAGCGATCCAATCCAAAGCAGAATTTTCAATTCAGGAAGGAAAAATAGTGCAACTTTTTAGAGAAATAACTTAAAGTGGGGGTCGCCATGGCAAATTGATTCTCATGCCTTCTCCAGCCATGTAAAACGGCAAGGGCAATGTACAACGGCAGGGGCAAGACCCCTTGAATCCTCAAAATTGTTGTTTCAAGATGTAGCGCTTTCACCTCGCCGGGGTAAACTTCCAGTTAATCTCGTTAGTTGCGGTTATATCAGAACAACCCTCTTGCCCAGCCATTAATCCATTTGTTATTTCACAAGTACTTAATCATACCACGACCTTCCACGCTAAGTTTTGTGGCCTGAAGCTGCTTCTTTTTCGGTGCCTTCAGCTGCTGCAACTTCTTATTCATCTGCAGTTGATAATACAACGTTAGACGAACCAAAACAGACCAGAAACGTAAAAAATTAAAAAATAATAATAATAAGAAATAAAAAATAAAATAATGGAATAAGACAGACAAGGAAAACACCGAATGGAAGTCGACATCCTTCAGCTCCGAACAAACTATTGGACAAATGATAAAAGGCTAATAGCGACGTTGCGGCAAAACAATGGTGAATCAAAAACAGCAAAAGTATCATGATGCCTCAAATTATCACCACAACCAAATTCAGTTTTTAGCCGGACGTCCATTCATCTTCTATGTCAATATATCTCAATCTCAACCAAAGAAAGATGACGCAACTGATAACAATTTTGTATGTGTTTGTTCCATGGGTTCGAACCAAAAAGTTCTGGTTCAAATCTGTTTTGCTAGTGTGTTTTATCTCTCATTTAAAAAAATGATTTTGAACCAAACCTTGGTTCAAACCAATGAAACAGAAGATTCGACCACGTTGTTCCAATTCACTCATCCCACATGGACGTTTAAGTTGTATTTGCCTTCTAAACAAGGGTGCAACATGGATGAAATTGATAATAAAACTGCAAGGAAAAGTAAGGCTCGACTAATTGGACACAGCCAAAGCCCCACAAGTAAAATTGCAAGCTTGCCAATGCGCCCCAAGTATAATTGCAAGCTTTTTTTTGGGTAAAAAAGGTTAATTTCCACAGCTTTATGGCAAAATGTGCATGAACTATTCTCCATTTTCACCACCATCAGAACATTGATAAACAAATCCGTTATGTTCTACCCTCCCATAGGACTTGGCAATAACATATCTGACTCTTGATGAATTTAACTCGGGTCATATTTCAGGAAAAACCAACCTTTATGCGGCGCTGGTCTTGTACAGCTGCTTTAGCACGGGCCCTAATTTCTTCTGGATCAATTTTAGACCGGGGGCGTACAACAAAATCCATTGGAGTAGCTTCCGGCCTAAAAGTGACCTGTCTAGCAGATGATTGGCCAGATTTACGTTCCCTGTATCATGGCCAAATAAATATATATATAAATATATATATATATATGAACAGTTCTGAGATGTCAAGCAGACAAGACGTTGTTGGATCTGATTGTCTGAATAGGTGAGAAATGCCATGACCTCTTACCTAGAAAATTCATCCAAGTCCAGATCGCCATCTCTAGATTCAACTCTTGCCGAGTTATTTACTGGCCTGTGGAATACAAACATAAATCATAAAACTAGTAGGTACGCAAAAGAGAATACAACCACACATAACAAGAGACAGCATATGAAATGAAGGGGGCAAATCTGAATTCGTACTTTTTCACAGGTGGCCTTCGATATGGAACTCTCTCTTCCTCGGCAATTTTCATGTCCTCAAACCTTGTACTTTTATTAAATATAGGTCGACTCTGAAATCAAGTTTAAATGAAACAACATTAGGTGTATAAACAAAATAATCATATACTTGGTAGTTGAAATAAAAAAAAAAGGTGAATAAACAATTTTTTGAAAAAAAAAAAACCCTGGTGCGTGATAAAATAAAAAGGGTCCAAACCGGAAGTAAAATTTGGAAACCAATTAAAGAAGAGCAAAACTAAAAATCTAAAAATTTACACACCTAGAACCAAACTTTATTCAACATACGTAACAACAAAGAGGATAAAAATCCTAGTTATTACGATAATTCCGTCTTCAATATATATAAGTAAAAATAGGTCCTAACTCCTAAAGCAGAAGCAGACAAAATAAAAACGTTCACATATTTGTACATAAGGCAAGCAATACAAAAATTTTCACTTTACCCATTTATCAACCAATTCCTTTGCAAGCTTTCTGTTGGACGTAGTTTCTTCATCAGATTTTGACAAAAACATAATGACCTGTCAAAAATATAACGTGCCTCATTTCATAATGCTACTTGCAACGCAAGTTCACAAAGTCACAAATCTTAGGTGTGATTCAATTCCTGGTAAAATAGCCCCCACCTTTCCAAGACCACTCTTCTTCAGTTGTTCTCTTCTATCAAACTGCTCCAGATCAATTGGAAACTGCATGGCAGAATCGACACTCAAGTACTGCATAATAACTTGCCCAATGATTTACTAACATTTATAAGCTAAGGGGGTAGAGAACTGCACACACGTCGTTTAAAATCTTCAAAATTGCTGCACGGATATTTATATTTGGTAAACTTCCATCTGGAAGAGGTTCAAGCCAATTCTTTAATAAAGTTAGAACACCATGATCTAAGAACTCCTGCTGAAGCTGCTTCCTGGGCCATGGGAACATCATAATGACTTAGGAAAAAAAAAAGGGGAAGCAAGTACGCCTAAAGAATGACCACATTCAACCGTCTTACTTCGAGAGAACCTCAGTAAGAAGAGGCAACTTCTTAAGTTTATTAACAGCAGGTCTCCCTTGTCTATTAAGGTCTGCATCCTCTTCAGCTGTGACCTCGAGCTCAGCCATGACATTCTCAACCAGCAATGCTATTTCTGCAGGACTTTTTTCATTCTTCTTTCTTTTCTTACCCATCTTGAAAAGCTGCTCAATTTCTTCATCTTCATCAACCTCTTCTGCCTACAAAATTCCAAGCAGGATTATAAATAAATAAATAAATTCAGTTATCGCATAGCCACCAAAAGTGACAGCATCAAATTCTGTCCAAGAACATTATAATGCAGCAAGTGTTACACGTGAAAGAACGAATGGATAAAACCACTAACCTCAGGATGATCACCAGGAGAACGTGCGTCATTGTCACTCTCATATCGGTGTGCAGGATCTACGCCACTGTCATCTATAAAGTTGTCATCATCCACGGTTCTTGCACCTTCTTGATCATCCTACTCCATTCAAAAGAGTACAGTTAGGATATTCTATTAAGAAAAATACCCACGTAATCAGCTAGAGATAACCATCTAAGGCACTAGCACGTACAGAACTATTGAATTTGAGGCAAGCATATCCTAACATAAAACACAACAAAGAAATCAAATATTTTTAACATTACAATTAAAAACAAACATAAAGAAAACTTCTTGAAAATTTCGTTTCCAGCTGAATTGCTTAGATGCTTAACCTAGAAGCCGTTAACCAACAAAAATCCGTAAAAAGGAGAAGCACTAATACCAAATTATGCATAAAGAACCAACAAGTTTCATTCTCTATAACCATGGTAGACCGTCTTGTTCTATAATCAATTTGACCATATAACATAATCCAGAGAATCAAATATCTGTAATTACAAAGTCAAGCTCGCAATACTGGCATAAGTCCCACGTCCAAGACAAATATCCAACTGCTTATATACTCGACCAAGGCATTAACCAACAAAAACCCATAAACAACATCAAAAGGCAAAAATCAAAGAAAAAAGAAAACAACAAAAGGGAAGAAAGAGAAACCTCAGAATCGCCACCAGCAATAGTGTCCCACATCTCCTTGACCTCACCATCCTGATCCCTTGCGGTTTTCTCCGAGAACCCTCTCTTCGACAACCGCGAGCTCGACCCCCCAGCTTTCCCTCCATACTTCTTCTCCCCCTTATGCCTCTTCTCCTTCTTCCCGCTCCCGCTTCCACTCCCGCCCAGCTTCTTCCTCTTTCCTTCGGACCCGTCCCTCACAAAACCCTCGATATCTCCGTCCTCCTCGTCGTCGACGAATTCCGGCGCCGCCACCTCTTTCGCCGCGTGGCTCTTCTTGATCAGCCTCTTCCTCGGCTTCGGCCTCAACCCCAACGTGTCCGCGTCGTGGACCGGAGTCTGCGATCGCTCTCGCCCGCGCCAATTGTCATCTTCGTCGTCGTCGAGGAAGTGATTGGGCTCGGGGGACCTTTCGCGATCGGACTGGATGTCGTCGTAGTCCATCAACGGCTCACCGTCTTCGTCGCGGTACCTGAAATCGAAGAACGACGAGAATTGAATTCAGTAAAATTGAATCGAATTCGCATAAAGCCCTAACCTTGTTCTCTATGGAGAAGAAGAGAGAGGTAGAGAAGAAGACGTACGGATCGTCCTCGTAAGCCATGGTGATGAAATTTGGGATGATCTCGCCCAGGACCAAATTGGGATCTGGAAAATCGAGAACCGTAGACAAACAATCGCCGTAGAAAGAGAACTCCGACACGATTTCAGACTTAGAAAGGGAGACCAATCTCCTAAATTCGCCAACGAAAAGCGATGGACAAATATATATTTATTAATTAATATGTTTTTTTTTTATCGGTCTTTCGGGTCGGGCTTTTCCTCTTAATAAACGGATTTTTTTATTTTATTTTTTATTTCTGTTTTTTAATTTTGAGTCGAGGACATTTTACAAAGAGATCCTTATGTTTTGTTAAAATAAGAGAGATGTCTCTCTCATCGAAATTTATTACATAAACACACCTTGCCTTTTAATAACAAAGATATCCCCTATTGGTTGTAGATGGAAGTAGACTGAAGTTTGACTGTGAATATACAAAATGTCGTGCATGCATCAAAAAACACATGTTAGCTCTATATATATTGCTAGAGATGTCAAAGCATACCGAGCCTAATGGGCCAACACGAGGACGGCACATTAAAAAATAGGCATGGCAGGACATGACATGGCACGATTATTGAATGAGTCTAGCCCATTTTGCTTATTAAATAGGTTGGGCTTGATGTAACTTTTGGGCATAAAGAATGTTAAGGGCATGGCACGGTAAGGGCTCGAAACGAGCATGAACATGAGCATGTTAAAAGTACAATTAGGATCCAATTATAAGCACGATTAAAATATGTAATTTAAAACTAATTTTTTAATATATTTTATATTTTTATAATTATTTTTTTTTATAAAAAGTTCTAAATTTTTAATAGATTTGATTAAAAAAAGAAAAAAGATCAAATAGATTCTTTATTGTTGATAAATTGTTAATTGCCAAGATATACTTACCATCTTTAATTCATATGAAAAACTAAATAATAAAAACTACACCGTACAAGATTTTATAACGTTGTTGTCCTTAGAAAAAAGATTTTTTTATCGATAATGCTCTTTCTTTTGTTACGATTTAGTGCTTTCATTTTGTTTTTTTTTTTTGTAAATTTAACATTAGGCAGGAGAAAAACACATTAAGAGCTAAAAGTATAACAAAAACACGAACGTCAATATGGGCACAAGCACGGCCTAAGCACTTTATGGGCACAGCTCATTAATAAATGGGTCATGGGTTGGGCTTGATGCTACAAAAATTAACTTGGTCGGGCTGAGCATTGCACGATAAAGAAATAAGCAGGCCCAAGCATGGCACAGAATACGCTTGGGTCTAAATTAAATGAGCTGAGCCGGGCCAACTCATTTAACATCTCTATATATCGCTAAAAAAAAACATTTTGACCCGTATCTAGTATCAGAAAATGAGCTTAATTCGTTTTTATACATTTACAACTATAATTTTCCTTTAAAGGCACCGAAAAAAAATGTTTTTTTTGTTTGTTTTACTCTCCAAAAGTCCCTCTTTCATAGTAACATCATTGAACAATTCAAAAATGCAAACCAAACCTTGGTTCCCAAATTGGTGTTGGAGGTTGTTTTGCCTCGCTTTGTAGGTGCTGCTTCTGGCTTGTTTTGAATGAAGTACACCTTTTAGCACCAAAAATAAATAAATAAATAACCAACCTTGGTTCATTGCAGTTATCGACAGACGTTCACCCTTTAAGAATATCTTCTCTTCTTACGTCAAGAATGAAAAGGAATGTAAAGAGGTAACATGATATTCCCGCCTTTCTGCCTCCCCGAAATTCATAGTTTTTAAGCTTTCCTGGTAGTTGAAGTATGCTTCACTAATGGGATACATTTGTCTTCTCACATGGTTGAGATAACGGAAAGCTAAAAGAAAGGATGACTTTAGGACGATTTAAAAAACATATGACACTTTTCTGGACAAAACAATCTAAAAATAAATGTATTTTTTTTCCCTTGAAAAAGAGAAATTTCATTAAAACTCAATAACGAGTTATCACCATACCAGCTAAAGCAATAACCTAATGACACATAAAACTACACCGTTGATGCAAATGGATCCATCAATAAAATCTAATGACATTTGATGGAAGAAACGTATGCTAGAGCCCGATGATAAAAAATAACTTAGTATGTTAAGATTGAGTTCATGTAACACTCTTTTTAACAAAATAACCTCCATAATTGACGGAGTCTTCAAAGCATAGAGGGCCAAGAGTTAATAACACTAGGACCACCACCAAATTTCCCTAGAGGTGACTCTTAACAAAAATAAAAATTGTCTAGACTCATAAATGAGAGATGCACAACAAATCTAAGGAACCAACTCCATTATTACAAACTGAACACAAAACTATCCAAAAGGCGGAAACAACGCCTTTTTTTTTTTTTTCTAAATAGCAAGTAGAAATCCCAATGCAAAAACTCCTACCAGAACCGATCGGACCACTACATGTAGATGATCTAGAACACATGGCGTTGGACAATTCTGATAATAGAGAAGAAGAACACCTCTCCTCCGACAAGCGACCTCCATGCACCGCCATTACCTTTTGCCACCATAGACACACCACACACTTAGAGTACTGCAGCAGAAGGGAGTAGAATCCTAGGCCGTTGTACCCCAAAAGGGGAACAAATGTTGTATTTAACTAAAACTAAATGTACTTTTTGGATTTTCCTTTTTATTTGCTAAATCTATGCATGTATAGAATTATACAAAACTCAATAATAGTTTCAACCAAAACTAACCATTTTAGTTTTTTTTGTTGGTCCCCTCCTTTTGTTTTTTATATTTTATTTGTCAAACTTTGGTTCTTCTTTTACTTCTTTACTATGTTCTTTTGTTGCTTTTCCCTCTAATATTCTATATATTTTTAAATATGTTTAATTATTTTTTTAATTTGCCTCTTCAAATAATGGCCTTACAAATACATCCCTACTCAAATATTTATCCTACAATCCTCTAAAATATTAAGTAACAAATATGACTTTCATAATTTCTCTTTATAATTGACAATTGAAATATTTTTCCTCAAAATTTGCCCTATTTAAATATCTTTTGTCCTTTATATATGTGCCTCCAAGTAGTTTTCTATCTCCTTTATTCTAATCAAAATCTTTTTCTCCCCCCCTGTGCTCTATATATGTTATACTGGAATTTGGTAAAACACTAATATGTAAACTTGTATAGTTTATTTTAGTATTACAAGTTATTTATTGGCCGTGAAACAGAATTTTGTCGCTAAATAAGCGTTTATTTATAAAACTAGTTCTGAGAGGTACTTTTTGGCTAGTTTTAAAAGTTACCGTAATATTATACGTTAAAAATAGTTTTTCTTTTAACATTTTTCTTCATGAAATTTTTTTATTTTAATCTCGAGGTCCAAAACTTTTATGTTTAGTAAAATCCCGTTCACTGTCTTTAGCATATCCATTTTCCTATTACTTTCACAAATATTAATTCAGATTAAAGTTTAGTTTGGAGATTTATTCTAACAAATTTTTTTCATGAAAGTTCTTTATTTTATCAAAAACTAAAACTTTTATATTTTGTGAAAATTACAATTCGGACTTTTCAGAAACCATTTGCATTAAAAACAAAAATTGCTTTTTAACCATAAAAACTGCAGCTTGCTTTAACTGCCCATATCTATATGTAGAAGTGAAATTTCAATTTTTTTCTTTACAAAAATTCTACGTTTTGTCAAGATCTAAAACTTTCCTGTATTGCAAAAATATAATTCGTCCTTGAAACAATCCGAAACTTTGAAAAACATATTTTTACATTTTTGGGATAGTTTTGAAAAACTATCCATAATTATATTTTAGAAGCAGAATTTGAAAAAAGTTTCTTTATGAAAGTTGTCTGTCTTGTTGAAAAATTTCGTGTTTGGCGAAAATTGTGATTTGGACCCGAAACGGCCAAAACTTGCCAAAATAATGGCTACCCCTTGAAAATTAGTTTTGGGACAGTAAGAAAACAGCTTTTTGCCAGCTTAGGTAGTTTTAAAAAACTGTCCAGAAACTTGACTTAGAGTCAAAACTGCATTATTGTACAGTTATGGAGTTTTATTCAAAACATCAAGAGCTAAAATTTTGTGTTTCAAAAAAGTTTGAAATCAAACTCTAATAAGCCGTTGGTATGCAGGTTTAAAACCATTTAAAGCAATTCAAATCATAAAGGCAATTCAAACTGACGTTTAGTAAAGTAATAACTAAAGCCAATTCAAACCATAGAGGCAATTTTTTAAAACGGCCAAAATATCTAAAATCTAAACTTTGCCCCCTCAAGTTTATACGGTTTGAACCATTTTCTACACTAAAAGTCATTCTTATTCTCATTTTTCTTTCATAAACTATAGTTTTTCAAACATCAATTCTCGTTTTAAACTTAATGTGATGTTTTATTCTTGTTTTAAACCTTTACGTTCCAAACACCAGTTCAAAATCACTATTTAAACCATACAATTTAGAACCTAGAGTTCAAACTATAAAGTTTTAAACTACACTATTCCAAACCCGTGCCCCAAACAAACTAAACGGTTTCTGTTTTTGTGATCAAAGTTGGTGAAAATCTTTCTGCAACACTAAACATCCAAAAACTCAAATTAAACATGCACAACCTAAACTTTTTACAACAAAATACATGTAGATCATGCTAACCAATACACATGGGAATTATTACAAATTATTTCCTCATCAAAACATAAGCTAACTCATAAAAATACAAACTTTAAATGAACTAAGAGATTGAAGGGTAAAAAAGTTTAGAGCTTTTACCCTTGACGAACCACTCCTAAAAACCTCTCCAAAAAACTAGTTTCTCCTCCTTCTTCTTCTGAGTTTGTTCTCTAAAACATAAACTTAACTTTATAAAAACATAAACTTTGTTGTATCTAAGAAAATGAAGAGGAAGAAAAGTCTAGATATTACCCTTAATGTCCTTTCTAAGATTTTCAAATTCTCCTGTTTCTTCTTCTCAATTTGACTAGGGATTTATGGTGGAAATGGAAAGAAGATTTTTGGAGACATCTTCTTCATAGAACCAGTTTTGGAGAAAGAAATAAGAGAAAAAATGAAAAAAAATATGATGGTTTAATGAAGATACAACTATAAATAGTCTTCTTACTAATTAAAATTCCCACCAAAACTAATTTTAAGAAGGCTCTAAATCAAGCTTACTTGGACAAAATTTTGGGTGAAAACCCTTAAGTATTGGCACCATTAATTGAGCCAAGGGTGACAAGACTAACATCCCATAATGACCTTAAGGACATCATCACATCAAGTCTTAAGTTATGGTTAAATCTAGTCCTTTGATCTTATCTTCACAAATTCTCTCTAAATAGAGATAATTTGTACTATTGAGAGTAAACTAGCTTAGCTGACAGGAAATTTTGGTTTCTGATGTGTCCTTTCATAATGCTCAAATACTGTTAAACACTTATTACTGTCTAAATCGATACCGATATACATGTTAATTGCATACTGATATTAGACTGTTTTTAATCTTAAAATTATTTCTACAATTAATAAAAATCTAAACTTTATTTTTTCTCCTTCTAGACTCTGTAATACTATAGTTTTTCGATAGTGTCAATTTCTGAGGTTAGGTGGTATTTTTCTGCAAAAATTGTTACTCGCGTAACTCTGTTTTTAATTAATCTACAATTAAGGAATTGTTGACCGTTAAAGTGGTTTTTGGTACACTGTTAATGTCATATGATACTTGAAAATTCTTATAATTAAAAATTCTCAAGCTAGTTATAGTAATGTTCAGTTTTAGAAATGTTTTATGAAGATTACTTTAATTAAGGAATTGTTTAAGGAAACTAATTTAAGTAATTAGTATTATGTTTTAAAAAAGAAAAAATTGTTCCGCAAATTCAATATTTTACGACAAATTAGGATTAAGAATACGATTAAGGAGTAAAATAATGGCCACGTAGGTAGGGTCGTTATAGGAGTACTTCGTGCTGACACTAAATACATTAAAAATGTGTTCTCCACTCATTCTAATGTAATCTTTTGATCTCAAATGATTGAGAGAGGCATATTACAATCTCTTTAACATTTTTAAATTCTGACTTTTCTCAACCTTATGTCTTCCAAGTTTCAACCCAAACTTGACCCATTGATAAAGGAAAAGAAAACGCAAATTCAATCCAGCAATTTCATACATCTCAACACTAGTGATTCCAACAATATTTAAGCCTTATTCTTTTATTTGATTTGTGCATGAGAAATCTATCGGCCGTTGGATTTTTACATCCGAGCGAGAGGTCAAACCAATCCCATTCATTATTGATCCGATCCAAATGGATCTTGTTAACTCAATTGATCCATTATTGTATTGAGTGAATTTTTTTCATACTCGAACCCGTCGAGAAAGGAGACACTATGTTTTCTCCCAATTGGGCCTTCAAGAGCAAAGTACTTTTCAGTGAGGATTAGCTAAAAAAGGAAAGTGGGTGCCCGTGGAAGTAGAACTTAAGTTGGCTGTTAGAGAGAGAACGAAGTGGATTACACCAGACATCATCCTACTTATCAACTAGTTATTAGCTAGCTTGATCACAAAGTGGGCATCTCCACAATATTCTCAACCAGCTTGGGATTTTTTTTATTTTTTTTTTAGGTTCTGAAAAATTCAAGAAATATAAAAACTAGAAAATTACACTGTTTAATTACAAATTCAATGATTAATGATTGATACTATAAGTAATTAGAAGCTATAATAATTAAATTAAATGTAAAATATTACAAGCTATACAACTTTATATTAGACGTAACTATTTTCATAAAAATTTCAATTAAAGTGATTATCTTTAGTAAGTATTAAAACTTCTTTGTTCGTTATGATGTGAAGACCAAAATTGTTAAAAAAATTAAAGTTAAGAAAGTAATTTGTGGAAAGAAAAGTTTGGAGACCTACTACGCTTGTGTTTTAGTGGTCTAATAACTCTTTTTTTAAAAATATTTTTAATATTAAGAATGTTAGTATATGTGATTATAAATATAGCCTAGAAATAACTCCGCACCTAACTTCATCATAAGATTAAGGTCTGTTTGAAAGGGCTTTTTAAAAAATACTTTTGACTTTTTGAGTCTAAAACCTGCTTCCAGAAGTATTTGGATAATCTGTTAAAAATGCTTTGACTCTTTATAAGGTTTCCAGTCAAAGTCACAAAAATTAACTTCTCAAAAAATACTTCTGAAATAGACTTTTAAAGTTGTACTAGACTTTGAATAAGACATTATAAAATTATGTATAACATTTTTGTTACTTATCAAGAAAAATTAAAAACATTTTGATTTATTTAAGTTTTTTTATAAAATATAGTCTAAACACTTACTGAAAATCTATAACTTTTACTTCTTTTCTTCTCTTAACTAAAAGCATAATCAGAAGTCATGCCAAAAAGGATCTTTAGCATCTCCAATGCAATGCTATATCGATGTACTAATGCCAACTTTTGACATTTGGATATAAAAAACACTTTTCAATGCAGTTTTATTTTTTTATGACTTCTAACAAATTTAGTACTTGATTTCTATTAGTTGATATATTAATTTTTCCTTTTAATCATTACAATATCTTAACTTTCAAAACTTTGTACAAATTTCAACGCTTAATAATAATTATAACAAAAAATAAATAAAGTATTTAAACTATCACCATGCATTAGAGTACAAAATAATTTTACATTTTTGTTGAGAAACATAGTATTAATATTGGGGAGATAGTAATGCCATTTTTTTTAGGCAAAAGTAATACCACTTTTAGATTTTTTTTTTAAAAGTTTAAGCCTAATTTTGACATTAAAGTAACAAAACTTTAAAAGTGCTTAATAAACTTTACGCCTAATTATAACATTAAAGTAACCAATCTTAAGTGCTACATGGCTTAATTGACACAGTAGATAATGAAAAATTGAAGAAAAATCAAATTAAAACTTTATTACAAGAAGTTTTTGTTGGAATTAAAACATAAAACACAGCGGAAGGAACTGATCGTTGACAAACAAAAAATTTTCTGAAAACTTTGTTCATCAGGAATAGATATATAATTTTAATTATAGAAAGCTTTATGAATTTTTACTAACCTTTTGAAGACTATCAGGGTATCCTAGCTTTACTCTTTGACACCACGATCTTCCAAACTAGGCCTCCATACCAATGGAAAGATGAGTGGGCGTCAAACTGCAAGAATGAATTTTCCTCACACTTTTCTGAATTTGCTATGTACTCAACACATGAGATAGCAGACCTTTTTCTTTAGAGAAGAGCTCTCAGTTTTTCTCTCTAAAAATTACGTGAATCATTCTTCTGAGATAACTGTTATCTCTTCTTTTTATATCTGAGCCATTAGTAATTTTACTTTCCCTTTTCCTTTTCTTTTCCTTTTTCTTCTTTCCCGAATCACACACTGATTTGGTCTCACACACACAGATACATAGGTATATAATCCGTGAAGTAAAAGCAAGTTTACCTTTTTTTTTTTTTGATTTGACCGAATCAATCATCATTGATTCGGTTATATATATATATATATATGTGTGTGAATAAAGTGAAGTGTGAAACTTCAGTTTCACGTCCTTCACTTTTTTTTATAATATTATATTAATATATATATATATTAATATATTATAAAAATCTTATATATATATATATATAAAGATTTGGTTCAAAAACATATATATATATATATCTAAATCTAAATTCAAAAATAAATCACATTTATTTAAGAATAGATTTTAAAATTAACCAATTAATTAATTAACTAATGCTCAGTTAAATATGACAACATTTATCACATTACATTATATGTCACAGAGAACATTTTTCTGTGTTACATTAATAATTCAAGTGTGAAATAATTAATTCAGAATTCAATAATTCTGAATTAAAAATGTATAATTCATTCTATACAAAAATACAATATAGTGTTACAGAGGTGGCATTGGGGACCTATGGACCTATAACCCAAGCTTCAATAAATTTGACAATTACTTAAACTCTTTGATTAATGTGCCAAATTTATTAGTTTCAGTGTTACTCCACTAAAAACCAGAAACTGAACTCTTGAGATTATAGTGAAATTACTCAAAGAAAATTAACGAGTAGTCCATTTATATAATCATTACATATAAGTTAGTCCTCCATAAATAGTTCATAATAAGAGCTAGGTTCAATTTTCGTTCACCTCTCTTATTACATCTTTATCCTTGAGTTCCAATAATTCTCTAATGAACAATTAATTCATAATCTTATTATGAACGAGCGCTCTACTGTTCAAACCTTGAATTATCACTCAAGAGAACTATTTTTCTAACTTCCATAGGGAAGAAATGGATTCCATATCTGTATAATATTATTCCCAGCATTTATTACTTTATGTTTCCAAGATGCTAAATTATAATCTGTGCTTAGACATATCTTACCATGCAAGTCAAAAAACATAATTTCATAAATAGGAGTCTAATAAATACTCAGGATTAAGACTGTCAAATATATAATCATCATAGTGATAAATTTGAATACTCTATTTGTAACGGATGATTATTAGAGATTCATAATTTATCTGGTCCAGTCTTATATAATCTCATTATATAAAGTAGCTACAATCCAATGTCTCTATATTAATAGTCTGGATAATGACTATTTCATTTTAGATGATATTGGACCATACTTGTAATTTTTAATTAAAGATCCCAAACTTTAATTAATTATTACGGACTATTTAGATTATTATCTATAAATTTATCCCTAAGCAAATAACACTTATAGGCTAAATTTATAGCCACATAAATAATCATGGAATTTTCTTGATGTTTATAAATGCATTCATAATACATATAATCAACCAAAATAATAATAAATGTCATTTTATTTATTTATTAACAATATGTACAATGTCACAGCTTTTAGGGCACCAAGCCCAACAATCTCCCACTTGCCCTAAAGCAGGTGAGACATGTCTCTAAGACCTAAGCCTTCCAAGTGTCCCTCAAAGCTCTTTGCAGGTAACGTCTTGGTGAAAGGGTCGGCATGGTTGTTTTCCGACGCTATCTTTACAACTTCCACATCGCCTCGATGCACTATCTCTCTAATCAAATGATATTTTCTTTCTATATGCTTTCCTCTTTTGTGGCTTCTAGGTTCTCTTGAATTTGCCACTGCACCACTGTTGTCACAATACAGTGTGAGTGGTTTATCCATGCCTGGAACTACTTCCAAATCATTTAAGAACTTACGGAGCCAAACAGCTTCTTTAGCTGCTTCACAAGCAGCCACATATTCTGCTTCCATAGTTGAATCAGCAATACAAGATTGTTTGATGCTTCTCCAAACTATGGCTCCACCACCAAAAATAAACACTGATCTAGACGTAGATTTACGTTTGTCTTTGTCTGATTGAAAATGAGAATTAATGTATTCAATGGAAATCAAATTCTCACCAAAATATACAAGCATATAGTTTCTCGTTCTTTTGAGATACTTGAGAATATGCTTAACCACCGCCCAAGGATCTAATCCTGGGTTGGATTAATACCAACTGACTATACCCACTGCATAGCAAATGTCAGGTCTTGTACATAATATGGCATATATTAGACTTCCTACTACAGACACATAGGGTAGCCATCTTATGTTTTCTTCCTCTTGAGGTGTCTTAGGACACTACTCTTTTAAAAGATAAACTCTATAACGTGTAGGTAAATTACCTTTTTTGGAGTTTTGCATCGAAAATTTGATAAGCACCTTATCGATGTACGATGTCTGAGACAGCGCTAACAGTTTGTTCTTGCGATCTCTTTATGAGTTGGATTCCAAGAACATAACTTGCTTCTCCTAGATCTTTCATTTAAAAATTGTTGGCGAGCCATTTCTTTACATCAGATAATACGCCTACATCATTCCCAATGAGTAGGATATCATCTACATAAAGAACCAAGAAGACCACCTTTTTATCTTTGATGTACTTGTAAACACAAGGTTCATCAATATTTGGATCGAAACCATAAGATTTGATCGCTTCATTAAATCTCAAGTTCCAAGATCTTGAAACTTGCTTGAGTCCATAGATGGACCTCTGCAACTTGCAAACTTTTTACTCTTGACCTTTGACTATAAACCCTTCTGGTTGCACCATATAGATGCTTTCCTCAAGATAGCCATTCAAAAAGGCAGTCTTGACATCCATTTGCCATATCTCATAATCAAGACAAGCAGCAATGGATAAAAGAATCTGAATGGATTTAAGCATAGCTACAGGCGAGAAAGTTTCTTCATAGTCAACTCCCTCCTTTTGGGTATAACCCTTTGCCACCAGCCTAGCTTTGAAAGTCTCAACTTTCCCATCCACTCCTCTTTTCTTCTTGTAAATCCATTTGCACCCTATGGGTTTTATCCCTTCAGGTAGGTCTACAAGATCCCAGACTGAATTGGAGTACATGGACTCCATTTCAAGGTTCATAGCCTCCAGCCATTTTTCCTTCTCAGAAACTTCCATTGCATCATGATATGTCAATGGATCATCTTCACCATTATCAGAGATAGCAACATTTGCTTCTCCAAGTTCCCTGTAGCGAGCAGGTGGTCTCACAACCCTCTCACTACGTCGAGGTGGTATGACATTCTGATAGGGAGATGTGGTCTCCTCATTTTGTCCTTCGACAACAGTTATCGGTTGTGGTCTGATCTGATCAGAAAGTAACTCTTCAAGTACAACTTTGCTACGAGGTTTATAGTTTGTCATATAATCATTCTCGAGAAAAGTGGCATTTGTCGATACAAATACTTTTTTTTCCTGTGGACTATAAAACAAACCTCCCCTCGTTCCCTTTGGGTATCCCACAAATAAGCATACTTTAGAACGTGGTTCCAACTTCCCGGTCTTACCTTTCAACACATGTGCTAGACACCCCCATATACGGATATGTCGCATACTAGGTTTGCGACCATTCCATAACTCTAAAGGTGTTTTTGAAATAGACTTAGATGAAACTATGTTTAGAAGATATATTGCAGTTTGTAGTGCATATCCCCAAAATAAAGTGGGTAATGATGAGTAGCTAAGCATGGATCTCACCATATCAAGCAACGTTCGATTTCTTCTCTCTGGCACACCATTTTGTTGTGGTGTTCTAGGTGCGGTGAGTTGTGATAGAATACAATGTTCTATCATATAGTCCTTGAATTCAGTATCGAGGTAGTCCCCTCCTTGATCAGATCGAAGACTCTTCACCGTCTTTCCTAATTGCTTTTCAGCTTCCGCTTGGAATTCTTTGAACTTTCCAAAAGTTTCAGATTTCCTTTGCATTAGGTATATGTAACCATACCTTGAATAATTGTCAATAAATGTGACGAAATATTCGTAACCACAGACGTCTGAATGTATTAGCTCAAGTGGTTCCTTGGCCCTTTCGCCTTTTGCAGAGAAAGACCTCTTAGTCATTTTACCTTCAAGACAAGATTCACAAACTGGTAGAAAACTAACTTTTAGCTCTTTTAAAGGACCTTCCTTTACCAGTCTGTTAATTCTGTCAAGGTTAACGTGACCTAATCTAAGGTGCCATAGGTATGTTTCATTATTAGAAGAAATCTTTTCCTTCTTGAGTTTAGGTTGTTCAACTTTGAACATTTCGGTATTGAGCAGTGCTTTTTCGTTGGGCCTTAAGGTGTAAAGCCCATTTTTCAGATGCGCAAAACAAATATCCAAACAATTTCTAGAAATATTAACATAATTATTATTAAAAGAAACATTAAACATTTGTTCAAACAACTTGGAAACAGAAATCAAATTTCTACGAAAACAAGGAATGTAATAAACATTGTCTAAAATTAAAAAATTATTTCTAAAATGAAGTTTAATAACTCCCACTGCTCTTGCTGAAACAACCTCTCCCGTTCCCACTCTCATTGTTTATTCTCCATCGACAAGCTCCCTTGAAGCACTAAGCATCTGCAAAGAAGAACCAACATGGTTAGTTGCCCCTAAATCAATTATCCAAGGTGAAGTATCATCTTCAACTAAACAAGCTTCTAAAACGAGTAAATCTGATTTACCGTTGTTCTTCTTTTCTTTGAGCTCCTGAAGATACTTCTTGTAGTTTCTCTTCCAGTGCCCAACTACGCCGCAGTGGAAACATTTCCTTTAGGCTTCTTTTGGTTTGAGCTCTTTTTGTTGTTGTTGCTTTTGTTCTTCTTAGGTTGCCCTCCATTTTTAGACTTACCACTTCCTTCAGTTCCCTTCCTCTTCTTATTCTTTTGAGCAGAAGAGGAGGGTTGAGCTTCTGCAACATTTGCCTTACCTTCTTTAGTCTTTTCTTTTGAAATAGACTTGAAGGTTTAAAGCTCATTAAGCAACTCAGTCATGTTATATTTCATATTGTTCATGAAATAGTTGCTTTTGAACTGAAGGAACGCAGGGGAGAGGGTTTCCAAAATCATCACCACCTATGTGGCTTCATCTATCATAGCCCCGTTGACCTCGGCCTCATGGAGATAGTTAACCATGTTGAGAACATGTTCTCTGACCGAAATCCATGCCTTCATTTTTGCATTCATTACTGCCTTAACGGCTTCATGGCGTGCCTTTTCAGAAGGTTTACCAAACATGTCTTGCAGAGACTGCATTATCTAATAAGCGGTCTCCATGCTTTCGTGCTTCATCCTAAGCACGTCAGACATCCTAGCCAAAAGAAAACAGCGGGCCTTGTTGTTTGCATGAATCCAACGATCATATGCTTCCCGTACATTACAAGGAGCATTGGTAGCAGGCTCTGGAGGACATTCCTCCGTCAGGACAAACTTGTAACTTTTGCAAATTAGTACAATATTCATGTTACTCTTTCACTTGACAAAATTATCTCCGGTTAATTTTTCAGTTGAGAAAATAGCGATGATTGGATTAGACATTGTTGCTGTAATAAATAAATAAAATGACATAAATTAAAATGGTTGCATAAACATCATAATATTTTTTGGAATAGTAAACGTGATGCATAATGCACAAAAAAATATTTTACTAATTCCACGATTATTCAATTTTAATAAATAAAGTACCGCCGTAGGGTAGGTCAAATTATTTATGAATTGAATTGAGACATTCTCGATTAATAAATATATTCAAAATATCTCATATTTTCTATATTTATTAATAACCGTTTATTTTGGTCAAGATATAATTAACAATTTAATTATGTCTTTATGAGTGTAACCCACTATTTTAGATTTTAACAACTTAACTCAAAATTGCCGCCGTAGGGTAGGTCAATTTTGAAATACATTATAAAATCCTATCTCAAGGAAGCCAACCTTGATATTGATTTAAATGGACACCCTCCGTAGGGAGGACGAAATCAAAGCGTCGCGAGGCGCCACCTAAATCTCACGGTGTTGTACTAATAGTGGAGACCGCAGGTTATATTGTCATATTACCTTCTCCCACTCATTATTTTAAAAGATGTTTTTTATCTTATAAAACATCATATGTTTCATAATTCTAGTAGATAAAAATAATTTTTAATCACTAGATTATATTATGTGTTAATAGAATCCCATTCTATTTACACTTAAATAAATTACCAGATTTTCTAAAAATCTAAATTTATTATGAATTGTTTAACTTACCGAATATTAAATAATTTAAAATTAGATAACTTAGAATTTATGTGAATTTTACCAAGTCTTAACTATTAAAACTAAATTCACATTATTTGGTTGATTAATAAATTAAGATTCTACAAAACCAACCCAATTAATTTAATCTCATTAAATTAATGCTAATACATATTAAATCATTTTATAAACTCCTTTATAAAAAATAATATGCTAAGTGTATGTATGTCATGTTACAATAACAATAAGTGGGCACTTTCCTAGATGACATGTTATCATGCATGAACATGTTATCACAATCATCATATGAAAATAAAAATGAAAATAAACAATGAATTTTTAACCGGGTCCTTTTGGATAATTAAAATTACAACCCAAAAAAAAAAAAATTACAGGGGTCTTCTTGTAATTTATACATAATTTCCTGCTCCAATTTTGCAGTCTTCATCAAGTGGCTTATTGTGCAACAATTTACTGGATTACCTTTGAAATTTGATAGGCCCAAATTTCTCAACTGGGCCAAAAAATCCAATGGACATCTTTTTCTTCATCACTCCACGTGTAGCAAGTGAAAGAGATGAGAGAAGAAAAATAATAATAATAATAATAAATTACAAAAATCCTATACCCCTTTATGGGTTTACACAGATTGATCTAATCAAACTGAAAATAAAATTATTAATCCAAAAGGACCATATAATTAACGACCAAAAATCCCTTCATCAAACAATCATTCATCTCATGAATAAAAATTAACAAAGATGCAAAGTACCCACAAGCATACATCAAAAACATGATATTATCAAAATAAAATCATGTTTAATTAAAATTATATATGCTATAACCCGCTCTGATGCCATTTGTTGGAATTAAAACATGAAACGCAACGGAAGGAACGGATCGTTGATAAACAAAAAATTTTCTAAAAACTTTGTTCATCAGGAATAGATATATAATTTTAATTATAGAAAGCTTTAGGAATTTTTACTAACCTTTTGAAGACTATCAAGGTATCCTAGCTTTCCTCTTTGACACCACGATATTTCAAACCAGGCCTCCACACCTATGGAAAGACGAATGGGCGTCAAACTGCAAGAATGAATTTTCCTCATACTTTTCTGAATCTGCTATGTACTCAACACATGAGATAGCAGACCTTTTTCTTTAGAGAAGAGCTCTCAGTTTTTCTCTCTAAAAATTACGTGAATCATTCTTCTAAGATAACTGTTATCTCTCCTTTTTATATCTGAGCTATTAGTAATTTTACTTTCCCTTTTCTTTTTCTTTTCCTTTTTCTTCTTTCCCGAATCACACACTGATTCGGTCTCACACACACACATACATATGTATATAATCCGTGAAGTAAAAGCAAGGTTACCCTTTTTCTTTTTTTGATTTGACCGAATCAATCATCATTGATTCGATTATATATATATATATATATATATGTGAATAAAGTGAAGCGTGAAACTTCAGTTTCATGTCCTTCACTTTTTTTTACAATATTATATTAATATATATATATATTAATATATTATAAAATCTTATATATATAAAAAGATTTGGTTCAAAACCATATATATATATATATATATATATCTAAATCTAAATTCAATAATAAATCATATTTATTTAAGAATAGATTTAAAAATTAACCAATTAATTAATTAATTAATGCTCAGTTAAATATGACAATATTTATCACATTATATTATGTGTCACAGAGAACATTTTTCTGTCTTACATTAATAATTCAAGTGTGAAAAAATTAATTCAGAATTCAATAATTCTGAATTAAACATGTATAATTCATTTTATGCATAAACCAATATAGTGTTACAGAGGTGGTATTGGAGACCTATAGACCTATAACCTAAGCTCCAATAAATTTGACAATTAATTAAACTCTTTGATTAATGTGCCAAATTTATTAGTTTCAGTGTTACTCCACTAAAAACCTGAAACTGAACTCTTGAGATTATAGTGAAATTACTCAAAGAAAATTAACGAGCAGTCCATTTATATAATCATTACATATAAGTCAGTCCTCCATAAATAGTTCATAATAAGAGCTAGGTTCAATTTCCGTCCACCTCTCTTATTACATTTTTATCATTGAGTTCCAATAATTCTCTAATGAACAATTAATTCATAATCTTATTATGAACGAGCGCTCTACTGTTCAAACCTTGAATTATCACTCAAGAGAACTATTTTTCTAACTTCCATAGGGAAGGAATGGATTCCATATCTGTATAATATTATTCCCAGCCATTTATTACTTTATGTTTCTAAGATGCTAAGTTATAATCTGTGCTTAGAAAAATCTTACCATACAAATCAAAAAACATAATGTCATAAATAAGAGTCTAATAAATACTCAGGATTAAGACTGTCAAATATATGATCATCATAGTGATAAATTTGAATACTCTATTTGTAACAGATGATTATTAGAGATTCATAATTTATCTGGTCCAGTCCTATATAATCTCATTATATAAAATAACTCCAATCCAATGTCTCTACATTAATAGTCCGGATAATGACTATTTCATTTTAGATGAGATTGGACCGTACTTGTAATTTTTAATTAAAGATCCCAAACTTTAATTAATTATTACGGACTATTTAGATTATTATCTATAAATTTATCCCTAAGCAAATAACACTTATATGCTAAATTTATAGTCACATAAATAATCATGAAATTTTCTTGATGTTTATAAATGCATTCATAATACATATAATCAACCAAAATAATAATAAATGTCATTTTATTTATTTATTAACAATATGTATAATGTCACAGCTTTTAGGACACCAAGCCCAATAATTTTATATTATAACATACTTTACTTTATATTGTAGTATATAAAAATTTTACATTTAACATTTAAAACTTTAATGTTAAAACTCCATCCCTAAACACTCTCTGAAAAATATAAAACTACAAACAAACAAAAAGTAAAAAGGAAGAAGAACAAAGGAGGACTTGCAGAAAAGAGGGTAAACAATATGAGAGAATGCTCGACTGGATCCCCTCATGGAAATTTCATCACTCTTTCATATTTGTTTTACTGTGTTTGTGATGTTTCATCTTTATGTACAGCTTCCGTGCGTTAAATGCTTGATTCCATCTTTTGGGTTGTTTCTTATTCTAGACTTGTCTTCCTTGTCCCCATTTATAAAATCAGTGGTGCCAGAAAAGCTGAAATCATGAGGACCCATTACTTAATTATAGCTCAAATGTTTGAAAAATTAATCCAAATGACGTTTATTGGGCGGCTCGTTTTCTTTCTACTGGGACCGCTTTATTAAATTAACCAAAGAGTTGTTTAGATTGGTGCAAAAAGAAATAAATAAATAATAGATTTGGTGGAGTAAACAAAAACGAATACGATGCACATGACCTGTTGTTCATTAAACTATATTGATATTTTATGGATTCTTTTTGCTGCAATAAAAGAAGAAGAAAGACCATAGGTAGCTTGAAATTTCATAGCAATGATGGCATAACTGTATTAAGTCTTCCTAGAAAATTATAGCCCTCTGGAACAAATCAGTCAATCTAGCTATAGTCTGCAAGGTAGCTAGCTTTCTTTGGTTTGATCTCAATTTCTTAGCTGAGAATGGCTGAAGCTTTCGCCCAAGTAGTGTTTGAGACTCTGAATTCCATGATCCAAAAACAACTCGGAATGCTTTTGGGTGTCGAAAAAGAGATGGAAAAGCTCTCCAGCATGCTCTCAACGATCCTTGCAGTGCTTGAAGACGCTGAGGAGAGGCAGTTCACGGACCGGGCGATCAAAGATTGGCTGCAGAAGCTTAGTGATGTTTCGTTTGAGTTGGATGATGTTTTGGACGATTGCAAAATGGAGGCCTCTCGCTTGGAGTTCGAAGGACAAAAGCACAGATAGACCGGAAAGGTACTCTCTTCTTTATCTTGTTTGAATCCGATGAATGTTGTGTTTCGTCTTAAGATCGCAAACAAGATGAAAGAGATTGGAGATAGACTAGATCAAATCGCAAATGAGCGAATGAAGTTTCACTTGAGGGAAGCAGTTGGGGAGAGGCGAGATCAGTCTATAAGAGAGAGACGCCAGACTAGCTTTATTATTACTCAGCCACATGTGTATGGAAGAGAAGAAGACAAGGAAAAAATTATTGGCTTTCCACTGAATGATGCAAGGAATTGTGAGGGTATTTCAATCTACCCCATTGTTGGTCTGGGGGGCATGGGAAAGACAACTCTTGCTCAGCTTGTATTTAATGATGATAGAGTCAGTAGCCATTTTGCGCTTAAAATGTGTGTGTGTGTTTATGAAGATTTTGACCTGAAGAGACTGGTGAAAGCAATTATAGAATCGGCAATTGGAAGATCTTGTGAAGCATTAGACATGGATCCTCTGCAAAAATGCCTTCAAGGCATGCTTAAATGGAAGCGGTTCTTGATTGTTTTAGACGATGTTTGGAACGAAGATCATGAGCAATGAGACATGTTGAAGTATGCATTGGATTGTGGATCAAATGGTTCTTCAGTTGTTGTTACTACTCGTCTGAGAAAAGTTGCTTCAATTATGGGAACCATGCCAGTGCATTACCTATCAGGTTTATCAGAAGATGACTGTTGGTTGTTATTCAAGCAACGTGCCTTTGGTAATGAAAGAGATGAACGACCTAACCTAGTAAAAATTGACAAGGAGACTGTCAAAAAATGTGGGTGATAAGTTAGTTTTAGGCTAATTAATTAGATGATTCTCACTTAATATTTTTGTTAGTTTTGAGCGATTTATAAGAATTTAATAGTGTTTTATGTTCTTTTATAGGTTTTGAAGGAAAACGATACATAATGGCAAAGCGCAGGGCAAAGCAAACTGAAAATTGAGCAAAAGTAGACTCGGGATGAAATGGAGCCTAGACGCCAACTATTGGGCGCCTAGACACTGCTACAGATGAAGTTTCACACAAAAAACCCGAGAGCATAGCGCCTAGACGTCACAATTTGGGCGCCTAAGCGCTACTTCGAAGCCTAGGCGCTGTATTTATGGCGCCTAGGCGCCAGTTCAGAAAAGCTTCCACGGACAAGTATAGCGCCTAGGTGCTACAATCATGGCGCCTAGGCGCCGTAATGAAGCCTAGGCACCAGAAAATCGAGCCTAGGCGCCATTGCGATCCCAATTCAAATTCTAGTATAATTTCATTCCAAAATTGCCCTTTTAAACCCTAGCCTATAAATAGAACATTATGAAGGGTTGAAAGATGAATTCTAGGAGGAAAAAACTATAGACAAGAGGGAAGAACTCATTGCTTTGGAGAAGAAGAACGGTGCAATCCAAAGACGAAAATCATCTTTGCATCCAAACACAGTTCTTTTCCTGTACTTATCATGTTTAGGATATTATTTAGGATTGTTTTTAGTTTCATTAGGAATTAATTTTCTCTATTCTAGGGCTACGATGTAGCCGAATTATGAATGTTCACTTTGTTTAATTTAATTCAATTCCATGTTTATTCATTATCTATGTTGAGTATTTAATCTAATCTTAATGCTTGTAAAAGTTTGCGTACCTTTTGCATGATTTGTGATTTAATTTGAGGCTGAGAAGCGATAACTAAATTAGACCATGATTGAATGCCATGAGATCATCATAGGATAGAGATATCTATGAGACTTGTGTAACACTATGAATTTCTTGTTCTTAATGAATCTTGGTAAGTTTAGAGTTTCCACAGAGATGTAGGAAATTTGCTAACGATGATAAATTATTAATGCTTGAGAAAGATTAATGACTACCTAAGAGAAATTCGTTATCGGCATAGGAGTAAACATCAATTGATTAAATTAGATAATTTGAATATGATTAATTTAGGTGAAATCAGATGCCCTAGTCTTTTATTATTTAGATTTTCATTTATATTTTTTTGTTTTGTTATTTTTCTATTTTATATTTGATTGTTCAAATAATTGTAGGGTTAACCAATTTCGGTACTTAGCTAGATTAACGCAATCTTCGTGGGAACGATACTTTGCTTACTCTTTATTACTTGTTAATGATACGTGCACTTGCGTTAGAAAATCCACAACAGTGGGGGAATACCACTCGCTGCAAAGGCTTTGGGAGGCTTAATGCGTTTTAAAAATGAGGAACATGAGTGCTTTCTGTAAATCAGAGTGAAATATGGAACTTACCACGGGACAAATGTCCACATTGCCTGCTTTAAGATTGAGTTACTTTCACCTTCCAATAGAGCAAAGGCAATGCTTTGCTTATTGTGCCCTATTTCCAAAGGATGATATAATTATGAAGCAAAGTTTAATTCATCTTTGGATGGCCAATGGGCTTATTTCTTCTAAAGGAGGACTCGAAGCTGAAGAGATTGGCAATGAGATATGTAACGAGTTTTGTTGGTTATCCTTTTTTCAAGATATTGAGAAAGTTTGGTATGGAGACATTTGGAGTTTCAAGATGCATGATCTGGTTCATGATCTCGCTCAATTCATTATGGCAGATAAATGTGCTATTTTGAAGATTGATAATGATAATCCCATCAGTCTGCGATTGAGACTTCGCCATCTCACATGCAACTTTACCGATATGGCTCCATTAGACGAAGTGCTTGACACACCTTATGCAAAATCCTTGCGCACTTTTATGGCATTTAAGGGTTTATGTCCAGACCGGTTTTTCACTCGGAAGATCAATTATCCTTCTTTGCAAGCTTTGGAGGCTAGATTCCTTTCATATCCATCCCTAGCATCTGTTATTAGTAGGTCAAAACATCTGCGCTATTTGAATCTCTCGTGTAGTCATTTTAGAACCCTTCCCAATTCAATTTGTTCATTACAACAATTATTGACTTTGAACCTAAAAGACTGCCGTAGTCTTCAAAAGCTACCTAAGCACATGACCCGCCTAAAATGTCTTTGTTGTCTTAACATTCATGGGTGTTGCAATTTATTACACATGCCTCCCAACATTGGGCGACTAACTAGTCTAAGGACTTTGAGCAATTTCGTCGTTGGACGGAGAAAAGGATGCCGCTTGAGTGAGTTGCACAATTTGTCCAATCTAGACGATCACCTGTGCATCAGAAATCTCAACAAAGTGGTAAGTCCCATGGATGCAAAGAACGCAAATTTGTCTGCAAAAAGAAATCTCAAAAGCTTGTACTTGTCTTGGGGTGGCAATCAAAATGATTCCAAGGAAAATGCAGAGCAGATACTTGAAACCCTTGCACCTTCTTCAAATTTAAATGTTTTGTGCACCCGCAATTATGGAGCTACTCATTTTCCACATTGGTTGAGTAGTGTGATTCTTGACAATGTTGCTATCATTCATCTCCATGATTGTAATAATTGTTTAGAACTTCCAGCCTCAGAAAATTGTCATCCTTAAAAGAGCTCAAAATATCTAACTTGAGCATGCTTGTTTATGTTGACTCTGAGCCCTATGATGGAAATTTGAGAGGTTTTGCACACTTGAGAAGTCTTTATCTGATAGACTTACCAAATCTAGAAGGGCTAACAAGGGAGGGAGGAGGAAATGTGTTCCCTTGTTTGTCAAACTTGTGCATGGATCGATGCCCTAAACTAACCTTGCCTTGTGTGCCATCCGTCAAATTTTTAGAAGTATTGAAGCCAAGTGAAGTGTTACTAGAGTCAGTTCCAAATCTCCATGGTCTTACTTCACTTCTCATGACTGATAATTGTGATGTGATCTCATTTCCCAACGGGATGTTGCAAAATCTAACCGCCCTCCAGTTCCTTAATCTTACTGGATTGACAAAGCTTCAACAGTTTCCCACAGGTACAAGCCTCAAAAACTTGTTGGCTTTAGATATCAGCTTCTGTCATGAGCTCAAGTGCTTACCTGAGGGAGTATTCGAAAGTTCTACTTGTCTTAAGCGCATCAAAATCAAAAGTTGTAAGAAGTTGAAATCGTTGTCTGAAAGTTTTCGTAATCTCATGGCTCTTCAATCGTTGGAGCTTGATGACTGCCCCGAGTTGGAGGGTTTTCCAAGTGGACTTGACCACCTTTATTCTCTCCAAAAATTGAAAATGTCAGGCATAGATATCACGTATAGTGGCGGCAGGGGCTTTAGTTATTCCGAATGTGCTTCTCATAAGTTGGCTATTTTCCCGGAGGCCTTTCAGGACCTCCCCTCACTTGAATTTATGAGCTTATCTTATTTTTTAGAGCTCACGAGGCTCCCCGACTGGCTTGGAATTCTTGCATCCCTTCGAGAATTAGAACTAATAGGTTGCCCAGATTTGGCATACATACCAGCAAGCATCCAAAACCTCACCAACTTAATGAAATTGACAATTGAGTCATGCCCTGAATTGGAGAAGAGATGTGAACGAGAGGTAGGAGAGGATTGGCACAAGATAGCCCATGTTCCAGAAGTCTATGTCGGGCCAAGGTAAATTTGAAGTTCTTTGACTTTGCTTGTTTTCTTCCTTCTTCAGTCAGTGAAACGAAATTGGTAATTATTTTTTACATTTTAATATGGCAAATTGAATCTTTACAGGCAGAATTGGGAGAACCGCATGAGGGAAAGCTTCAATGACAAATTTTATCCCGTTGACTATCACAGGTGAATTCCTTACGATAGAAGTCTGTCTGAGAACTTCAAGTGTTTCTCTACAAATGTTATTGTTGATTTCTTTTCCATTTCTAAATCTACTTTGGTTAAATCTTCTTATTCTTCATCCATCCTTTTCTTTTTCTGAACTTTTCTTTTTCTGAACTAAGTTGTTTAAACTTGTTTCAGTTCATGGCATCAACCGGATTACTTTTGGCGTTGATAATTTTACGTCTTGGACGGCTTTTGCACGTTGCCTCGAATCATTGTTTCTGGTTCTATAAATCTTCCCTTGCCTAGCGCAAGTAGTAGAAATTTTTTCACTGTTCGGATGATCTGTCTGATTTTCTGTTATTGAGATGAAGGGGTGTTTGGCAGTGGTAGGAACCACTCAGTTCTCACCATAATCTCAGTTATGAAGAGTGTAAAACTCTCAACCTAATAAAGTGATCTGATAAAGTGTAAAGATTTAGGTTTTAAAGCATCTCATAAAATGTAGGTATAAAATTATATGTAGAGACCTAAAGTATAATTTTTATTTTTATGATAGGTCAAAATAAAAATAAGGAAAAGTTAAAATATTATAAATGATTGTGGTCCCTGAATCAAAATGTTACGTGATATTTTCTGGCATCCCATCACTGGAAAGACAGAAAAAAACTTCCTCTCACAGACATTATTGACTCAAAAGATCAAAAACCAAAAATTTAATCGTTCTAATGGATTCAGGTATGCTTCCGCTATATTTCTTGATGAATTAACATGAGTTTTGAGATATAATAATAGTTTTAATTAGTAAAATTCGTTTCTACACCCACCACCTTTCCAAACACCTAGAAGAGTTGTGTTAGATATATATATATATTTTTTTGGGGAAATTTTCACTACCGGAAAGACTCCAATATTAAGTTATGTTGAGTATCCTGCATGTGTATTGGTTTTGCAGAGACAGAGAAACTGACAGAGGCATTTTGTGAACATTGATATTTGTAATCATCCTGTCCTGTGTGTGCTCTCTTCATTTGCTGTTGTTCATTACAAATCCTGTTAAACACACAACCACCAAAAAACAAAAAAAAAACATACGGAAAACAATTTCTTCGGCACTCCCACTTTTGGATCGCGATGGACAACCGACGAGAATACGACGCCTTTGATTTTCTCCATGATTGCGATGGAGCAGTTGGCGATCCCGATCCTGATCTTAAAAAGTAACTAAGAAAAACTCTTAAATAGATAAAAAAACGCATGCACGTATTTTAAAAAAAAAAAGATTCTAAATTTCCAACCTGCAATGAATGTAGAGGCTGAACCGTACGAGGGCCCCGCCATTTTGTCGCTGCAATAAATGACATAAGGAAAATGACCATAGGCAGCTTCGTGGAAAATACGATGGAATTAATTTCAAACGATACTAGGATAATATATTAAATAAATGTATATTAAAACCATCATATAAGATTGGTTTAATTAAAATAATTTAAAAAGGTATAAAATGTTGAGTCTTAAAATATCTTATAAAATATAGGTATAAAATTATATATATAAATGTAAAATTTAATTTTTATTTTTATGATGGGTAAAATAAAAATAAGACAAAGTTAAAATATTATAAAAGGTTATGAACTTTGAATCATACAGTACATATCTTTTCTGACATCTCAATATTGAAAAAAAGAGAACTTTTTCTTTGAGAAATTGTATTGACTCAAAAAATTAAGAACCAAAAATTTAATTATTTAGCTATATTTTTATTAAATTTCTTGATAAATTAACATCAGCTTTAATTTTCGTCTGTAAAATTTTTCATTGCATTGATTGACCAGTAAGCAAGTCTTCCAAAGGCTAGCTATGCTCTTCTACTTTTCGGATCCACCATTAACCAGTAAGCAAGCAAAGTTCTCTTCAATTTCCAAGCGAGAATATGGCTGAAGCTTTCCTCAACGTTCTGCTCGAGAATCTGAACTCTCTGGTCCAGGGGAGAATTGGGTTTCTTCTGGGTACCGACAAAGAGATGCAGAAGTTCTATAGCACGCTCTCGACAATCTCTGCCAATGCTTGAAGACACTGAGGAATAGTAGTTAACTGACTCGTCGATCAAGAACTGGCTGCAGAAACTAGGTGATCCTACGTTCGAGTTGGATGATGTTTTTGGATGACTGCGAGTCGGAGGCCTTTCAGTTGGAGTACGAAGGAGAAAAGAAGAAATGGAGCCAAAAGGTACGGTCTTCTTTTGACATACCCTAATTGAGCTCAGAGCTCTTGAATCAAGAATGGAATGCTCCTAATTGCCTCTGAAGCACGGTTTTCTATAGCCTTGGAAAGGCTTATTTCTTCAATAAAAAATTGCAACTTAATGGAGCTTTACCATGACCACACAAACTAAAGCAAGCTGATGCAGAGCTTATTCTCCACAGGTGTTATTATATTACTATCGTTTTGCCATGTTGTGAGTCTATTGATGTCATTTCATTATACTTCATGTCGTTTATGGTTATTAGTCTATGTCCTAGATATGAGTCTTTTCTCTCTGTACCCAACGACACCGTTTTAGTCTGCATGTGATATAAGGAGCTATTCGGAGCTTTAGAGTTCAGTTGATGATTTTGGCCAACCCTTGTAATGAGACTTGTCTAGATTGATTTTCAGTTCACCAACGTAGTATTTGCAGAGAGAGATTCGACGTAATTCTCCACTCCGTTTTGGTGTTTAGATTGCTGCGTCACAAGCGGGGTAGTTCAACAAACCCTTCTGATACGCACATCAGGAGAAAATTTCAGGCTAAATTCCACACAAAATGGCGCCAAACGCGCTTGGAACGTGCTTGTGCATAGCACGTGCCACACGGATTGACTGGAGTCCTGAGACGTGTCTGACCGAGGTAGGCCCGCGCTATATGTTGCTACAGTGCCTATCGGCCGCTCGCGTTTGTCCTCCGGGGTGCTGCACGCTCCTTATTGGGCTGTCCGTTTCTTCCATCCGGCACAGTTACAGTACCTGTCGGCCACTCGCCGCTTGTCCTTTGGTGTATTGCACGCTCCTGATTTGGACTATTTGTTTCTTTCATCCGGCGGCTGTGATTAGTTCTGAAATTCAAATTAAATTCTAATTTTTTTTCTTTTTCTTTTCTTTACCACGCCTGACCCAACTTAAATTTTATGACTTTTTTTTTTTCAACTTTACTTAATTTTTTAAAATCAACTTTACCGAACTTAACACACAATTGAGGAATTAAAATATTAAGGGAGAGGAAAATATATACAACACAACAAAATTAATTAGAAACTAAACAAAATAAAATCAAAATAAAACAAAATAAATTAAAATTAAACTAAACTAAAAATAAATAAAATTAATTAAAACAAAAAAAACAAAATAAAAATAAAGACAATTTTATATCTAAAAATATGGTAAAATAACTATATTTTATAGAGTTATTACATTGCCCTTTTATGATATATGACAAATTTTGTATTTTATTTTTATTAGCAGGTATATTAATTTTTTCTCTCAATCATCGTGATATTGTAACTTTTAAAACCTTTTACAACTTTCAAGACTTAATAATTATAACAAAAAGTAAACATAATATTTGAAATAACATTATGTATTGGAGCATAAAATAGAATAAAATAATGTGTTATTTTTATATTTTTTAAAGACAAATATAATATTGACATTGCCATTTGTATTGATAATGGTAAAACAAAAGTAATACCATTTTAGAAAATTGATTTTTTATTTTTTTAAAAAAAAGTTTATGCCCAATGCCAACATTAAAGTAACTAAACTTCAAGATTGCTTAAAAAAAGTTTAGGCCTAATTTTAACATTAAAGTAACCAATCTTAAGTGCTACATGGCCAAATTAACACAACTGAAAATCAAAAGTGTATTTAGTATTGTTGTCATTTAAACTTATCATACATTTGCAATATGCCTTCTAAACTTTTAATTTTAGTAAGTTACCCTCTGAACTTACAAATTTTGTAACAAATCACTCCCTATTGATAACAATTTTAAGTTTTTGACTAAAAATGACATGTAATTTTCAAATAAATCATTAATTACGAGTATAGAAGGTCATATATATATATATATATATATATATATATAACCAAGTTTATGTTCAAAACAAAGTTATTTCAAAATTTTCCATTTTCATAAAAATTGTGTCAAATATATTAATAACAATAAATTTAGGCCAACATATATAAAATTGATCATTTATGTCAATAATTAACTATTTATGTACTAAATACATGTTAATTTCAAACAAAAACCTAAAATTGCTATCAATGAAAGTGATTTGCTATAAATTTATAAGTTAATGAGCCAGCTTATCATATTAAAAGTTTATTGGATAAATTGTAAATGTGCAAAAATTTTAAAGGATAATAGTGCTAAATACCTTAATAAAAAAATAAGAAATAGTTATTACTATTAGGCCGCTTCAAAGAACGGTTGAAACTAACGGTTTTGGTTCGATAATTATAGCATATGAGAACTGTAGCTTTTTACTATAACCTATGAAAGTTTTATATTGTTTATAGTTGTAATTGATGGTTAGAACTGCTCTTCTAAACGGCTTATACGAACAAACAAAAAGTAAAAAAGGAAGAAGAATAAAGGACTTGCAGGAGGATGTTGAACAGTATGATTCATGAGGGGTTGCTCCACTGGATCCCTTCCCTACCAAAGACAAAGCACCAAGGTTACCTTACCCTAATTGAAATTTCATCACTCCTTTATATTTGTTTTATTGTGTTTGTGATATTTCATTTTTGTATTCATCTTCCGTGCGCTAACTGCTTAATTTTATTTTTTGGGATATTCTTCTTCAGTTCTTGTCTTCCTTAACTTGTGTTTTCATTGTAGTCATATGAGAAAAGTTAAAAGATATAAAAAATTAGTTAGGACTTAAAAGTTAAAATTTAAACATTATAATATATATAAAATTTTATATGGGAAGAAATTATTAAAATATGTAAATATTTTACGTTGTAATAAAAAAACTGAAATTGTTTTTCACACGGACTCCCAAACCCATTCCTTGTTTTCAACTCAAATGTTTGAAAAAGTTAATCCAAAAGACGTTGATTGGACGCCATCTTTTTTCTTTCTACTGGGACCGATCTGTTAAATCAACCGAAGACTGGTTTTAATAGGTGGGCACAAAAAAAAAAAAAAAAACAAAATAAACAAAAATGAAAATATAAGGGAAAAAAATATTGTTGTTGACTAAACTATACTGCATTATTATTGTTACTGTACGAAACCAAGAAAAAGAGGCATAACTAGTTTCGTTTGAAATTTCGTAGCATTGACTTAATGGCATACCTGTATGAAGTCTCCGTAGAAAAAAAATACTAGTCATTTTGAACAATATCATTTTTTGTGATTTGCAATTTCATCCTTGCTATAATCTGTAAGCTAGCTAGATTTCTTTGGTTTGATCTCAATTTCTTAGACGAGAATGGCTGAAGCTTTCGCTCAAGTAGTGTTTGAGACTCTGAATTCCATGATCCAAAAACAATTCGGAATGCTTTTGGGTGTCGAAAAAGAGATGGAAAAGCTCTCCAGCATGCTCTCAACGATCCTTGCCGTGCTTGAAGACGCTGAGGAGCGGCAGTTCACGGACCGGGCGATCAAAGATTGGCTGCAGAAACTGAGTGATGTTTCGTTTGAGCTGGATGATGTTTTGGACGATTGCGAAATGGAGGCCTCTCGTCTGGAGTTTGAAGGACAAAAGCATAGATGGACCGGAAAGGTACGCTCTTCTTTATCTTGTTTGAATCCCATGAATGTTGTGTTTCGTCTTAAGATCGCAAACAAGATGAAAGAGATTGGAGATAGACTAGATCAAATCGGAAATGAGCGAATGAAGTTTCACTTGAGGGAAGTGGTTGGGGAGAGGCGAGATCGGTCTACAAGAGAAAGACGCCAGACTAGCTCTATTATTACTCAGCCACATGTGCATGGAAGAGAAGAAGACAAGGAAAAAATTATTGGTTTTCTACTGAATGATGCAAGGAATTGTGAGGGTATTTCAATCTACCCCATTTTTAGTCTGGGGGGCATGGGAAAGACAACTCTTGCTCAGCTTGTATTTAATGATGAGAGAGTCAGTAGCCATTTTGCGCTTAAAATGTGGGTATGTGTTTCTGAAGATTTTGACCTGAAGAGATTGGTGAAAGCAATTGTAGAATCGGCAACTGGAAGATCTTGTGAAGCACTAGACATGGATCCTCTGCAAAAATGCCTTCGAGACATGCTTAAATGGAAGCGGTTCTTGCTTGTTTTAGACGACGTTTGGAATGAAGATCATGAGCAATGGGACATGTTGAAGTATGTATTGGATTGTGGATCAAATGGTTCTTCAGTTGTTGTTACTACTCGTTTGAGAAAAGTTGCTTCAATTATGGGAACCATGCCAATGCATTACCTATCGCGTTTATCAGAAGATGACTGTTGGTTGTTATTCAAGCAACGTGCCTTTGGTGATGAAAGGGATGAACGACCTAACCTAGTAAAAATTGGCAAGGAGATTGTGAGAAAATGTGGGGGAGTACCACTTGCTGCAAAGGCTTTGGGAGGCTTAATGCGTTTTAAAAATGAGGAACATGAGTGGCTTTCTGTAAATCAGAGTGAAATATGGAACTTACCACAAGACAAATGCTCCATATTGCCTGCTTTAAGATTGAGCTATTTTCATCTTCCAATAGAGCAAAGGCGATGCTTTGCTTATTGTGCCGTATTTCCCAAGGATGATATAATTCAAAAGGAAAGGTTAATTCATCTTTGGATGGCTAATGGACTTATTCCTTCTAAAGGAGGACTCGAGGTGGAAGAGATTGGCAATGAGATATGTAACGAATTTTGCTGGTTATCGTTTTTTCAAGATATTGAGAGATCTTGGCATGGAGACATTTGGGGTTTCAAGATGCATGATTTAGTTCATGATCTTGCTCAATTCATTATGGCAGGTGAATGTGGAAGTTTGAAGATTGATAATGATACTCCCATTAATTTACCATTAAGACTTCGCCATTTCACGTGCAACTTTACTGATACGGCTCCATTAAATCAAGTGCTCAACGTCCCTTGTGCAAAATCCTTACGCACTTTTATGGTGTCAGAGTATTCAAGTCCACTCCAGTCTTTTACTAAGAAGATCAATTATCCTTCTTTGCGAGCTTTTGGCGCTAAGTCTCTTTCATATCCATCCCTAGCATATGTGATTAGTAGCTCAAAACGTCTACGCTATTTGGATCTCTCATTTAGCCATTTTAGAACCCTTCCCGAGTCAATTTGTTCGTTACAACAATTATTGACTTTGAAACTCAGGTGTTGTCGTAGTCTTCGAAAGCTTCCTAAGCACATGACTCACCTAAAAAGTCTTCGTTATCTTAACATTCAAGATTGTCACAATTTATTACACATGCCTTCAAACATTGGGCGACTAACTAGTCTAACGACTTTGAGCAACTTCATCATTGGAAGGAGAAGAGGACATCGCTTGGATGAGTTGCACAACTTGTCCAATCTAGGTGGTCCTCTATTCATTGAAAATCTCAATAAAGTGGTAAGTACCATGGATGCAAAGAATGCAAATTTGTCAACAAAAAGAAACCTTAAAAGATTGTTTTTGTCTTGGAGCGGAAATCAAAATGATTCCAAGGAAAATGCAGAGCAGATACTCGAAGCCCTCACACCTTCTTCGAATCTAAATGTTTTGGCCATCCGCAATTATGGAGCTACTCGTTTTCCATGCTGGTTAAGTAGTGCAATTCTTGACAATGTTGCTATCATTCGTCTCTATGATTGTAATAATTGTTTAGAACTTCCAGCCTTCAGGAAATTGTCATCCTTGAAAGAGCTCAAAATAGCTAACATGAGAATTCTCCAATATGTTGACTCTGAACCATATGATGGAAATTTGAGAGGTTTCGTGTCGTTAAAAAGTCTTTGTCTTATAGACTTACCAAATCTTGAAGGGCTGACAAGGGAGGGAGGAATAGAGATGTTCCCTTGTCTATCAAACTTGTGCATTGATCAATGTCCTAAACTGACCTTGCCTTGTGTGCCATCTGTCAAATTGTTGGAAGTGCTGAAACCAAGTGAACTGTTACTAAAGTCAGCTTCAAATCTCCATGGTCTTACTTCACTTCTCCTGACTGATAATTTTAGCATGATCTCATTTCCCAATGGGATGTTTCAAAATCTGACCACCCTGCAGTTTCTTAACCTGACTGGATTGACCCAGCTTCAGGAGTTGCCTGCCGGTATAAGCCTCAACAATTTGCTGGTTTTAGATATCAGTTTCTGTCATGAGCTTAAGTGCTTACCAGAGGGAGTATTCAAAAGTTCTACTCGTCTTAAGCGTATCAAACTCAAATGTTGTAAGAAGTTGAAATCATTGTCTGAAAGTTTTTGCAACCTCACAGCTCTTCAATCATTGGAGCTTTATGATTGCCCCGAGTTGGAGGGTTTACCGGATGGACTTAACCACCTTTATTCTCTCCAAAAATTGAGAATGTCAGGCATAGATATCACCTATAATGGTGGTTGTGGCTATGGCTTTTCTTCATCTGCTTCACATAAGTTGGCTATTTTGCCAGAAGCCTTGCAGCACCTCCCGTCACTTGAATTTCTGAGCGTATCTTCTTTTCTAGAGCTCAGGACACTACCTGACTGGCTTGGAAATCTTGCATCTCTTCAAGAATTAGAACTATTGTCTTGTCCAGACTTGGCATACATACCGACGAGCATCCAACACCTCACCAACTTAAGGAAATTGACAATTGAGTCATGCCCTGAATTGGAGAAGAGATGTGAAAGAGAAGTGGGAGAGGATTGGCACAAGATATCCCACATTCCAGATGTCCATGTTAGCCCATGGTAAATTAGAGATGCTTTGACTTTGCATTTTTTTCCCAGTGAGTGAATCGTAGATTCATAGTTGGCATTGATTTTCAAAATCTAATATAATAAATTGAATCTTTATAGGCCACAGCCACATCGGCACCGCTGGAGGGAGAGTTTCAAAGACGAAATTTATCCCGCTGACTATGACAGGTGAATTACTGGTGATAGATGCCTCTATGAACTTACTAGCGTTGCTCTATACATGTTTTTGCTGATATGCTTTGATATATTCATCTCTTTAGGATTTGTTTGTTTCTCTTCTACTAGACACTTCAAATATACTTTTATTTTTACCGTATCTTTTCTTGATCTAAGTTGTTTAAACCTATTTCAGGTCATGGCATCAACGGATTTCCTTTTAAAGTTGGTGATTTTACTTCTACGACGACCTTTGTATGTTGGCTCAAATCAGTGTTTCTGGTTCCCCTGCCTTGTGCAAGTAGTGGAAATTTTGTCGGAGTTTGGATGATCTGTCTAATTTTTCTTTTTTTGGGATGGAGAGCTCTGTCAGATGTTCTCCTGTTTCTTTTAAATTTGCACAACTGGAAAGATTCCATTGTTGAGTTACATGGAGAGGAATTTTGAGGGCCTTAAAGCTTATCATGTGATTGTAATGTTTTGCCATCGACAAGCGGACGTGGCTCTTACATGAAGAGTGAACTATTAAAAATCCTGTGTGTGCTCTGTGTATTTGTTTTTATTCTTCTTGTTTATCTTATTGCTTTAGAATAGTGAGAATTATGGCATCCAATTTCTAACATTCAGATTATGTGGCACTGTGTGTCCTGCCTGATATGGTTATGTTGAGGCTGTGCTTCATGCTCGTTGCAACTGTCCTCTCACAAGAGTCGTGTGAAATGCAATTGGTTTTGTTTTTATTTTTACCTTTTCTTAGTATAATGTTCTATGTAGGGTGAAAGAAACAAAAACCCATTTTTAGAGGCATTAGAGATCATTTGGTAAATTTGGCTGGTAGTCATATTTCAATTGTTTCACAGATTGGCACTACTCTGGCTTTTATTATGGATGTGTTTTGATGTATCATCTTTCTGATATATATATATCTATATATATATGCAGTTACTTGGTTGAAAAGCAGTGTAATTTGGTTGCTTTTCTCATTAATATTAGTAGTTTATGCCTTGTCCTTTTTACCTTGCTTTTTCTAATGACACAAAACTTAAAAACTGAGAAATATGTAATTATTTGCAATATCCAGCTAATTAGTCAGGCATTATAATATAAGAGAAAACTTATACATATTTCGCTATAATATGTAATTTTTCGATCAGTCGAGGAGTTGAAATTATGGTTCCGCTTCTAATGCCACCCAAGGCCAAGAAAATTAAGAAAATTCGAGCCTAATGTCGGCTTATATGGTCGGAGGAAATAGATATAGATTAATTCTTTAAAAAAGAGAGTATAAATTAATTTCCTTTTCCATTATATTTTTTATTATATTCTTGGAATATTGATGAACATACCAGTCCGGTTATGCATGAGACTGATGAAATCCGGCTCGAGAAATGAGTTCACAACGACCAGTCCACACAAAACTAACGAAGTACAATAATTCTGAATTAGGATTACAAAACTTTAAACAAAGCAAAAAAACGACAACAAAGTATTTGAGAAAAAAAAAAACGACAACAAAGCAGAAGCAACAATATATAGAGGACGAAAACTTGTTAAATGACACCTCCATAAAAACGACAACACCTGAAGCATGGTTGAAAATTGGGATATTGATTTTGCATCCACAAGTTGAGTTTACCAAAAATTTAATCCTTTACTTTGAATTTTCTTGAAACTATACTTTCTACTTTCAAATTCGTATCAAACGTGCAACTTTTTTAGATCTATAAGTGGTTTTGACTTTTAAATTGACTAATGTACTCTTTGTAATTTCTAAACACTAATTGATAAATTGCACTTTTCTCTCTAAAAAAAGACTTTTTTTTTCCCTTAAACATTATGCCTAATTCATTTTTTGTTATTAAGTATAAAAAATAAATTTATTAGTTCAAAGTCAAAGTCAACTACTAACCTTGAAAAGATACAAAATTGATATGAATTTGAAATTTAAAGGTGTAATATTGAGAACATCTCAAACATAGGATTATTTTTAGTATTATTTTTTTTATCTTTTTATTGAAGAGGACCCCACTAATAGTGCTTGTTTTAAAACCATTGAATCTACTTAAAATCGTCTTTTTTTAGATTTAATGGCTGAAAGATAAATAATTGTTGTAATTTACCTTTTCAAACTCATTAGAGAAATTACTTTTTTGTTAATGCCAGCAGTTGGGAAAATTGCAAATTTTTGGTCCACTTCATCAAGAAGAGACAACAATGTAAAGATCGGTGCTCTGCTGGAGGAATAATTTCTTAATTGTTAGGGTTTTGAGCCCTACATGTGTACATTGTTACACGTGAATTTGTGTTGTCTTCTTGGGATTAAAGGAGCCTAAATTTTGATTTAGTTTCCTGCATGTTTTTTGCTTCATCCAGATGATTTTGTGTTTGAATTTCAAATATGTAAAATCCAGATTGGGTGTTATCTTGATTGCTCAGAATATTCTTAGTAGTCCATTGTTTTTAGAGTTAAAAAGTCTAAGGAGGAGCTATTTGTAGATTGAAGGCTCGTAGTACGGTAGGAGATATCGTGTAGATTCGTGTCCAAAGGAAGGCGAACAAAGTCGACTTGAAGTAAGACGAGGTGTCCAAAGGAAGGAGTCGTAGAAGAGATATTGTGGATTTCAAGATTGGTGTAGATTCTAGGTTTTTTTGTAATTTCAATCTTTGTAACCATAATTCGATATAGTGGATCTTTCGTATCTCTAATGTAAGTACCACTTGTGGTTTTTTCTTGCAAGTATTTTTGGCCATGCTAAAGAGCCATATCGTTGTATTTATTAATTAAATTTTCTCTCTTAAGAGTGCTTATATTTGCAATTAATGTTTACATAGGGTACCATCAACGTGTTTTGTATATATAGAATACTATTTGTTTTGTCCGTTATGTTCTAGCAAGTGGTATCAGAAAAAAAACACTGTATCAACATTGAGATCTTGAGATCAAGACCAAATGGACGGACTTCATGAAGGAACATCAACCAAAAGGCCACCTCTACTTGATGGTTCAAATTATGCATATTAAAAGACCAGAATGAGAGCTTTTCTTAACTCCATTGATGAACACGTGTGGAGAATTATTGAAACTGGATGGACTCCTCCAACCATTACAAAAAAAGGAATTACAACTCCTAAACCATTGAGTAGAGGACTCAAAATGATTTTAATTCTACCACTTGGAACTCTTAAGGATTTAAATACTATCTTTAATGTAGTTGACGCTAACCAATTTAAACTTGCTTCATCTTGTACAGAAGCAGAGGAAGCATGAGAAAAATTTGAAATTGCGCATTAAGGAACCAGTGGAGTGAAGCGAACTAGAGTTCAAATTCTTGCTTTTGAATTCGAAAAATTAATAATGAAAGAAGATGAAAAATTTACTAACTATTATTTCAAAATATGTGACATTCTAAGCTCTTCTTTTGCTCTAGATGAAGGATACTTGGATACCAAAATTGTTCAAAAGGCCTTGAGACCATTACCTAAACGTTATCTTAATAACATGAAGGTTGAAGAGGTCATGGGATCGTTACATGCATATGAGTTGAGGTTAAAAACCAAAGAAGAAAGACAAAATATTTTGCTAAAAGTGGCTAAAGAAGGAGCCGAATGGAACAAACAATACCTCAACCCTGAATAAATCAATCTGTTCACTTAGGTGTTTAATCAGCTCTTGAAAGAGAATGTGTGGATGGAGAAGAACAAGAAGTCTTTGTTTTCAAAAATGGAAAGAAAAAGAAGTCGTCTCAATAGCAAGAGTAAGATTCAATGCAGTAAGTGTAAGGGATTTGGTCATTTTGCTTCCGACTGGTGCTAACATGAGTAGCGGAAACAAAGTGCACCGCAAAGACGAGCTCTCTTGAGAGTGATTATGAAGAAGATCTTGAATGCAAGGATATCGTAACCAGCCTTGCGTCTTTCACCACACGGCTAAAAAAAGAAGAAAAAGAAGAGAAAGACATATACAAAAATGAAAAGCGAAGACGGAGAAAATGAGACCTACCACACGAATAAACTTCTAGATGCTTATGATTAATTGTATGCATTTTAGGAAATGATGGTCTCAAGGAACAAAGTACTAGAAGGAAAGAATTTAAACTTACAAGATGAAAAGAAGACATTAAGCACCAGTGTCGAAACACTAAGGAAAGAGTTAGCTGATTTGACAAAGCAGGTAACCACTGTCACCATAAAGCTCAAAACATCCAAAGAAGCTGTACAAATGCTAACAATTGGTGCAGTAAAAGTTCAATTTTTGAGCCTTGGAAAACCTAACAACAATAAAGAGGATTTGGGTTATACGGAAGATTCTCAACAAACCCTTAAATGGAAAATTGTGTTTGTGAAGGCTACACATGTTGAACCGTCCAACACCAAAAAAGATGAACATTTTAATCTAAGGCGTAAGCAAAACATTCTCCAGCCCTTTCAACATCTGTTGGCATATACAGCTCCAGTACAACAACATACACACAATCAACAAAAAGAGCAACAACGAGTGCATAGTCGATAGAGTCCTCGCATCAGGCAACAGACACAGACAAGAGGAAGATTGATACCACAGACGCAAGCGAGAGGTAAGCAAAAAGTGCAAACAACTGAATATCTCAAAGCCCATACAAGTTGTTACATTGTGCCACCAAAGAAAAAAGGTAGATTCCAATAGAACTCAAGGTAAGCGCCTTCTCTTTTCTCCTATATGTCATCATTGTGGTGTCAAAGGACATGTTCAACCTAACCATTTGTATTTTTTGAATTTGATCAATCTAGATAATAGCAATGCTTTTGTCAATAAAACAGTTTCAAAACATTCAAAACTGAAAATGAAGAACTTCTTCAAAAACCAAAAAGGTTTGGGTTAGGAAAGATGTGTTGAATTGTCTTGTTCCTTAAGTGGCTTTAGGAAATGTTTTGAAAAGCAAAATTACATGTGAAAACGGCATTAGGTGTCACTTAGCATTTACACTCAACTGATTGAGTGATGGAGAAGGAAAAATACTCTTCTACACTTGTCATGATTCTAAGTTGTGTTTTTCCTTATTTTTGTTGAGCATCTGACAGTACTTATACTTCTGATTTGTTCACAAAACATGTTTTTATTTCAATTCTTTTTATGTTTTTTTCTATGCACCTTAAGATAATCTGTACTAACATTAACATATGCAAACAAACAAAAAGTGTTTTATCTAAATTGGAGATAGGAACGCATCATTAGAACGTATAGTAACTATCTAGACAGTGGGATGATTCTCAAGTTGAAGCCACAGGACATGCATCATAAAAAAAAAAAAAAAAAACCTACCAAGTCCTGTACTAGAGCATCTTACGATGTACACATAGCCATAACTACTGGTTCGAAAGTGAAAATAGAGAGTGTGCAGTGAAAGAAAAAAGAGATATGCAAAAGCAAAAGACAAGGCATAATAAAAGTCTAACTGTTCCTACATAATGTGAAAAGAACAAAATGTGCCAACAATGAGGAAAATACGAAATATAGAAAGGGCATGAGAAAGAACAAATTGAATGAAGGAAACATGAATTCCCATGAGAGAAGATAATCTTTGCTATTTAGGGTTAAGAGAAAGAGGTGTGAGAAAGGTAAAGAAAATATTAATCTCAATACTTCACACACGTTTTGTTGGAATTTACTTGAGGGTCATTCTTCCTGGTTAGAGAACCATGTTGCTTTGAAATATCAAATGTTAGAAAAATAGTATGCAGCAAAAATTTAAAAAATTTTTGTATTAAAGTATTTTTCAAAACACAAGTTTGATATACTATATGCATAAATTAACTAGATCTTATTAACCTTATTTACCAAAAAGCATTTGCAATCGATGAAGAGAAAAACGTTCTAAAAGAACTTCAACCAACTGGTCTTCTTTTATATTCTCTATCCACGATCGGAGTGTGTGTGGGCGCACAACGTACAGCTCTTCCACCAATGACTCTCATTCCAACCAATTGAGAAATACCCAGAACTACTGTTCGTGATTTGTGAACAATAGCTCTTCAGGGGAGTTTCAGAGACTCACAGTATAGAGTGCTCACTCTTGATTTCTCAACTGATCTATATAATTTATAAGTCTTGCTTCCTATTTACAAGGGTTGGACCTGGAGTCAATCATTATCAGATAAGGCCTCAAAATTTGAGTTTGGATTAATCACGTAATCAGATTTTGTCTTTGACAAGCGCTATCAACCGCAATATAATGGCGCGGTCGACCACGTCATAGTTGATTTGTGAGTTCGAATTTAATTTGAACTCTACTGGTTGATCCGATAGATGCTATCTCAACCGATTGAATAATTCACATCTTATTAGTTCCAGGTATCTTTGATAGAGCCTCAATTTTAATTCAAATAACCCAATAGAGAAGTTATCTGATTAAAATAGTCATAACCAGATAAACCTCTACAAATAAGATATTATCCATAATTATTCAACATATTTATCTTGAATTAATTCACTAAATTAATTCAACTGATAAAACAACATGTTTATCTTAAATTAATTACAAAATTAATTCAACTGATAAATTAACATGAATTATTATATCCAATTAACTCAAATTTTAGCCAATCCAATAATTTGACATAAGTCACCAATTTATTAGAAAAATACGCCGTATCATTATAGGATTTATTATGAGCTAGCAAAGGGAACCTGATGGGCCTATATAGTTCAAGCTCCTGATAATTATGAAACCCAATATCCTAGATATACATTTCATAATTATTAACTTTAACGCTGCTCCACTAAAAGCTTAGAGCTATATTTTTACAAAGCCCGAATAGCTAAGTCTCCATGACATATCATAATGTGTCGTATCCTCATAGGATTATCCATAATTATCCATAATCAGCTTAAAGATAAATTCTATTTTACCTTCCCACTTATTTTTATCTTACGTTCCATTATCTCACCATCGAAAAACTTACCATCCAAAGATAGTATAACATTCAGTTACACTTATGTATCCAAATGGTTGAGTGCTTCAGTTTTTTAATTTCAAGATAACACATATAAAAAGATATCATCGACTCCAAAAAAGGAGCTATGGATTCCGTATCTATGAATAACAAGTCTACGCTCTCAAGAGTCATGCCTCCAATGTACCGGTATACGTACTAACACAAATGTGGATGTCACCCTTTGGTACATCAAAAGACATAAGTCAAGAGAACGAGTCTACTATTCATTTCAGGATTAAGATACAACACATAATTATCTAAAGTGAATCAATTTACCAAGATAGAATTATTCATGGAAATCAATTCACTTTATATCTCGATCCAATACATCGTCACCTATGACAATGCACCAATGTTTATATTTGCGGAGTTCACCTCCAATGGCCAAGGCAAACCACTCATGTTAAGGATATGGACAACATAACAATCTTTACATGAATAAAGCGCCCAAGTTTATTCCGTCAATCATAGATCTTATGATTTGGATCATCACCTTTAGAATCATGTCTTCTACATAATTTGTTCATCATATGCCTAATTCTAATGGCTTAGACCGACAGTCTCAGACTTTTGTTTGATTATCATACATTCAACAAATATGAACATAAAAAGGATAAGATTTGGTATATAAATAATAAATAAATTCTTTATTAATAAAAATGTCTCTAAAAACATATTATATTTTTATTCCTTAGGACATACATGTCTAACATCAAGGTGTGCTTCGATTCTTGAAAAATCATTTAAATGCCTTTAGTTTGTGAGTCATGTCAATAATGTCATATTATTCTCTTACACACACACCTTAAAAGTGCATAAGTTGAATTGTCTCAAATCTAGTTGAATGATAAAGTGAAGTGTTTTATGCTGTTAAATTAGTAAGGTTAAATTTAAAGAATATTCTTGTTTCATGACTATACAATTTAGTGGTTTTACTTAGAAATCATTCATTAATTGTATGTGCAGTCTAGCTTGACCATTCCTGTAGACACACTGCACTCACTATTACACTCTTTTCTTTTGATCAACAGAGCTCTATTTTGAGATGATAGTTTTGTTCCTACACTGTTACTTATTCTTGCTGATTATGTCGACATGACAACTTACCGAGTACCTTTTTCCTATATTGAACACATTCTCTCATTTGTCGACACATGGTTCTGTATGATACCTATTCACACATATTTTTAATGATGTCTTTTCAATTCCATTGACACATGTTTTTGACTCATCAAACTAGTTTTACAAGCTTAGTTTGCAAGTACATGAGATCTCAAGAGACGGAGGACTTAGAACGTCAGTCGACATATTTTCATTGTGAAATGGAGGATTACATGGACTTGATCTAATTTTCCTCTAACATTATGTCCTATTGTGCTCTTGCTTCTCTTGTGTTTGTTTCCTTGTACATCCATGATATGCAAGACAAATCTCATCGAGTCCAACTCTCACCTTTTAGATGTACGAGAAGATTAAACACACTGAGAGCATGACATCTACTGAGGGGGAGTCTTCTAGACAGAAGTCCAAACTTGCTGGTAGTCCTATAGTTGTGCATATACTGACACATCAATCAAAACTATGCAAATGGATGTTAAGAAATTAGCACCAGATCAATTATCAAAAGTGATAACCACGAAGGAAGAATCTTTGAGTGAGAAGGAGACTTCAATAAAAAACAAAAGCCCATGTTCCACCAGCCTCAATGACTTCAGGAACTGTGCAAACAGCTCCTGCATTACTTCAACTAGTCCAGTCTGTGCAGGCAGCCATTGCACCACAATACACTGTGCTGACACAGCCAACAAGGCAGTTGCAGTTCCACCATCCACTAGAAGATCCAAGCGTCTTATAAGATCTTCTTTGTTTTTCGATTTTTTACTCCTGCCAACACAATCTTTTAATATTTGCTTGTTGCATTTTGATACTTTTATCTTACTTAGGCTGTCATGTTTTCTACTCTCAACTGGTTAGGTGATTCTTGCTTTGTCCTCCTTGTGTTGAAAAGGGGGAGAACTAACCCACGGTTTCAGGGGGAGTTTTACCCACAGTTTCAAGGGGAGTAATTTTATTTTTGTTAGGGGGAGAGATGTAACCCTTTTAAAGCAAGAATAGTTTTTTTTCACAGTTACTCAATGCTCTGATAAGTTGTGTTTTATTTATTTATTTGTGCTTAACTAACCATGGTTTTGCAAGAGTTGAGTTTTGATCCTAAAGAATTTAAAGTGGGAGATTGTTAGGTTTTTGAGCCCCATATGTGTACATTGCTATACATGAATTTGTGTTGCGTTCTTTGGATTAAAAGACATTAAATTTTGATTTAGTTTCCATCATGTTTTTTTCATTGCTACACATGAATTTGTGTAGCGTTCTTGGGATTAAAAGACATTAAATTTTGATTTAGTTTCCGTCATGTTTTTTTCTTCATCTAAATAATTTTGTGTTTGAATTTCAAATATGTAAAATCCAGATTGGGTGTTATCTTGATTGCTAAAAATATTCTTCGGATTCCATTGTGTTTAATTTTCAAATTATTTATCCGGAAATGCTGAGTAGGGTGTTCGCTGGATTTATAGTGTTTGATTTTCAAATCTATTTAATTCAGTGTGTTTATTGCTTGTGTTGCAAGGAATTTTAAATTTTGAAGTTTAATTCGGATATTTTGTGCTTTGATTTAAACATGGAATATTCTGAGGATAATCTGTATCTTATTGGCTAGAGGCTGTGTGGTTTCAATTCGAATTTGTGCTATAGATTTTTATATCTTTTAAATTCAAATTTTTGTTAAGCTAAATTTGTACTTAAATAAGTCTAGGTTCATAATTAATTATCTTAACTTAATCTGTGTGTTTCTGCAGGGATTTTCTTTCATAAGATCAAATTATATTTGAGATTTAAACGAAAAAATTAACAAATCTCATTTGTAGCTTTAGATTTTTTAAATTGTAGTTTTTCGGCAATGTATATCAACAGCCTGCAAAGATCGCTGAAGTGGCAATATAACGAACCTACCCACATGGTTGTTACTTAACTAAATAATCTTAATACTTAAACATATTTTAAAATAAGGTACTTAGATTTGCAGAATAATTTTTTTAAAAATAATTTTTATTTTGATTTAAATTTAAAACGTAATATGATTTCTTGAAACTTATTCTGTCAAACCTAACATAACAATAACTTGTTAAAACTAAATCTTTTAAAACTAGCATACTAATTTTTGAAAAATATTCTTTTATTACTTTTTTAAATGAAAATAATACTTGAAAAACATTTCTAAAACTAATTATTACTATATTTTCTTTGTACTAATTTCTGAAAAATATTCTTTTATTACTTTTTTAAATTAAAATAATACTTGAAAAACATTTCTAAAACTAATTATTACTATATTTTCTTTGTACTAATTTCTTAAAAATATTCTTTTATTACTTTTTTTAAATTAAAATAATACTTAAAAAATGTTTCTAAGGGCCTGTTTGTTTCGATATTCGAATCACGGTTTGAATCATTTTGCTATAGTATTTTCCCTCACAAAAATTTAAATCTTCATTCAAATACTCGAACCAAACGGGCCCTGAAACTAATTATTACTATATTTTCTTACTGGAAAATTTACATATATTTGTTACATTTCAGTTGCAACATTTATATATATATATATATATATATATATATGCATATAAATTTAAAAGTCTCAACCTTTTTTAGCTAAGGTCGAATGACTACAACCTCGGTCTCTAGAGCATATTGTGTAATAATAATTCATATATCTATAATTTATGAAAGAAAACATATTGCAAAAAATACATTTTGCATCAGCGGTATCTATTCCTATTTCCACCATTCATCTGCCGCTCGCCACTACCCATCAAGAGTTGCTGATAGGATCCTTACCTACAACATGAACATACTTAAATGAGATTTCACTCAACAAATAGGAAATTCAACTTGCAAAACAATTTGAAAATAATTTAATACAAATATGCATGATCATTTTATGATTGCTTATTGCCTCATTTCATGCTTAATTATCTATTTATCTTATCTTACTATTTGGGCCTAAGTGATTGTATCGATTGCACATGATCCTTGGGAAGTTAGGGTTTGCGAGGTCCAACGACACCGGGATTTTAAACTGTACTAAATTAATTGAATCCTCTCCTTAGATCGAGAGGTTGATAAGATACCCTTAATTTGTCTTATTATGTGCATGCAATGTGACATGTTACTACATAGCATTATATACCAAAAATAAAACATGCTTAATTGAAAGTGAGTAAACAGTATATTTTAATACAACATACATCACATATCATTCATAACCTAACAAAATACAAACACAGTATATCTAAACTAAATAAATAAGACCTAATAGAATATAGCAGGGCATAACACTAAAAATGGACTTCACAATTTTAGAAATCATGTAAAAGTATTTTCTTTGAAAACTATTCATACTGCAGGTGAGATTCCTACTTACTAGTTTTCTTGTAGTAGGTTTCTCTATTAACCCTGCATTCCTTATCTCTTATCTGAAACAATTCTATGTAAAACACCTGTTAAGAATGTGTAAGAATAACTTTATTTTGTGCTATTAAATTTTAGCCTAATCGCAAAAATTTTGATCATTATATTGGATTGTTTTTACTTTTATCAAAGGGTCATAAAAATTGTTATTTCTAGTATAAGGATTAATTATTCAATTAAGTCTTCATAATATTTAATTTTCCTTAATTGCCTTGAATTCGTATCAAGATTGACAATTACTTAATTTAAAATAATTAATTAATTATCTTATCATTACTAAGTCTATATGACCTCAATTAACTAAATTAAAGACTTCCTAAATTCATGATTCTTAAACCAAGTTCTAAGTAACCATTTTCTTAGTTCATTTAGTGGGCTCGTAATTGGTTCAAAGCCCATTAAGCCCAAAGACGAACCTAAAGTGTTCCATATGTCGTGTCATTTAAAACTTCAATCCGAATGGCTTTTTGGACTAAGGCAAGGGTTGGAACCACGTCTAGAGTTATAGTATTTAAAATCTAGTGTGTCAGAATTTTTTTATAAAAGCTGTTTTGACGTTTGTTTGAAAACCATTAAGGATTTTCTTTTAAAAGCTATATCTGTAGAACTTAAGGTTTTGAACCAATATCGCTCCATAAGATAATATCCGAATTTGGTAAAACATAAAATCTTGGGCTTGTATAGTTTGTCTAGAATGTTGTAATTTTATGGTTTATTGAAAAATAGAATTCTATTACTATGCGATCTTCCTTTGTAAAAACTAGTACCAAAAGAAACCTTTTTGGTTAGTTTTAGAAAATTACCGTGAAACTATATGTTTAAAGGCATTTTTTCTGTTAGAGTTTTTCTTCATGAAATTACTATTTTGAATACGTATTTTATTAACTCTTATGCTAATTCAAAAGTCTTGATCATGGACTTTAGCATATTTGTTTCCTGATTAAATATTGCAAACTTTACCAATTAAAAAGTTTTGACAGCTTTTATTAAACCAATTAAAAGTCTATTTTAGAAGTAGGTTTTTATAAAGCTTTCTTCACGAAAGTTCTTCATTTCATCGAGATCTTTTGAGTTTTATAAAAATTACTATTCCGCTTCGAAACAGCTTGAAACCTAAAAAAAACATTTTTGCTCATAAAGATAGTTTTTGGACAGTTTTGAAAAACTATCTATAGCTGTATCTTAGATGCAGATTTTGAGAAAAGTCGAAATCTAAAACATTTGTGTAGAAACATGAAATTTTGACCCAAATGGCTTGAAATTGCCAAAAGAGTGACAGCCTCTTCCAAAATTGTTTTGGACAATTTTGAGTAGTTTTAAAAACTATTTTGAGTAGTTTGTAAAAATTGCTTGGAAACTCTACTTAGAGTCAATACTGTGTTTTAGCCTAGTCACGGAGTTTTATTCAAGACATCGAAAACTAAAAGTTTTGCATTTGAAAAAGTTTTAAAAATTGACGCGTTCAAAGTTTGTGGAAAATTTTTCTACAAACCAAAACTTGCAAATAAATAAACCTAACATGCATCTACTAACTTATCACCAACACATACATACATAACTAAACTAATCAGCATATAATTAATTAATACAAACCATTTTCTCACCCAATCATTAAATCACTCATAAAAATGCAAGCTTTAACCTTAGTAAATGTAAGGAAAAATTTTAAGATCCTTACGCTTGATGACCAAACTTGAAGGTCTAGTCTAGAACCACTAGTTCTTCCTTCCTCCTTGTTCTAAAACACTATAAACACAAACTTTAAACCAAAAAAATTTAATCTTACATCATCTAAGTAAATAAAGAAAAAAAGATTCGAATTTTATCCATGAGGATCTCTAAAACTCCAACTTTCTTCTTCTTGTTCTAATCCCTTCTAGTCTTTCTTTTCTCCTTACTTTTGTCGGTATTTTTGCTATGGAAGAAATGAAATTTCTTTGGAAGCTTACTTAGGGGAGAAAACCGGTTCTTCGGAAAAGAAAATGGAAGAAATTTTTTTTAGAGATTCTTGTGTTGGTATAGGTTTTGGTGAGTGGAAATGAGAAGAAAATTTCTTAGTGAATCTTATAGCTAGAACTTGGTTTGGATTAGAAGGAATTGAGAGAGAAATTTTTGGAGATTTCCCCCTTTGTTGAATCTGGATTTGAAGAGGAACATGAGGAGAAAAAAGAGACCAAAATATGGTCTTATGATGATACAAATATTTACAGACCATACTTAATTAATCTCTCCCACCTAACCTTAGATTAATTTGCCTCCTAAATGGTTTTGATGACATAAATCTTTGCTTATAAATCTCTAATATTGATGCCAACTCTTAATGGAGATAAGTGAGATTTTTGTCTCATAAATGCACGAAGGACAAGTTTCAAATCAAGCTAAATCATAGTCAAATTTAATTTTTTTCATCTTATCTCTAAGGATTCCCACCAACATATATATTTTGCACTACCAGAAGATGACTAACTTAATTGACAGGAGATTTTAATATTTGACAGGTCCTTTCCTATTTTTTGAATATAGTTGAACGCTAACCACGGTATGAATCGTTATCGATATAAGTTTTAATCGTGTACCAAATTTTGACTGTGATTAGTCTTAAAAAATATTTCTAGATTTAATAAAAATCTAAACTTGAATTACTCTGCTTCTAGACTTGATAATGACATAGTTTTTGGACAATGTCAATCTCTAAGCTTGCGTAGTATTTTCTACCAAAATACTCATGTAACTCCAATTTTTAATTAATTGGAAATTAAGTACTTGTTGAGGGTTACAATATTTCTTGGTATATTGCTAACATTATATTGCACTTAAAAATTCTCATGAAATGTACACCTTCATGTTAGATTTAATATACAAATTTATACTTCACTTCAATCAACAGTTGATTTTAACACTCAAAATGACCAATTTATCCTTAAGTATAAGAGAAAAAAACCAAAACTTTCAAAAAAATAAAAGAAAAACAAAAATAAAAACACACAAAACACATATTTTTTAAGATACTCTATATTTTTAGGGCAAAACCTTAGTATAAAGTTTTTTAAGTTTTTTAAGTTATCTTACTTTTTAATTTGAGGATATTTTTGATAATTTCTTAAGTCAAAATTGAAGATTGATTGGAAAAAGGTATAAATTTATGTATTAAATCTAATCTGAAGGTATAAATTCGATGACATTGAAAACTAAAAGTATTTTGTCTGAATAAACCTGAAACACAGGTATAAAAAAGTAAATGACCATCTTGTGCTTTAAACTAATTTTGTTATGATATTTTTTTCTCAAACAAAATTTAACCCACAATTACTTTGAACCACAGTTTTATGATTAAAACTATGTTTCCAAAGCACTTTACATCTAGTATCACCCAAAATATGTGTGTTTATGTCATATATGATTAAAGAGGAGTGCTAGCAACACTTTTTTACTCTCTTTTACACTCTTTTTAATCATTACTGTGGAATCCATTAATATTGTAAATTATTATTTAAATAGAAAATAAGATAGTATAGTCTACATGTTAGGCAGTGAATCGAAAAGAGTGTAAAAAATTAAAAAAAAAATACAGGTAGCACTTCTCATTATTAAAATGTGAAAATAATTTTATCAAACATATGGTGTTCTAAGGTTCGTTAAAAAAGATTTTTCCTATTAAAAGTTAAAAGGTTAGGTTTTGTAAACTTAATATTAAGGTTACTGAGACATGTGGCCCTTTTTTATTTGTAGAATTAAAATATATCTGCAGTTTATAAATCTTCCTTATATATCCTAATGCATATATATAAAGACATTAATGATCATAATAATGATATTGTTAGTTTTAATTTATTTTTGTAGAATAACTATAATATATGTATTTAAGATCTTAAACGGATTATGATATCAATATATTTTAAAAAAAATCCCTGGAATTAGGGTATTTGTTGCTTAAATTTAAATTAGTATCTAAAAGAATGATTTTAAAATTCCCTAAAAAGATGAAATTTTTTTACCGACAAGTTGGATTTATCGACAAATTGAAATTAAGGTGTTGTAATTGAATTAATGATATAGTTTTATTGCCAAATTAAAATTAGGGTGTTGTAATTAAATTAATGACACAATATTATTAAGTCTTTTTATGTGTCTTATTGGTTATATAATTGATATATCATTAAGTTAATGATATGTAATGATAATGATTTTTTAAGACTTCAAGTGAATGAGATTTTCTTTTTTTATGATATGTAATTAAATTAATGATATAGTATTTATTAAGTCTTTTTATGTATCATGTAGGTCATATAATTGTTATATTATTTAGTTAATGATACGTAATAATAATGATACTCAATGACATTCATTATTTCATTTTTTTAAGACTTCGAGTGATAATGATAATGTATTAATGTAATATGTTAAAATAAGAAATATATGTGTATATTTTTTCCCTAATTTAACTATTTGAAAAATAAAGAAATTTTTTATAAAAATTTAAATACATGATAATATTTAGTTAGATGGTATTTTAAAGTTCTAAATATATAAAATTTTAAAAAAGAAACATATAAGTGATATTTACATAACAAATTCAGATATTAATTCACTCCTTAATAAAAAAAGACAGATTATGTAATTTTTAACTTAATATTAATGCCACATACGATGGCTGTCACTGTCTTGATAACACGGGATAAAATATGACCGTTGTTGTAGTACACTTTTCCCTGTGTATATGTATGATTAAACCTGATTATTCTCAAAAGCTATGATTGTAAAAGGAAAAAAAAAATTACTAAGAATAAATATTGGGATATTTATTTTTTTATATTGTTTTTTAAGGTTATTCAAAAACTATATTTTTAATTTTTAAGCTCATCAAATGTATACCTTTAAATTTGATTTAATACGCGAATCAGTGTTTTATATAAGCTAATAATTGATTTTTTTAAATGATCAAATTATTATTATGAAATAGGGGAAAAAACTTAATCTATCAAAAAATAAAAAGAAAACAAAAAAAAAACACACAAAAAATCCATTTTTGATGGTGTTCTTGACATTTTTAGGTCAAAAAATCCAAGAGTTTTAAATTTTTAAAGTTGTCTTATTTTTGTACGTATACTTTTGGTAATATATTACGTTATAATTGAAATTGACTAGAAAATGTATAAACTTGTGTACTTGTTTTAATTTAATGATATACGTTTGATGAGATAAAATCCTAAAAGTATAATGTTTAAATAAACCAAAAAACACAAAGTAGAGGTAAATAGGTAATAACCCATAAATATATGAACACCTTTGCTGGCCTCTCAAGAGGTCTTTCTAGTTGTCGTGCCATCACTGTGCCTGTTCACAAGTAATCATATAGAATTTAGAGCTCATAAATTTATTATTCTATCTTGCACTTCCAACGTTCAAATTTCCTAAGTAACCGCATTCGCGACATCATGAAAAAAATGTATTAACAAATCCCAACCCTGTTTCCAAAACCCTTTTTTTTTGTTTTACCAGATCCCTGAGCTAGAACTTGAAATCGGTTAGTAACTTTTAACCATCTGATAAGTGGCGATTAAACCAACAGAAGAATGGTCCACTGACAAACACACATTTACGAACCATTAAAGCACAATATCTGGGCTGCAAATGGAGAGGTATTTGTAAAAGAGAAAATAAATAAATAAAATAGGGAACAACTCTTTTCCTTTAGCATCCAAACAATGTGTTCATTTCAAAACTTCACCCACACATGGGTTTTAGACTTTTGAGTTCAAATAAATGCATGGTCTTACTAAACAAATGAAGACTTGTTGGCAAAGACAATATTAGGTTGCTTCAGAGATGATCAATTTTTGAGGGTATAGCCTGCCTATAGACTAGTACATCCTATGACAAAAAAAAATGTCGGACTCGGGCCAATGAGGGATGCGAAGGATTCGAAGAAATCATGTGATAATCACCTGTTGTGCCTTTAGGCACACTGTACAGCGCACCCCAACAGTCAGCTTCAGACTACTCTAAAGATGAGTAGAGAATGACGCTCACACCAATACAAGATCCCCTTCTTCTTGTTGTTCTTCTTGTTGCTCAGGCAACCGCCCTTCCCCATAAGGAAGAAGTATGCGCTTAATTTCTTCGGCGCCAAGTGTTTCATACTCTAGCAGTGCATTCGCCAGTGCATGTAATGCTTTCTCATGCTGCAAAAAATTCAAACAAGATATTATCCTTTCAAATCTACCATCAATATATAAGAATATCTAAATATTCAAGTACCAAAGGAAAACGGGAAGCTAAATAGCAAAAAAGAACTGGTAATATACTACTAGCCCGACGAGTGGAAGGAAAGTACATCAACTTTTAAAAGATGAGACTTTGATATTGAGTTGACAATTAAACACTGTTGAAAGATTCTACCAATTGAAGGAATTTCAAAGTTAATAAGATTATAGTATTTGGGTTTATATTGCTCTCCTATTCTGTCATCTATCAAGCAACAATTGTGCCCAAAGAACATGCTGAAAGGAGTTGGAGGGTGGTAATACATGCAAATTGCATTTTCAACTCATGTCGAGCGAAGATCTTGAGAACAAACCTTCTTTAAAAGGGCCTTTACACGATCATATGCTTCTCTTAAGAGCTTCACAACCTGCATTATACATGAACAAATTAACACATAATAAATATCAGTGTATCGGCAGAAAAACAGAAAGCCTCGAATACTAGAAACATACTTCAGCATCAATGCGTGATTGCATTTCTGAACTGGGCCGTTCTTTTATATGAATTGGTCCAATAGCATCACTCATCCCACAGTTCGATACCTTACATACAAAGACAAAAATATGGCATTAGTGATCAATACCAAGAGACACCATTTTTCAGGATAAGACAGATGCTACTAACAAATCTTCTTTGAATAAACAACCGAAAATGACAATGAATGCTCTGGGAACTTGGTAACCAGAAACTATTATTTGGGACATGATCCTTTATCCATTAAGTGCAGAAATGGCACATGTTTCTTTTATGTTACAAGACCATAAGACAGAGCAAATACCATGTATTGAGCAAGCTCTGTAGCTGTGTTTAAATCACTACTTGCTCCAGTTGTTATATGGTCCCGACCAAATATGAGCTCCTCTGCTACTCTTCCTCCCATGCAGACATCAAGACGGGCTAGTAACTGCTTCTTGCTAACGGACGTTTCGTCACTCGAAGGGAGCTGGGTCACCATTCCCAGGGCAGACCCACGAGGCATTATTGTCGCCTTATGAATCGGATGTGCACCCTCAGTATTCAAGGCAACAATAGCATGGCCACTTTCATGATACGCTGTAAGCTGAAAGAGACAGTTCACAAATGTCAACGAAGCTATGCAAAAAAATTTTGTTAGTGGGGGTCTATTTCATTTCATTACTGTACAAGAATAAAGGGGAAAAAAGGCACTGAACCAAAAAAAATGGAAGGAAATAAAGACATCTCAAGTTAACGCCACATATAAATTTGGTCACAAGCAAAAGTTCTGTACCATGTACACAGGAATGTAGGATAAGATAATCCAGGAAACAGTTCTGTTATGGTCCATAGTTTTGCAGGCTACGTTTAGTTCCATGAGAATAGATGTTTGTATACAAATATACTAATAAATAAATGGCAAATATCCAGGAAAATTCTAAGATCAAAAGAAATTGTTAATAATTGTCAAGATGACCAATAACAAAGAAACAAACTGCGATATCCTTCTACATAGGAAAGCAATTATCAACTTACAGGCAACAACAAAACCCCCATCTGTTCCTCTATAAGATGGGCAAATAAAACCGAAAAGATTAAATCAATGATGCCATGACTCATTTAATTTAGATGTGAATTAACCATCCTAGAAGCCTCATGAACCATGGCATACCTTCTTTGACTCTTCAGATATGAACATTGTTTTCCGCTCTGTACCCATTACTGTTCTGTCCTTTGCAAACTCCAACTGTGCAGCAGTCAGCTTGTCAGCACCCTCAACAGCCGCTTTAATGGCAGCAATGTTCACCAAGTTTGCAAGATCTGTAGAGAATAAAAAGAAAGACGGAAGTCCATCTCAGGAAATCTGATTAATTCATTTAAAAAAAAAAAGATGCCCTTCCTTGCATGAAAAAGATATTATTTTAACATTATGATAGAAAACAAACCTGCCCCGTTAAATCCTGGTGTACCACGGGCAATAGCTTTAACATCGACATCTTCGGCCAATGGTTTATCCTGTAAGTAGAGCTCCAATATCTCTTGACGACCTCGAACATCAGGAGTTGGAACAACAATCTAAAAGAATGGCAATGGTTATCAGACTACTCAATTTAACGTCAGGAAACACTTCAATGATTATTTGATGAAAGAAATCAGATAAAAAGATGGACGTGAGATAATTATTTAGTAGCAAACTGGTGGTAACTACATAAAGAACGTCATTTAACCAGCCTACAGGAGCAGGACTCACTAAGTGCAGTGAGCAAAGTAATGGCAGCAAAACTCAATAGTCAAAAGGAGTCAATAATAAGTTACGTATCAAGTTGTTTCAATCACAAATTTCATGTTCTCAAGAAGTTTGTTTTTGATAAGAAACAAATCTTCATTAAAGGGAAGAGGAATAAAGCACAGAGAAGAACAACAGGACAAGCAATCCTCTAGAAAGGAAAAGACAAATGACAGAGGCCACCAAGAAACAACCAATAGCAACTAAAAACTACCTCAACTCCTAAAAATTAAAAAAAAAAAAGTGGGACATAACTGAAAATTTTAGATGACTCGCACAAAGCCTAGTACTGAATCCTATGCCCAAGAAAAACAACCTGAAAATCCAGAAACCTATAAAAGTAGAATATTCAGTCTATATAATATAACCTACATATCATAAACTTTCAGAGAAAGTTAAAACCCACAAGAAAGGAAATATAATACGGTAGTTCACAGAGAACGAAACAACTTACATGCCTGTCGAATCTACCTGGCCTTGTTAAAGCTGGATCTAGAATATCAGGCAAGTTTGTCGCAGCCATTAAAATGATTCCCTACAGGATGTGATAAAGAGATTTAAAGATTCCAAAATGTGAGTGTGTGTGTGTGTGTGTGTGTGTAGAGAGAGAGGGAGAAGAGATTCAAATACCTCATTCTGCTCAAAGCCGTCCATCTCCACAAGAAGTTGATGCAGTGTTTTCTTTGTATGTCCTTCCCATTGTTTCCGAGTGGAACCAACAGCATCTATTTCATCAATGAAAATGATGCATGGCGCCTACAAAAAGACATGAAGCAGATGTATGAACAATCAGAAAAACACACAAAGTAATTAGATAACTCACTTTTAACTAGTTTTTCATTTATTTGGTTAAGGAACCACTTGAATGGCATCAATAGAAGGCGGAACTTTTAAGTTAAGAACAATCAATACATAAAATGGACAAGAAAATACTGTACCCATTGATATTTAGTAAGTAAATCGACTCAGTTTCTGTTACATTTTAGTCTTCTATATGGCCCAACCCATAAAAAACACAAGTAGAATGGTCTTGCATGCTGAATTTTGCTAAATGATAATGTCTAACAGACAAACCTTCTTCTTTGCTGCTTGGAATAAGGATCTTACACGCCGAGCACCAACTCCCACAAACCTGCCATACGAATAGCAAAAAAAAAAAAAATTGATCAAGCTTCCCAAAGAAAGGCCACTCAATTAAATTTCAAATTTCCAAATATCATGTTTTTTAAAATGCCAGATGTAATTATTTAAAATAAGTTCTTGCAGTGGGCCAGTGGCATACAAACGCTTAAAGTTGACTTGATGCATTAAGAACCAATGCTAATTGCATAAATATTCAAGATTATTGTTTTAATGAAAGCTTCACAACAACCGCCTACATATTACTCACATTTCCTCAAATTCGGATCCTGCTCTATAGAAAAAAGGCACTCCAGCTTCTCCAGCAATAGCCTTCAAGAGCAAACATGATTCATACAAATATTAGAGGGAACTATAATTTTATCACCAGATATCACCAACTGCACTACAATCTGAAGATCTGAATCGAGAAAGAACTTGAGCTCAAACACAATTCCCTGAAGTAAAAGGAAAACAGGAAAGCACAAGGAGAAGTTACCTTGGCAAGTAGAGTCTTTCCAGTTCCCGGCGCTCCCGTCAAAAGAATCCCCTAAAAGTATATGTACTAGGCTCAATTGGTACGAAGTATAAGGAAAAAGTAACCAGAAAACAAAGGGGTAAAGCAAAAAAGAGGAAGAAAAACAAAGCACCTTTGGCAACTTGCCCCCAAGGCGAGTGAACTTTGCTGGGTTTTTGAGGTACTCTACTACCTCCTCAAGCTCTTGCTTTGCATCGTCACAACCTTTGACGTCCTTGAATGTTTTAACGTTCTGCAAAAAGTACATTGTATTTTCCTGTCAGAAGATATTCCCTTTTTCTTTTTTTGAAAATATATATTCTTTTGTCAATAATATTAATATGCATTTTCCCAATTTCAAAGTCATGAAACCCAAAGGGAAACCCAAGTTACTAAATTTATGCCTAAAATTAATCAATTCTAATCCAAAGCTTTTGATCTCCTTTCATCAAAATTCAAAGAGAGTCATTCCGATAGGAAGTATGTTAAATAGAATCCACGCTCTGTTGCTCAGAACATTCAATGCATTTACCTTTTCTGGCATAATTTCCTTATTCAATTCTTTTGGGGCATAGGAAGAACTTGAGCCAACACCTGAAGTTCCTATACCACCTAAGCTCCCTATGTACTTCTGAAGTGCAGCAGCACCCATAAACCTGAAGGCAATTAAGACATTTTAATGGGAATAACAATTCAAGATCAATGGTCAGGACTAACCAAATAGTGAGTGACTGAAAGAGACAGAGAGATGGGTTACACAAGAAATTCTCATACCACACTAATCCAACAGCAACTGTGAATAAAATTGTTGACATAAGCTCCTGTGCAAAACGCGATTTGTTTGACACTTTCGGCTCAACCTAATAGATGAAACAATAACTATTAAGATCAGAAGATAAAAAGAAAAGAGAGAGCAACCCATGAGGTAATTAGATATAAGACAGAAATGAACTTTTACACTACATTTATTCTGATTAAAGATGCTACAATTGCTCTTCATGAATCAAATCTTACCATCATCACATGCAAAGGCTGCTTCTCATTAATTCCAGGATTGAGAAAAGGCTCGTCCATGTTGCCTGAAGCTCGCTGCTTCAGCTCTTGCAACTGCATGTGCATAAAGTAATATGGTTATTCAAGTGATAATAACTGCATGATAAAGGCTGTAAGATAAGATAAAGCCAGACAGATCAAAGGCATGCAGAATGATAAATGCAGAGAATAACACGTAAAATAGGATACAACTTGCTGTGGACGAGAGGTTTTTAAGCGAGAGCGTCTGATTGAAAGATCTCTCTTCTTTTGAACAGGAAAATTTAGGCTATGCTATCTTTAACTTGACTCTAGTGAAGAGGCAGAGTTACCTCACGATTCCCTCAGCACCTCAAAGGCCAAGAGAAAAAAATATAAATGAAAAAAATACGACTCCAAATCCAAATACACTGCAACAACAAGCTAAACTATTTGCGTCAAAATAGACAACTAACTGCTTTCTAATTGTCTATTCCATAGTATCTCAGTGTCTCTTTAAATAAAAATGCCATTAAACATGACACGTTGTCATTTAAAACAAAAAACAAAAACAAAGAAGACAACACTGGAAGTGAAGTCCTTGAAGAGATGAAACCAAATAATACTCTGTGTGCAGTGGAACTATGGACCCATCAAAGAACATTTCCCTATCGAAACAAGGCGATCACGAAGGTGTCACTATCTAGTGAATACCAAATAAAGCAAGCATTGTAACATAATTAAAAAAAAAAAAAGCAGCTAGAAAAATAAAAGAAAAAAGAGATTGAATAACACTGCAACCAACAACAATAAAAATTGCTAATTAAGACAGAAGAAAAACAAAAAATAAAACAAAAGTAGGATTCATTACCAATGAAGGAAGACTAGAAGGTTTTCCAGATTCCTCATCTGGAAGATAATCAGCAATAGCATTAGTAACCACAAGAGCTCGAAGATACTCCACAACTCCTCTGCTATCTACAGCATGGTCCCTTTGTTCAAACCGCTTGAGGACGGACTCAGGACTAGAGAAAAACAGAAGGAAAATTGCCAAACTGTGTTTGTCTAATAACTTACAAGTAACACATGCCACAGGAGATAGAGAAGAAACACAACATTTTAACACATAACTGCCCCAACATACAAAAACTTACGTCCACAAACAGTCTTAACAACGAGCAACACAAACTATTTAAAAAAAAAAAAAACAAAACAAAAAATAAAAAATAAAAAACAAAAAATGGGACTACTTACAACCTATGCTCGTTCTTTTGCTCGTTTCACACATTTCATATCAACCAAAGCAGAAGAAAAAGAAAAATCAAAAAATCCAAACTTGACTCTCATCGCATGCTTCTTCTAGTCTTCTTCTTAGTCCAATTTAAACTAACACACCCCTCAGTGGAGCCACAAATCAGTAAATGGGAGCACATGCCCCTGCTTAAGTTTAGAAATTTAACTTTTTAAGCCCAAATTTTTTTCTAAAATTTCAGTTGTGCCCCCACCCTCACCTTAAAAGAAAAATTATAGTTGTACCTTTACTTAATAATTCAAATATGTAACCATATCTCTATTTGATAGAAAAGTTATCTTTAACTTCTTTTTACAATGCAAAATATCTGGCTCCACATCCTAAACCAAGTTGTTGTACCACCATTATATAGGACAAACTAACATGGAATTATAGCCTTAAGCATTTACAGCACATTCCATTAAACTACTTATTCTCTACTAAACAGCATTATAGTGAATAACAACACTACAATATAGTCTCCCAACCTTCCAATTGAATTTTCTTGGGATTACTATAGCCTCAAATATATACTACAATTTCATTACTGTCAACTACCAATTCTCAGAAACAACATCAAAGTGAATAAATACTACAAGAAAATCAAACCTTTGCTTGTTGAGCTCAGCCAGCAAAGCGCTCTGCTTCACGGCGTCCAACGGATTCGCGTCGGCCTCCGCAATCAACCGCTCCAACCGCTTCTCCTGCCGCCAGAACGGCCACAAACTCAGCCAATCCCACGTCAAAATCCTCTCAAACCAACTCCTCACCCTGGCCCACAGCCCCATCAAGAAGACCACAAAAGGCAATCGGCTCTTGTTCTCCTCCCCCTCTTTCTCCACCAGAACCCCGCCCTTTTCCCCGCTCTCCGCCGCGTTCAATTCCTCTCCGGAACCCGAGCTCTCCACCGGAAAATCCTCCTCGGCTTTCGACTCCTCAACCGCGGCGGGGATTTCCACCGGGGCGGCCGATTCCGGCCCCGAATCCGCGCTCTCCGGCAGCAATGCGCAGAAAATCGAATGGAAAAACCGGGGATTTCGGAATCCCGTGGAGAGAAAGCAAGAAGAGAGAGGAAATGGGTCGTGGTAATTGGCATAAGTTGAAGAGCGAGAAAACTGAAAACGGTTCGAAGAATAAGAAAATGGAAGGGACGGAATAGGAAGGAGGGAAGGCTTAAAGAGAAGGGAAGCTTGGTGGGTAGCCATTGTTTTGGAGTCCCAAGTGTTAAACTCTATCTCTCTTTCTCTCTCCAATCCAATCTCTCTCTAAATGTCAGAGGGACTGTTATGGGTATGGAAGGGGGAAAGGAGTCTGAGAGCTGAGAGCCACACAAGGTTTGGACTTTGGAGTCGAAAGAGAAAAAAAGGAGAGAGAGAGGGATTAGAGAATGAACCTTATCCCTGGGATTGATTGAAATTGGCGCCGGCTTCGCCTTCTAAGTGCGGGATTTTTTTGGGTTCTCCTCAGGATTAATTATAATCCCGATAATGTCCCAAAATACGTCCAAAAGTTTTGTTGTTATTTTTTTAATATTTGGTTTATACGTTCTAACTATTAATATTTTTTTAATATTATAGAGCCAATAATTACAAACATAACAGAATGGCATATATTAATTATGTCATAAATAAATTGATATAAATATTATAAAAATAAATATTTTATATTCGTGTTAATACGTTTAATTAAATATGCAATAATTTATTAGATTTATGTTAACACGTTTAATTAAACGTATAATAAACGTGTCAACACGACACGACACGACCTGCAAATTTATCGCATATTTAAACTTAAAAACAAAAAAATTATGATTTTGTAGCACAAGGGTTACTAGGGTGTATTTAGTGCGCATGACACCACCACACTGGATTGTCAGGTAATGTCCAATAACAGCTTTTAATATATTTATAATAATTTATGCTTTTGAAACTTTTGAAACTTTCTACCTTTCAAAAGTCTCAGGTTGAAAGCAAATGAGATGTTTCTCTTAACTCTCTCTATATAATGCCTCGCTCACCTTCACCGTGCGTTTTCAATGAGAGCTGTCTCCAATCTGACTTCCTTAAAATGTAAAAATAGGAGGAAAAAATAAAAATTCAGTTTAAAACATTTAATAATTAAAAATTATGTAATAAAAAAATAAATATTAATTTTTAATTGTGTAAGTTTTGATAAAATTATGTTGTTTTTTTAATTAAGAAAAGGTTTTTCTTTAATAGAGAGAGTATTTTTTATTTTTATTATATAAATGTAGACAGTTAAACACGGTCCAGTCATCACCAGTTTTTGCGGTTTTTCTATTAGGTGACATTTAACATATTTGGTAAGGCTTGCATAGTGTGCCTCTTAGTGAGGGAAATGAGTGGAATAATACATTTAGAAAAAGATAATAAAAATTAATAGTATAATTTTGGGGAAAAAAAGAGAGAATCAGTAGCAATTTTTAACTAAAATTTTAAAATTACTAAAATGTCCCTCAATTTCCCTTTCTCGACACACCCCAGATCTGTCATCACTCACTTGTGCAACCAGACCATTATCATAAAAGAAAGGTTATGATGCCTGTGAAGATGGCAACGCCATTGAACCGTCGCATGGCCGCCACAAGAACCCTCGTTTCCAAACCAGTTTCTTGCGAAAATGATGGGGTCTTCCACGTTTGCAAAACAGATCACTGCAAAAGGATAAGATTCATTGCAAAGACATCGACGATCTAGGTCAGCGCAACCTCGTAACATGGCGACAAACTCGCAACATGTTGAATATATATATATATATATATATAGAAAAAGAGCAAGAGAGAGAAAGAGGAGGTGCTCGCGATGACCATTATGTTCTAACTCGACGAGATGGAGCACTGTGATGGATTGGAAATGGAGATCAAGAGAGAACAAAAGGCAAGAAAATTCGACATGATTTCGGCCTCACGACGACTCCAATCATCTTCACCATCTCACCACGAACTCCCCGGCATTGTCTATCCATGAGATTGCCATCATCACGTCGTAATCATCGGGGAGAAAGGGGAGGGAGAAGAGAGAGTTTCTAATTTGGAGCTAGGATTAGGGTTTTAAAATTTGAGCTGATTGAATATGGGGCATAATTGAAAAACAACATTATCAAAGCTTTTAAGATATTTAAAAATCTTATATGTTAACATGTTAATCACTTATATTATTTATTTCTATTAGTATTGAAAATTTGTTATTTATACAATTTCTCCTTCTCGTCCAAGAGGTTGGGCCTGCTTGTATAGTCTTGAACAAACATTCCTATTTTGCATACGAAGGGCCTTATTATGACGCTAAAAGGTGTTTTAATGTTAGTCATTCTCTTTTTGTACTTTTCTTTTAAAAAACGAAGTAAAAATAAAATGAACATTTCAAGAACTTTTAAAGCGCGATTTAGTTGATTGAGTAGGTTTGGTGTTTGTTAATATTATGTTGTTGGTATATTTCATTTAGTACTGGTGTTAAAGCTTTTTCTCTGACATCAAAGGCGATTAGGATGCGGATTTTGACTGTTTGAAACCATGAGTTTATGTTAAATTGGCATTTAGTAAACTATATACAGCAAAGGTTCAAAACGATAAGATTGGTTTAAAACCGGCAAAATTTTTAGTTATGTAAAGTTTGCACCTCCTTAAATTCTCATAGTTTTTGAACCATCCAAACTTACGATTACATTTTTTATTTCTTCGTAGTTTTTATACAATTTAATTACTAGTCCTTTGATGTGATGTTTTCTTCTATGGTTAAACCACTATATTTCAGATGCCACTTTAAAATTATTATTCAAATTACATAGGTTTAAAATCCTCAGTTTACAAATTATAAAACTGCAACAATCTGAACTCACATACCAAATGGACTGAAGTTTAATAGAGCTTGAAAGATATTTACAATCTACTTCAAATATCCAGCTATCCTAATAACATAAGTTGTCTTATTTTGACCTCTAAACTTTTAACTAACATACTAATGATCCCTAAGCTTTCGAAATGTTATGCTAACGGTATCTCTGTAGTAGAAATGTTAAAAATAAATGGATTTTATGGGGTAAGGCATACATGATGAAATCCATTAGATTTTTAACATTTATAATAAAGAGACCATTAGACTATCTACAATACAAATACCAATTCTAGTATTCTATTTTCTATCAAAAAGTATTAAAATAACACATTTGATGTGTTATTTTATTTTGTGCTCCAATGAATAATGTCATTTGAAATGGAATATTTGCTTTTTTATCATGATTATTAAACCTTGAAACTTATGAAATTAAACTTTTAATATTAAAATAATTAAAAAGTGAGAATGTTTTAACAATTAAAGCAAAAATTCAATCTATTAATCAATAAAAATCAAATGCCAAGTTTGTTGCATGTTAAATATGGTGGCAAATTTATTACAAAGTTTAACATATAGCAAATTTAATATTTAAAAATGACATTATATTAAAGAGTTTTTTTTTACACTCAATTACTAAATTTATCATTGATACATCAATTCAGCATTGCATTAGGATGCTCTTAGCACAACATTTGAAAAGCTCGGAGATCATTAATGAGTTAATTGAAAGTTTACGGGTCAAAGTGCGAGAATTGCTATTTCTCAAGAACAAAAGTAAAATTAAACCATTTGTTAAAAAAAAAGTTAATATAGTTACCTTTATTAATAGTTTTTGACTTTATCTGTATTTAGTAAATTTATCAATTTTAGTCTTAAATACTTTTTTTTGTTTTTGCTGTTATAATTTGTACTCATGTGAAGCTCGTCATAGTTCGCATTATTAGTAAATTTAAACTCTTTCTCCGTCTTGTCGAATCACATCATAGTTTTGCATTCTGTTTCTTCCTTTTATTTTTTCATTTAATTTGTAACACGATCATTATTTTTTGTAATTTTTTAATAAGCACGTAACATAATTTCTATTTAATTTCTAATTTTGTCACGTCAATATAGATTAAAGTTAGTTTTGAAATTCCTTCAATGTCAAGAATTAAAGTGTGATCTAGTGCAAAGTTTAGTAAACTATTTTTAAGCAACACTAAAAATAATTGATTTTGAATTATTTGATTTACTCTAAAGTTCAACACATGGATTTGGTCCTCTTGTTAAGCACCACTAAAATATGTTGATTTTGATCTAGTCTATTGACACCCCTTTAATTGAACAAAATACAAAGAATATATTTTGCTTCCTATAGAAACATTCTTGTGTTATGTTGATTGTCGTGCTTTTTTTTCACTTCTTCTTTTTGTTTTTTTAAAGGACTTTTCTTTTTAGCTAAGTAACCATGTCTTCTTTCTCTTTAGGCGTGAGAAGACTCAACGTTACCATTACATGTGGTTTATACGTACAAGTAATCGTCTGCATAAACCTTTTTAACTAATTAATAGGGTGTTTGATAAAAGTGGTATAAACCACTTTTTCAGTTATAAATAGTGTAAAGCTCTTACATGTTACAATAACAATAAAAAAATCGCTACAGTATAAAGCCTCATATGTTACAGTAAAAATAGTTCTAACCAATAGTTGTAACTACTCTACCAAACACTCTATAAATGTTTCTATAAAAAATAATTAAAAATGTTATGTTGACTTGAGCATCAAGGTTACAAGCTTCTCTAAATCACAAGCTTTAAATCTGTACAATTTTGGTAGTGTGACATTGGGATCTCCTTGCGAGATGTGAAACATTAGATCTACGTGATAATACGAAAGCGTTATCACATCCTTCACATGATAATATTGAAAGAATATAACCGTTCATACAGGTACAATCTTTAGCAACAGTTGTGACTTATGTGGTCAATGTATCTGTAAAAGTTGTGACTCTTGGTAATAGCCATTGACAACAGTTTCAACCCTTGATGGAATGGGTGTTTATAGATCTACATATAGATATAGAATAACATTAGGTCTCTTTTCCTAGCTATTTTTTTAGATAATACATCATTTATATAAACTGCTTAGATATAGAAGAACCCAAAATGCTCTAAAATTCGTCAATTGAAGTCTTGTGACACCCGTTATTCTCCTAACGGGTATTGAGGTAATTAAATTAATTTTTAGTGTATAAAAAAAATTGCTTCATTTAAATTTATTTTATAATATTTATTTTTATCTATTTTTAAATTTTCTAAAATTCTCCTATATTTATTTAGTATGTTTACTAAAAAGTCTTAGAACTTCTAATAAATCTCAAAAATGTCATATTGGCATTATGTGTGTTAAAGTCTTTAGATGAGACATAAGGATATCTTTTCCAACTACTCTTGACCCTCATTTTCTTTATTTCCTCCGTGACATGCTTCAACATGTCTCCTCCATAATTGTTTTTATCACTTCTCTTCAAAGACTTCATCTTTTCTTCCTTTCTCTTCCACGGTTCCCACATTCTTCTTCTCATTTCCTTGCTGAAGCAAAATACTTAGAGAACTTCTTCAAGGCAGCCATAAAAATCAGCCACCATCACCTCCATTTGAGCAAGAATTTCAGTCATACCGAAGTAAAGGAACCTGTTTTGAAGCCATTTCAAGCTTCCAACTAACCATAATCCGAGGTTAGAATCTTATGAACAAATTTAGTCTTTCATTTATAAATTTTCTTTTATACTAAAGGATTATTCAAATTTGCGTTCTTAAACCTAAGTATATGTTTGTTGCTATTTTGGAGCATATGTATGAAGTCTAAGTGTATATGCCCTAGACAGAAAATTTATATTGTTAAACTTTATAATACCTCTATGGGCAGTGGTTATTTCTTGAAATTCTAAGATTAAATTAAAATAAATTTTATGAATGTAGTTGTATGTTGTGCTTTAGTTTTAATTGTCCTTATGCACGCCTTAGGATCAAGGGAGTATGGAGCTAACGTTAATTGATTCCAGGATTAAGAGACTGTTGATAAGCTTGAAAGGTAGGGATTCTATTACTCATCTTTTGTGAGGTTTTTATAGAATTAAAATTGATTGTTTTGCCGCAATATATATATATCTATGTTGAACTGATATTATATGATTATCACATATGAAACTATGACATGGACTCGTCTTGTATTGTACGGCGAGGAACATAATTAATTGACACATGTTATAAATTGAGAAGCATGGTTAGAAAAACTGACTCTATTAATAATGATTTAATATAGAGAAATGGTGAGACATGAAGAGGGCGGCGATTACGTCCTTGGGCATGAATACCCTAAAAGGTAAAATAGGGGGAAGGTGATGACGCTTCCTTGGGTTGAAAGTCCCAGAACACACTGTACAGGAATCGATTTGGTGAGGACTCGGGGCTTAATGTCCCCTCACCGGAACACCCTTGGAATGTTTATAGGGTGATCAAGTGCGCCCATTTGAGTTTCGATGAGTTGAGTGATACTCAATTTAACATGGATACCTAGGAACAATGATGATTGGTAATATTTGTATAAATGTGTAATTATGACACTTGGTAATGATTAACTACGGTATCCATAAGATGTGATCATAATAAACCTCATAATCTGGAATATGATGTGACTTACTAACCATGCAGGTTTTAATGTGGTAATGATAAAAACCTAAAGGTGAGTAATGGCTTTCTCTACTGAGCATAGTGTTGCTCATACCCTTATATTTTTATCTTTTCAGGACTCACTAAGTGTGAGGTGGCTACGAGAAATATAGTTGAGGAAGTGATGTAGCTATATTACATTGGGACTGCTTCAATTGTTGAGAATGTTCTTCATGATAATGTAAGCATCAATTGTTACTTTCTGTGACTGTATTACAATGTGTTGAGGGTTAAAATGATGATGACAACAGTTTATATTATTAAATTTAAGGTGCTACATTAAAACTGTGGTTTATTTATCGTTTATATTTTTATTTTTGAGTTGAGAGTTTTCATTTAAGTCCCGGGCAAATTTTATTTTTAAGGTTTTACTTTTATTATTTATTTTTATTTTATCTCATTAAAAACTGTTAACCCCCATATAGGGGCGTTACAGAATTTTTGGTATCAGAGCCTAGGTTCGGTTAACCTAGGGAGTGTAGCACCACTTTAAAAAAATATATTTTTGAGATGGTTTTGAAGCTGAATTTTCATTGTCATCATCAAAATGAACCTTCACATTGATTTATACAGTCTAGAAGGATGTAACATGGAAAGGCCATAGAATGAAAATATCAATAGTTATATGAGTACAATAATTATATAGAAGGAAAGTATTAATAGTTATGAGGGAATGATAATTATATGGAATGAGTTTATAAGTAGAATGCTTATGAGAGATTCGTATAATATTAGGATCTATAAGCATATCTAATTCGTATAAACGATGAGAAATTCGTGTAGATATGAGGATTTAAGAGCCTTTTGTCTCGTGAAAAACAATAAAAAATATATATATATAAGGCTTGATTTATTGATTTTAAAGTTTGACATAGATATGCCAAATTTTTCGTAATTGATTCAAACCTAAGTAATGATTATGTGTGGATTCGATGTAGCACATAAGTGTTAATGTCTTTTCTTAAAAGTTCTATATATTTGAGGAATATGATATAAGTTGGGAATCATGGTATTGAATCTTGAGAGAGATAAATGTTAGACTTTTGGTCTGTTGAGACTGTGTAAAGTCTAGAATGCATGAATCTCAAAATTTGAAATATTTCGTTACGTACATTGTATTTAAGTGTATCAGTGAATTTTTTGGTTACCTAAGATTCTGTTATATGAGGAAATTCGATATTGTATAAGTAGAATTGTGGGGATTGTAGATGTTCTTAAGTAGTAACATCAAGTGTCTTTGTTCGTTGATATGATCTACGTTGAAAGACGTAAATCGTATTGATTTCAAGGTTAGTCGCATTCTAAACCCTTGGTAGCAATGATGATGAATCCATTGATAGATGTTGAGTATTATGAATAACATATGGGTGTATGTATTGTTCAATAAGATTTTGATTAAAACAAAATTATTTGAGTTGCTGGAAGATTGTGTTGTTATGAAATGATTTTAAATATCATTCAGGAAGATCCTTGTTGTCGTTAAATTAGATTTGTTGTTTATAGTTAACTTTATCTATAGTGGACTTTGAATTGGGTTTAAGATTTATACAAATTGGTTTTCAATTTTATGTTTGTTATTTAACTCGTTCTAAATGTGTTAAGGCCCGAAACAACCTGACCATTTTCAACTTAGAACATTTGGGCCTAGTTCAAATCCTAAATCAGTTTGATTCACACTGTCTCTCCCACGTGGTCTCTATACGTGTCATATACAGTGGTTTAATCATTGTTTACATATACGTTTACTGTGCATAGGAGCTTATTTCTCTAAGTTCACTTTTTCTCTCTTAATTTGTTATTTTCTCTCTAAATCGCAAATCCACTTCTTTTTCATTAGAAATTCTTCTTTTTCTCTAAAAGAAGAAGGAATTCTAGGATTCTGCAATTTACTATCTTAATTTTTCCTTTCTATTTACTCTTCTTTCATCTCATCATGGACCCAAAGTACCAACATCTGAGAAAGTATTTCCCATCACTCTCCCAAAAGATTCTCAGAAAGAAATACAAGGCTAGAATTACTCGGTTGTGGATTCTTATGCGTTTTGGTATCCCTTGTGATGTGAGAATGTTGATAGAAGGAAAAATCCATCCGAGTGACTTTAGTCAAGATGTCGGTTTACCAGGAACAGGTACCAGTCGTAGTGCAATGAAAAGAAGAGCTCGTGCCATCGTGGTCACTTGTAACAAATGTGGAAGACAAAATTGTAACGGTAAATGTACTTCACCTGGTTATATGTCTACGAATAGAGAGGATAAAATAAGGTTTTGTAGGGATGAAATTTTATACAGAAAGACAACGCCTCAGGAATATGGTATTTCTAGATCCTGTTTGCCAAACCATAAGAAAACTGGATGGGGAATAAGTCATCGCTCTATAAAGGTTATTTAGTCTTTACTTATTTGAAGCAGTTTTAGCTGATGTTCAACAGTTTGTGTTTTTCTTTTACTCAGAATATTTGCTTTTGTGTTTGAAATAATTGTGATTATTAGATTGATACAGTAAGTGTTAATATCTTATTTAATTTATGATTTTCTTAAATATATATATAATAAAATATATTATCTTATCAGACACGTCACATACGGTACAGTAATATGTTTGAATTTTGAAAAGCTTATCCAGATATTTCAAGATTGTGTCTCAAATTTCAAAAGTTCTACAGTATTTGTCGTTTATATTAAATTTCTAGACTTGGTGTATATTTGTCAAAAAGTCTACAGTTGTGTCATGAGGGTCTTCTGTCGAATTGTTCTCAATTGTCAAAAGTTATACAATTAGAGTCTAATCTTTTTCAAAAAGTGAATCAGATTTTCTGTAAACTATCAATCACCTTATCTTACTTTCTTATCCGCACAAGATTTTGTTTAAATCTTTGGATTACCTTTTCATTTCCTACTCGTCTATCTCTTTAGCCCTTTTTGTATATTTCTCATCTTTAAAATCTCATGTAGAACCCGAAGTCTAAGTGGAGCAGACATTAAGCAACCACTTCTATAAACCAAATATGTCTACCTCCCAGTCCACGAAGAAAATAAAGAATGTCTGTGTCTTTTGTGGTTCCAGTTTTGGAAAAGATAAAGCTTATTTAGAAGCTGCAAATCACTTAGGGCAAGTCCTAGCACGCAAAAAGATTAACATAATCTATGGGGGTGGTAGTATAAAAATGATGGTAAATATGGCACTAGCAGCTAGGTCTAGCGACGCTATTGATGTAAGAATTTGGCCTCATATTCCAGTTGAAGGAAACCTTTGTAAGGAAGCCATAGGTAAGGGAGAAGGAGTCAGGAGTATCCCTAAAAATTTTAAAGACATAATCTATAATTCTGATGCTTTTATAGCATTACCTGGTGGTCTAGGTACTCTTGAGGAAATATTTATAGTTGCTTGTGGGCAATTGTTGGGCTTTTATTCCAAACCTTTGGGACTGCTGAACGTAAAGGGTTTTTATGACGGTCTTTTGAAATTTCTAGATTACGCTGTGGAAGAAAACATCACTACAGAATCGGAGAGACAAATCTTTGTCACTGCTTCAACAGCTGAGGAATTGATAGATAAAATGCAAATCATACATCCAGAATCCGACACTGCAACATCCAAGCTTGAATGGGAAAGGGAAAGCCGGGAGCGGCCAATTGATTTGAATCTCCATCTGTAATCTTTTTGTTTTATCTTTGGCATGTAGGCATGTGTGTCCGTATTTCGTGTGTTACAAATAACCGTTTGCCTTGTATTCTGTGTTTCTTGTGGTACGTTGTTGTTCAATCTTTTAGATTCATTGAGCCTAATGCCGGGATGGCTGGATACGGAGTACTTGATGCTCTCGAAACGCATCCTTCTTAAGGTCCGATCTTTTGTTTATCGATGTTTTTGTATCCTCTAAGCATGCATGATATGGATAGCTGGTATACGGAGTGCCTTGTACTCTCGAAACGTATCCGTATCATGTTTGTAATGTGTAATATTCTGTTAATATTATGTGGAAGTACCAAAGTCAGTTATGGGGATATTCCATATGAAAAATGAGTATATTATTTGGATTGAATGTTTGTGTCATGAGGATAGCTGTTTAATGAAAAATATGTCGGGTATGTTTGCAACCAGAGATTCCGTTTAATATCTCTATGAATAAGTTTAATGTATGGTTTTGAATATAAGTGTTTGTGATATATGTTTTATGATTATGTTCTAGTTTATTAGTTGAGGTATGAAATCAAATATATTTGACTTTTCTTTACTCAAAAAGGAAAAGGAACCTAAAGATGAAGTATATAAAATTTCTCTGGCAATCTCCTTAAATGCGATTGTAAATCACAGTCCATGGACAATGAAGGACTGGAATCATGATATGGTCAATATGTAGGCTTGATCAGATTCTTAGACTATTATACGGTGTTATAAGTTGAAACTTGTCAGAAATACTCATTGAGGGATTTAGGAGTAAGATTTATTATGCAAGTAAATAAGTGGAGATACGATGACTTAACTTTGGAAGATAAACAACATTAACGGTTTAGACTCGGAATTGGAATCATAATGGAATCAAAATTTTTACTAGTATTGCTAGAATTGAAATTTCGAGGACGAAATTTCTTTAAGGGGGGTAGAGCTGTGACACCCGTTATTCTCCTAACGGGTATTGAGGTAATTAAATTAATTTTTAGTGTATAAAAAAAATTGCTTCATTTAAATTTATTTTATAATATTTATTTTTATCTATTTTTAAATTTTCTAAAATTCTCCTATATTTATTTAGTATGTTTACTAAAAAGTCTTAGAACTTCTAATAAATCTCAAAAATGTCATATTGGCATTATGTGTGTTAAAGTCTTTAGATGAGACATAAGGATATCTTTTCCAACTACTCTTGACCCTCATTTTCTTTATTTCCTCCGTGACATGCTTCAACATGTCTCCTCCATAATTGTTTTTATCACTTCTCTTCAAAGACTTCATCTTTTCTTCCTTTCTCTTCCACGGTTCCCACATTCTTCTTCTCATTTCCTTGCTGAAGCAAAATACTTAGAGAACTTCTTCAAGGCAGCCATAAAAATCAGCCACCATCACCTCCATTTGAGCAAGAATTTCAGTCATACCGAAGTAAAGGAACCTGTTTTGAAGCCATTTCAAGCTTCCAACTAACCATAATCCGAGGTTAGAATCTTATGAACAAATTTAGTCTTTCATTTATAAATTTTCTTTTATACTAAAGGATTATTCAAATTTGCGTTCTTAAACCTAAGTATATGTTTGTTGCTATTTTGGAGCATATGTATGAAGTCTAAGTGTATATGCCCTAGACAGAAAATTTATATTGTTAAACTTTATAATACCTCTATGGACAGTGGTTATTTCTTGAAATTCTAAGATTAAATTAAAATAAATTTTATGAATGTAGTTGTATGTTGTGCTTTAGTTTTAATTGTCCTTATGCACGCCTTAGGATCAAGGGAGTATGGAGCTAACGTTAATTGATTCCAGGATTAAGAGACTGTTGATAAGCTTGAAAGGTAGGGATTCTATTACTCATCTTTTGTGAGGTTTTTATAGAATTAAAATTGATTGTTTTGCCGCAATATATATATATCTATGTTGAACTGATATTATATGATTATCACATATGAAACTATGACATGGACTCGTCTTGTATTGTACGGCGAGGAACATAATTAATTGACACATGTTATAAATTGAGAAGCATGGTTAGAAAAACTGACTCTATTAATAATGATTTAATATAGAGAAATGGTGAGACATGAAGAGGGCGGCGATTACGTCCTTGGGCATGAATACCCTAAAAGGTAAAATAGGGGGAAGGTGATGACGCTTCCTTGGGTTGAAAGTCCCAGAACACACTGTACAGGAATCGATTTGGTGAGGACTCGGGGCTTAATGTCCCCTCACCGGAACACCCTTGGAATGTTTATAGGGTGATCAAGTGCGCCCATTTGAGTTTCGATGAGTTGAGTGATACTCAATTTAACATGGATACCTAGGAACAATGATGATTGGTAATATTTGTATAAATGTGTAATTATGACACTTGGTAATGATTAACTACGGTATCCATAAGATGTGATCATAATAAACCTCATAATCTGGAATATGATGTGACTTACTAACCATGCAGGTTTTAATGTGGTAATGATAAAAACCTAAAGGTGAGTAATGGCTTTCTCTACTGAGCATAGTGTTGCTCATACCCTTATATTTTTATCTTTTCAGGACTCACTAAGTGTGAGGTGGCTACGAGAAATATAGTTGAGGAAGTGATGTAGCTATATTACATTGGGACTGCTTCAATTGTTGAGAATGTTCTTCATGATAATGTAAGCATCAATTGTTACTTTCTGTGACTGTATTACAATGTGTTGAGGGTTAAAATGATGATGACAACAGTTTATATTATTAAATTTAAGGTGCTACATTAAAACTGTGGTTTATTTATCGTTTATATTTTTATTTTTGAGTTGAGAGTTTTCATTTAAGTCCCGGGCAAATTTTATTTTTAAGGTTTTACTTTTATTATTTATTTTTATTTTATCTCATTAAAAACTGTTAACCCCCATATAGGGGCGTTACAAGTCTCAACAAGAACATCAATAATTAGAGGTCATATATTTCTTTCACTATTTTTTTGCTTTAATTTGATATGTGATATGTAATTTGATTATATACCTATTTTAGATCATTAAAGATTTCTTACATATTATTATTTATACTAAAGGAGAGGGAAAAACTACTGCTCATCGTGACTCAGAAACACTGTACAAACAACAGTGTTTTCTTATTTAACCTTTCTTATTTAGTGTTTTTCCAATTATGACCATAGTGTTGCTTTCTGTGAGTGTTCTTTTGGTCATTTAACACCAATATTTTTTCATTACCGTTCTTCTGCGACTTCTCCACTTCTTCTTCTTCTTCCGTTTCTTCTTCTGGTTCTTTGTCTTTGCGTTTCTTGCTCTTTTCTTTTTAGAGGGAAAAACTACTGCTGTTGTTTTGTTTTGCTGTTGGTGTGAGAAAATTTTGTGTGGTTGTGATTCTTTGCCAAACAAAGTTCAATCGCGAGAGAGAAAGAGAAAGACATGGACTGAGAGAGAGGTTATTTGTTTTGCTTCAGCTCGGTGGAATGAAGGATTTGTGACATTCTAGAAAGGAAACACTGCTAATGTCATCTATTATTTCCCTACTGAGGTTTGTCAAAAAAAAAATTCCTCCGCCTTTGGATACTTTTATTTACTTTTCACTTTGTAACAAGAAGAGAGAAAGACGACAAATCAAACCTATGCCAGAGGTTGTCTCTCTCTCTAAACAACTACTCATCGTGACTCATAAACACTGTACAAATAACAGTGCATACTATGGCAGTAGGTCATACTGATAATTACAACTTTTTTTAAATTTTTTTCTAAAGAACGGGGAAAACAGATGCTTGACTCAGAAACACTTTTGTTTTATATACTAAAGAGGAGTGGAGGAGAGGCGAAAACAACTGCTCATCGTGACTCATAAACACTGTACAAATAACAGTGCATACTATGGCAGTAGGTCATACTGATAATTACAACTTTTTTTAAATTTTTTTCTAAAGAACGGGGAAAACAGATGCTTGACTCAGAAACACTTTTGTTTTATATACTAAAGAGGAGTGAAAATCAGTGGACTATGTACAGTGTCTTCCTTGCTAGGCCGATTCTATGCCATGTTGTTTTACTTTTTTGTCCTTGATTACTCTTAATGCTACTAAAGGAGAGGAAAAAAAAGCTGCTCTCTTTTTTGTCAGACTATTCTTTCTTCCTTCTTTTTTTTTTTGCTTCTTCTTCTGTCTTCTTTGTTTTGGGCTTTTTTGCTCCTTTTCTTCTCAGATTCTCTTCTTCTTTCGTCTTCTTTGTTTCTGTTTTACTTATGTATGCACCGATTCACTGGAAAAGCAAAAAACACCAAAATCAGAGCCGGTTAAGTTGTTCATACGCCTGTATATACCATTTCTTTTTTTTTACATTGACAGATTAGATCTCATGAAAAGGAAAAAAGTTAGTAACGTTATCTATCTAACAAAAGTAAATTTTGTTTGTTTGGTTGTAAAACAAAGAAAGTGTGTTTAGATGGAAGGCTGCCTGGTTAAAAACATATTTTCAAAGCTTTGATCTTTAACGTTGTTTGTTTTTTTTTTTTTTTGTCTGTTTTAGTGTTTAATGATTGTCTTAGTATAATTAGCACTAGATTTTGAGAACAAAGTTTTGAACCTTTAGGGGGTGTTTGGAAGGTGGTGGGAACCGGTGGTGGGAACCACTTTTACTGTAGCATGTGAAAGCTTTACACTATAGCAATTTTTTAAATTGTTACTGTAGCATGTGAGAGTTTTACACTGTTTATAACTGAGTTTGTGGTGGGAACCGTGGTTCCCACCACAATGTCAAACAGGGGGTTAATTTTTATTCATGTCGATTTGTGGTATAGCTGTGCTATGATTAGATCTTATAATTTTTGTGCAGTGCAGGGGTGGTTGAAAATCGGTGGCGAATGAGGCAGAAAGAATTGGGCAAAAAAGGTTTGGTGTTTTGAGAGTTTGTTAATTCGGAAAAGAATTTGAAATTAAAAAAAAAAAACAATTTGAAAAAAACTGATTTTTTTTAACTTTTTGCACGAACAAAAGCTTGCATTGGTGAAGATCCTTGCTTTTGGGCTTCTAAAAACGGCGATGCAGTTTCAAACAGAGAGGTAAGGCTTTAATATTCTCTGTCATTTAATATTTACCTAATTTGTCTTTTCTTTGAAAAATTAAAGAATTTATGATTTTTTTGGCTGTTTGTAGTTGCAAGACTAATTCATGTGCTTTCTTTGTCCTTCGTTTTCTTTTTTTGTTTGCTCTGTTTTTTATTGCAGCTTATTGTTTTTTCTGGAAGAATCTTTTTACAGGTTGTTATTCGGATTTGTAATTGGAAAAAAAAAAGTATGTTGTTATTTTAATCAATCGGATACTTGATTTATATCAACCACGCTGCTGATTTGTGATGTTTATACTGATGAAATTTTGGTTGTATCTCTGGATCTATGACAATCGTTTTGTTTCTCTTTTATAGTCCCTTTGTGATAGTCTGAATCCTTTGTGATTTTTTTCTTAGTTCTTCTATAAAGATATAGTGATATATATCTATAATTTCTTTCTTTTTTAGCATGTTTCATGTAATGTCCAAGCGCAAGGCATTAAAGCCTAAATTTTCAACTTTACACCAAGGACCCAAATTTTGTTCTGCTTTTGGTGAACATTGTCAATACAGGTCAAGGATTAGGTGTACTTTCTTAGCTTTCCATTGCAACTGCAAACCACATAATTCAGGTCTCTTAAATGCCTTCCTAACCTTCTCTTTGTTGCTTTTTTTTCCCTTTTTAATCCTCTTTCGTTCAACCAACAAAACAATAAACAGACAAAACAATGTAAGCCAGCAAGGAAAGCACTAAACAAAAGACACTAAGACTAACATTATTTAGTCTGACTTGCTGTTTGGACTCTTCTATTGATAAGACGTCGTAAAACTGAATAATTGAGGAAACTATAATGACCGTTGTAGAAAACTTTGGATTTTTGCTATAATTATTGCATTTGTTGAAAAAGTTTGGCCCCCCAAAACAGGATCTTCGTAACAATATCACAAGAGCTTGGAGGCTTTCATTGTCAGACTGTCTATATAAAAAGATAAGATAATAATAATTAGAGGAATCTTTCTATAAAAAAATATATATTAATTAAGAAAGTTGCTTTAGAAATAATTCAACTTTTTGACTCGCTAGGAGTTCTTATCTTTTATGGACCCATGCATAAGAAAAGTTGCTTAAAAAAAGGGGAAAAAACAAAAAAAAAAAAAAGAGACATGATTTCAAAATGTTATTTACGACTCTTCTACTAAACTAAATAATTGAGGAAACTATTACGAGTGCTATAGGAAATTTTGACCGATTTTATGTTTTGTAAACTAATCCGAACACTTTGTAATGATTTCTAACAACTACTTTTTAAGTTAGCTTGAAAAAACTATTTGATAACTTCTTTTATTGACCTTTTTCCCTCTTTGTCTTGCCCGCAATAGTTGTCACGTTTTTATATGTTTCGAACATAGTTTCAGCATCCAAGGCTGACTTAAACTTTTTTTATTATTATATTAACAGTCTATAAATATACGTGGCCTAAATACTTTAATACTGTATATGTTTTCCTTAGTTCCACTTGACTCTTGCTATCTTCCCAACCTGTTTACTCTAATCAGTTTATTCAGCTTTTGCTTTTTTACAACGTCTTTATTACACTTCTTATGTCATATCTGGAGCTAATAGGTTACTGTTGAAGGCTTCTTTAGAATCTATTCCAGGTACTATTTTCTGTTTATTGCTTCCTTTTGAAAACTGTTTTTGACGTATTTATACAGCTTTCTTCTTGATGTTATGTATTTTAAGAAGGTTAAACCCTTACATATTAGTACATTTTCTTTGTAGAAACGGTGAAGTAAACATTTTGAATTCATAAGTGCAGTTTTATATGGTTTGCCCAAACATTGCCGTGAATTTATTCATCTTATAGTTGAATTATTCTTGGCCTTTTTTCCTTTATTCTAGGTTATCTATCATTTCATGAAACTGAAAAGAACTAAATTGATTAATACATGATCATAACAATCCCTTTCCATTATTTATGGTTCTTTGCTCCTCCTTCTCAGATTTGTACTCTTTCTTCTTCTTCTTTTATCATATTCTGTCTTCTTCGCATTCGCCTGGTATTTTTTGGACAAATAAATATTTTATTCAACATATATTTTTCCTTATAACATTTTATAACTTTTTTGTAGTTGCCATAGGTGTTTGCTTTATAAAAGGAAACATTTTCCAGGTACGTGCAAAAGCTTTATACAGGTGTAAGCAAACTTATTTGTCATATATTGCCGAAACTTTATATTACCTAAGCCAGAATTGTACAGTCAAAAAATATTTAATTAACATTTTCTATTTTTTTTTGTTCTTTTTTGCTTCTCTGTTTATTCCACGAATGATTGTATCGAATTTTTCACATTACTCATTTGTTATTTTATATCTAATTAATGAAATTGTCAATTGTAGTATAGTTATTTATAATTTTGGTTATTGAAAACATTTAATTTGTTTGTGAAGGACAAAGCTGCTATAATAAATTGAAATTAAAATTTTTTTGTATATTATTCTTTCCGTTTTATTCTATCAGTTCGATTTATTTATGATGTACATCATTGTAGTTAATGTCTTAAATTATGACAACATTTATTATTAGAAGTTTCAAGTAGTATTAATATATGAATTTTAATACTCATCAATTAAATTGTTGTAAAATAATATGCTAACGTTTGTGTGAATGAAAAAAACATGTTTTTTTTGTTTCATTCTTTACAACTTCAGCAAACAATATATATATGTACATATGTTGTACATGAAATTCAACTTCTACCAAAAAAATGTAAAACACTCTCTCTGTATATCTACTTTGGAAAATCTTTCTCCTCTTATAGATTTGTGCATCCCACTCAGAGATTAGTTAGCTATTTTAAAATTTTAGAACTCGATTAATTTTTAAAAACAAAGAATTTTGAACATTTTTAATAATATCTAAGTTATCAAATACAAATAAAATTAAAAAAAAAACTTCAATAGAATCTCAACAAAACAAGAATTCATGTTAAGTTGTATTAATATAGATACAAAAGAAATTTAAAAAAAAAAGTTACAATAACCAAAAAAAAAACCTTTGTTGGAATTCTACATACAAAAAAACAAAGAAAAAACTTAATGATAAATAAAATAAATCAGCTGTTATTTTTTTAGATTTATTTCTTAAAATTCTAATTCTTTAATGGTGCTAATTTGCTTTAAATCTTAATGAATGATTATTTAATCAGCAAACTCATATAGTAAAATACACAATATTCAAAAAGACCAAAAACTTATTTTAGTATCAATAAAGAATTAATTAATTCAATTTTAAAATTATTAACAAAAAACCTAACTATTTATACTTATAGATTGTTCAATAAAAAAAAACGCAAATGAAAAAAATAAACATCTTAATATTTTATAAGTAAAATTCTCATTAAAACACCTAATAAATGTTAAAAATAAATTTGACAAATTTAAAATCTTTAATTATATTAAGTAGACTATGTTTAACACTATTAATTTATTAAAATTATACCTTTAGTTATTTTTTTTACAAAGTAAAGAATTTAGGTTTCTTTTTTTTTTTTTTTTACAAATGTCAGATTTATTTGAACAAAATATTGATTAGCAATTTAACTAAATCAAAAAGTATTTTTAATTTCAATTTTGATAAAAAAAATTTCATTATATTTATATATTTATTTTGTATATGTTTTTTGTATTAGATTTTGTAAATAAATTAGTTCTCCCCGTGACACCTAAATAATGTAATTTTCCTAAATATACAGATGAATAAAAAAAGAAAAACCAAACAAACGTTAGAACAAAATCTTTGCTCAAAGCGTCATATCATTTTAGACATGAATCAAACGAATAATGAAGATCCAGCCGACCAAGACAGAGATGTTGAAATTGTTGGAGCAAATGTTTCTCGATCTAGACTTCATACAATGTTGGATTTGTTTAAGTCTCAAAGGCAAACGTCTGAAACAGCAGAATCATCAACTTCCTGAAATTACAATAAAAGAAGTAATTCTCTTTTCCATAAGAAATATTATATTTAATTAATTTAAAATCCTTTAGATAATATAAGTATTACATTTTAATATAATATTTTTTGCATGTTTTTAAAATAGGTGTCAATAACCAGTATCTCGATCTTGGAGACTGTTCTTACACGTGTAAACATTGTGGTGCTCTATTTTGGTTAAATGAACGGATAAAAGATAGCTATCCACCTAAATTTAATCTTTGTTGTAAAGATGGAAGAATTATCCTACCTTTGATAAAAGAAACTCCTCATATATAAGATAATTTACTTAATTATCATGGAGGACCTATTAGTACATATTTTCAAAAAAATATACGTACTTACAACTCAATGTTTGCGTTTACATCATTTGGAGCAAATATAGAATCAAACAAAAAAAACTCGAACGGACCATATATCTTTAAAATAAGTGGACAAATACATCATCTTATGGGATCCCTATTGCCGGATGATAATAATCCTCCAAGATTTGCACAACTTTATATATATGATACAGAAAATGAGGTTGAAAATCGAATGGCCACATTCTCATTTGATGATGGTTGCAAAGAAATGACTAAATCAATAATTGAAAAATTAATCGAAATGCTTAATAAAACTAACAAATTAGTACAACTTTTTTGAATGATTAAAGATAAATATCAAGAACACAACATTCCTTTATTGAAATTAAGACTTATTAGTCGGAGATATACAGATAGCAACCAATAGGAATTACCCACTTCAAACGACATAGGTGGTTTAATAGTTGGAGACATTGGTGAATATGAGCAAGGAAGAGATATTATAATAGAAGACAAAACAAACACTTTACAAAGAATTACAAAGCTACATCCATCTTATATGGCTTTGCAATATCCTTTATTATTTCCTTATGGAGAAGATGGTTACAGAATTGATTTAAAATCAAATATAAACAACTCAAACAAAAATTCTCAAAAAAGAAGAATTTCTATGAGAGCATTTTATTGTTATCAATGACAACAACGTCAAAATCAAGGCAATACTCTGTTCAGAGGTGGAAGATTATTTCAACAATATGTAGTTGATACATACGCTTCTGTAGAAGAAGATCGATTAGATTACATTAGAAGGAATCAAAAAAATTTAAGATCTGAAATTTACCAAGGTATTCAAGATGCTATTACTAGAGGAGACACAAATGCACAAGCAATTGGCAAAAGAATTATCCTTCCTTCTAGCCATACAGGAAGTCCTAGATATATGATTCAAAATTATCAAGATGCAATGGCAATTTGTAGACACTATGGAAATTCAGATTTGTTCATAACATTTACATGTAATCTCAAATGGCCTGAAATTACTAGAGCTTTAACTAAAATTCTAGGTCAAAAACCTAAAAATAGACCAGATATTATCACAAGAGTTTTCAAAATGAAATTAGATCATATTTTATCTATTATTAAAACTGAAAAAATCTTTGGAACGATTGTTGCAGGTTAGTTGATTTTATCAATACTCAATTGATTTGATTAATATGAAAAAAAAACTTTATATTTACTATAAGTAAAAAACTAATGCAATTTCTTTGTCTTTTCCTTTTATTGTGTTTTGTAGATCTATATGTAGTCGAATTTCAAAAACAAGGCTTACCACATTGCCATTTCCTCTTTTGGTTACATCCTAATGAAAAGCTACATGAACCACTAGAAATAGACAAGTTTATTTCTGCTGAAATACCTAATCCCGATAAAAATCCATTAGAATATGATATTGTAACTGAATATATGATACATGGACCATGTGGTGTTGCTAAAACAAATGCTCCATGTATGAAAAATTCAGAATGCTCAAAAAAATTTCCGAAACAATTTAGAAATGAAACAACAATTGAAGAAAATGGATTTGTCAATTACAAACGTAGAAATACAAATTTTTATATAGAAAAAGAAGGTATTGAATTAGACAATAGATTTGTAGTTCCTTATAATGCATATCTATGTTTAAAATTTCATGCTCATATTAATGTTGAAATTTGTTCTCAATCTATGCTTATAAAATATTTATTTAAATATTTAACAAAAGGACCTGATAGGATAAGAGCAGTAATAGAAGATAATTTATGTACAGATCAGTCTGGACGAATTGCATATGAAGAAGTAGACGAAATTAAAAATTATATTAATTGTCGATTTATAACACCATATGAAGCTATGTGGAGAATATATGAAAACCCAATACATCACAGGAATCCAGCCATTCAACGACTATCAATTCATTTACTATACATGCAAAATGTAACATTTCACTCGGATCAACATCTTACTAACATAATAAGACAACCAGGAATTCATAAAACGACTCTAACAGAATGGATGGAAACTAATAAACATGATATCAAAGCTAGAGAACTTACTTATAACGAATTCCCTACTAAATATGTTTGGAACACTAAACATAAACACTGGACCCTTAGACAAATAGGACATACAATTGGACGTACTTTTTATGTGCATCCAAGTTCTGGGGAGCTTTATTACCTAAAATTATTACTAAATCATCGAAAAGGTGTAACAAGTTATGAATCTCTTCGAACTATTGATAACATAACATATCCAACATATCAGGCAACATGTTATGCTTTAGGTCTATTAGGAAATGATAAAGAATGGGAAGAATCAATATTAGAAGCTTCATCATGGTCAACATCACCCCAATTACGACAGTTATTCATTATAATGTTATTATTTTGCAATGTAAATAATCCAATAAAATTATTCGAGAAACATTGGAAACTTATGACAGATGATATTTTACATAAGATCAAAACTTTATTCAACAACCCTAATTTTCAAATACCTGAAACAGAATTATACAATTTTGTACTATATGAATTAGAAAAATTATTAAATTTAAATTCATCAACTTTAACACATTTCAATTTGCCACTTCCCATTGGATCACTAATAGATGATCTAAGCAATAAACTTTTGAGAGAGGAACTTAATTATGATGTGAATAAATTAAAAGATGAAAATACTATATTAGTAGAAAATTTAAACAATGAACAATAATATATTTATGAACTTATTTTAAAATCACTTGATCATAGAAAAGATAATCTTTTTTTCATCTATGGTCATGGAGGAACTGGAAAAACATATTTATGGAATGCAATCATTACAAAATTCAGATCAAATAATGAAATTGTCCTAGCTGTTGCGTCGTCTGGAATAGCTTCATTATTATTACCTAAAGGATGAACTGCACATTCTAGATTTCGAATACCATTATCAATTGATAAATATTCTACATGTCATATCAAAAAAGGTACTCAATTGGCAAAATTAATTGAAAAAACATCATTTATACGATGGGATGAAGCACCTATGAATAATAAATATTGCTTTGAAGCATTGGATAAAACGCTTCAAGATTTGAAAAATAATTATAAACAACCATTTGGTGGAATGACTGTTGTTTTGGGTGGTGATTTTCGACAAATTTTGCCCGTTATACCTGCAGGAACAAAAGAACACATAATAAATGCAAGTATAAACAATTCGTATTTATGGTCACATTTTAAAATTCTAAGATTAACAGAAAACATGAGAGTAAAACATCATAATATTACAGAAGAAGAAAAAATAGAAGTTTTCAGAATTTTCAAACTGGGTATTAAATATTGGAAATGGTACTGCTGAAGGAATAAGAGATTTAGAAAATGAAGATGCCACATATATTGAAATTCCAAAAAAATATATAGTACATTATCACTCAAATCCAATTGAAAAAATTTCAACGGTAATATATAATGACTTTAACTATTATTTTAACAACATTGAATATCTAAAACATCGAGCAATAGTAACACCAAAGAATAAAACAGCTGATGATATTAATAATCATATATTATCTTTAGTACCTGGTGAATTAAAATCATATTACAGCTATGATACAATAGTATCTTCATCTGAAAACATAGATGAGCTTAATCTTTTATATCCACAAGAATATTTACATACTCTAAATTTTAATGGCATACCACCACATGAATTAAATCTCAAACTTGGAGCTCCTATTATGTTATTAAGGAATTTAAATCAATCTATTGGACTATGTAATGGAACAAGACTTATTATTACACAATTGACAAATAAAATTATAGAAGGACAAATCATAAATTCAAATAACACCAATGAAAAAGTTTATATTCCAAGAATAGAAATGATTGTACATGAATCTAAATGGCCATTTACCTTAAAAAGACGATAGTTTTTAATAAAAATTTGTTATGCCATGACAATAAATAAAAGCCAAGGACAATCTTTAAATAAAATTGTTTTGTATTTAGAGAACGAAATTTTTACACGTGGACAATTATATGTCGCTTTATCAAGAGCAACAACACCAAAAGGATTACACATACTAATTCATGATTCAATTAATAAATATCCAAACCACATAAAAAATATTGTGTACAAAGAAATTTTACACAATACAGCGTAAAATTGTAACTAATAATGCTTCTTTGTGCAAATTATTATATTAATAATTACTTAGACATGAATATTTAATAAAATCATTCCTTTATATGCTAACAAAATATTTTTATTTTTGACATTTAGAAAAAATGACAACACCTATTCGTGTACTTAAGCCAAATGAAGTATATGGAACTATCAGAGTAAGAATTTGTAGATTATGGACCAACAATGATTTTACGACGGGACGCTTAATAAGCCTTGATTGTCTTTTAGTTGATGAAGAGGTAACTTTTTTTATATATAGATTTTTACATTATTAATTATTTTATATTGAGTCTTATCAAACAGTTAACTACTTCATTTTTCTTATTTATAGCACGAAGCAATTCAAGGAACAATTCGAACACGTGATGCAGAAACCATTTCTAAAAAAATTCAACTGGGTACAATATATGACATTACCAATTTCCATGTCGATCAACGGAGGCCAAGAGACAAAGTTGTGCCACACAATGCAATGCTTCAATTTGGACAAGCAACAACTTTTACTCCAGTTACAGATGAACTGTCACATATTCCATTTCATAGATTTTACTTTATTAAATTCGATCAGTTGCAACAGAGGATCGACAACGTGGAAATTTTAAGCGGTGACATTTATTACTCATTTAACTAAATTTAAAATATTATTCACTTATCAATATATATATGTATATTTGTAATGCTCTGTATTTAATCGGTATTAGATGTTATTGGGATTATAACAAGTGTCCAAGGAATTGAGCAAACAAACATCAACAACAAACCAACTCCAAGGCGTACTGTAATGATACAGAACATAAGGTAAAGAAAATTCAATATACATTTTATCATAATCACAATTACAATTATTTATTTAAAACTTACAATTTTTTGCACCATTAAACTTTTTTACGCTAACTTTTATTCATTTTACTTTTATGACAGAAATGAACAGCTACAAGTCACTCTATGGGGACAAAAAGCAGAACAATTTGATGAAAATCTTTTGAAATCAACTCAAGGACCAATTGTAGCAATTTTTGCAGCAATGTTAGTTAAACAGTATCTAGGTATTTCTTTAAAAATTTATTACAGCAATTACATATATAAGTATAATTCCCAAAAGAACATATTAATTAATTTAATATTGAAATTATAGGGAACTCATATGTATCAAGTACCGCAGCAACAATTTTTTATATCAATCTAGATATACCAGATACAATGACATTAAAAGCAAGGTAATAAGAAAACAAAAAATCAATTTAAAATTTATTCTACTTCATATTGGAAAATTTTATTTATCTTTTCATTGTTTTTTTTTTGCTTTTACATGCACAGATTTTCCCACCAAATTCAAAAAATTGATTTCCTACCAGCATCCTCGACACCAACGAAATCAATTGAAGAACAAAAGTTAGAAAATAGAAAAACAGTTAGTGAATTGATAGCATTGGATCCAGAAAATAATCAGGTTAGTGTTAATAAAACTTTTACCTTTTTATTTTATCGTCAAAACTAACAACATTTACTCATTTATACAGGGTGCCAAATATACAGTGAAAGCAACAATAATTGGATTCTCCACAAATCAGGGATGGTATTACAATTCATGTCCTAAATGTTTTCAACAATTAAAACAAGCAGGTACTGGTTGGTGGTGTGATACTCATGGCAACTTAAATACATTACCCACACCATGGTAATAAAATTTACTAATAATTTCTTCCTAAGTTTCATTTACTTTTGCTAATTATAATTAATAACATACTATATTAATTAATTATTACCATATATATTATAGGTATAGGTTGACCACACAAGTCGAAGATAATACTGGAAACATGAACATCACCATATTTGGACGAGCCGCACAAGCATTGATCAAGACACCATGCTCCACCTTAACAATTGATCAAGGCTTTACTGATCCATTTATAATCCCACCAAGCATTGATCAATTAAAAGGACAAACAAAAATTTTTCAACTTTATCTCCAACAAAGAGGAACACAAATAAGTAGAGTTGTTTCAAAAATCTTTGAAGATGCCGAGCTTTTAATAACACTACCACAACTTCCAGCCACTACGATTATAGATCCAAAGACGCCCGACCCAAAAAAGTTGATCGCAAGGTAAAACATATTTATTAATATATTATAAATATCTTCTAAAAATAATATTTATTATTCTGAATATATATCATAATGACTTTTTATCATTTCAGCTCTGAAAAAACTACCGAATCAACAAAAAAACGCCCAATGATGAGGTAATATAACTACTTCTAAATTCTTTAATTTATAATTATATAATTTTAAATTCTAAATTTCTTACTCATTATTGTTACTAATTTTTCTTGACTTTTTTATGTTGCAGTGACGAAGAACCGAAGAAAAGAGGGAGACATAAGCAATAAAACATTATAAGGAACTTTTTAATATAATACCATATATATGTATGTCTTTACCTATAAATAAATTTTATTCTGGAAAAATTTTCAAGTGTTTGTATAACAAAAATATTTCTCAAATAAGGTCTGTAAAAATTTGCCAATGTAATGTTTTGCAATTTTTTGTATAAATTTACTTTCACCTTAACTTATTTTGACCTAATCATATTTTCTTATAAATTAAATTGATGATATTTATATTATGATAAAATGATTAGATAAACAATGAAAAAGCAAATTTGGACATACTATTTCATATTATAGATAACGTGTCAATTCTCTACTTAGAACACTATCTCTCACTGCTATGCGTAAGGTTCCAAAATTACCAAAATAACACTTGCTAAAAAAAAAAATTGATGGCAAAAACTTCAAAATAACTTCTATCAAGTAAAATAACTAAAAAAAATCTGATAGAAATGGAGAACATGGCAAACCACTAAGCGTGAAAGTTGAAAAACAATCAAGGCAAAAAGTAAAAAACACTACTATAGATATAAAATGAAAGGCTTAGCAAATGAATTGTTAGAAAGTAATATACTACGATTTTCATAATTAGAAAAAATATATATTTTTCCATTTTGAACAATTTTGAAATATATATATATATCTATATAATACATAGGAAAAAGAGGAAGTTAAAGAAGAATTTCTCCACAAACCTAATTTGGAAAATTTTTTCCCCTGTTGTTGCTTCTAAATTTTAAAAACCAAGTAATTAAAAATTGTAATTTTTTAAGATTATTAAAAATTTTGTTTTACTTCTACGGTTGTGTTCCTGGGAAATAGTTAAAGACCCAACAAAGAATTAGATAAACACTAAGGGGAAAAAAAACTAATCCAACGGTCAAGGAGAAAGGGAAAAAAGGGAATAATTATTAACTTTAATAGCTGATTTATGAAGATAGATACAATTTCTTTCAAAAAAAAAATATAACACTTACTGACAAAATGTTTTTTAAAAAAGATATTACTAAAAAAAAAAAGGCCAAGGGCAAAACTGAGAAACACTAGATGATTACACAAGACAAAATAATATAAAAACACAAAAAAAAACATAAATTAATAAATTAATAAAGAGATTACACTAAAGGCATAGATGATAAGACAAGACTAAATGATATAAAAAGACAAAAAAACATGAAACCAAAGAAATAAAGAAATTACATTAAAGAATAAAAATGTCAACTCAGCATGATACAAGTAAAAAAAAGAAGCTAATGTATAAAATCATAATTAATACCGTATATTTCTAATTAATTATTTTTTGATATATGTTAAACATGTTCACTATAATGTATATAATATTAAATTATCCATATGTAAATATACCATAAATAAATTTAAAATACATATATTAGTATGATCTTAATACAATGTATATATAAGCTACTCTTATATAACAAATAAATTTAATAATTCAATATTACTACATAAACATACATATTAATATAATCTTAATAAATATATTGCAACAATTACTAATTGTTTTATGACAAAATAGTATTTCCTGCTGCCAATTGGCATCGAGATTTTTTTATTTCATTATTTCCTTGGAAAGAGCAACAAGCGAAAATCATAGGATAATGAACTTCAATTGGACAACACATTTTCTTTTAGGCAATTTATACCAGCCGAACAAGTGAAAGAAGAGAAAAAGGCGAGGAATTTGGCACTCACTAAGCACCTACACAGCGACAACTGGCAAATGGGAGAACACCATATGGCTATTAACTTCTAACTGGGCATTCTTACAATTGCTTCCAAACCAGTAGTGGAGCCAAGATTTTAAGCCAGGAGGGCCATGCATTTTTTTTATCAAGATTATTCGAACATATATCAAGAGAAGTATATATGCTTAACATGTCATTTTTTAGTCTTTGATCATTTTTTGAACTGTAGTGTATAATTAAAATAGGATATCATATTGCATAATAACAATAATAAAATAAACAACACAAATATTTATATTAAAAACACTCATTTAAATAACACATAGATAGTTTACAAACATGATATGGATACGTTTCGAGAGTACAAAATACTCCGTATAAGCGGCTATCCTAACCATGCATGCACATAGATTATATAAACACTGATAAAAAAAAGATTAGACCTTAAACGGGGATGAGTTTCGAGAGTACTAGCTACTCCGTAATTTTAGCCATCCCAACACTAGAGTCATTGAATCTAAATATTTTTACAACAGCATGCCATAATAAAAATACAAAACATGGAGGAGAGCGGTTATTTAAGACATAAGAAATACAAACAAACATGTTATAAATTAAATCAAAAGATTACAAGTTAAGGTTCAAATCCAATGGTCGCTTGCTACTTCCTTTTTTCCAATCAGGCTTAGATGTTGCAGTATCAGACTCTGGATGAATAACTTGCATTTTGTCAAGCAGGTCTTCAGCTGTTGAAGCAGTAACAAAGATTTGTCTCCCTGACTTTATAATGAAGTTTTGTTCCACAACGTAATCTAAAAACTTTAAAAGACCGTCATAAAAACCATTTACATTCAAAAGACCTACAGGTTTGGAGTGAATGCCCAATAGATTCCTATTAGCAACTACAAATAACTCTTCAAGAGTGCCTAAACCACCAGGTAATGCAATGAAAGCGTCAGATTTATGAATCATGTTTTCAAGGCGATTAGAAATATCTAAAACTCTCACTTCCTTACCTATAGTTTTCCCACAAAGGTTTCCTTCAGCTAAGAGTTCAGGTATAATCCCTACGACATGGCTACCCTCAGAATGTGTTGCTATTGCTACATCTCCCATTAACCCTAAGCTACCTCCCCCATAAATCAGGTTAATCTTCCTACATGCCAAGACTTGTCCTAAGTGTTTTGCGGCTTCTAAGTAGACTCTACCATTACCAGGACTGGAACCACAGAAGACACAAACGGTTTCGATTTTCCTAGATGAATGGAAGGAAGACATGTTGGTTTCTAAGACAGACTAAATCTTTTTTGAAACTATTTGTTTTTTTTTTGGGTTTTTGATTTAAGCCCGCTCTACCTAAATGACTAAATCGTGAATGATACTTAAAGAAGATGGAAATACCAAAGGACTAAAGAGTAATAACAAATAGGTGATGGCAGGTAACTTTAGAATCTAAATAAAATATGTGTAGATCAGAAAAGAAGATATGATATGATATTGCATAGATGAAAAGTGAGAAAATAAGATATGAATATGTTAGAAAAAATAAAACCAAATTTGAAAAAAAAAACACGCAATCGACTACCATTTAAAAAAAGATCCTTGGACTGTACAACTTTTGACAATTGAAAACAAAGTGACAAAAAACACTCAGACATGACTGTACAACTTTTTGACAAATGAGAACGGAATCTAGAAAGTTGTTATAAACAATAATTAACTATAGAACTTTTAAAAAAGTAAGAAACATTTCACTATACACTTTTTTGACAATTTTAATATGCAATCAAAACAACTTTTGACAATTTTAAAATTTCAAACTAACGACAGAAATAAACACGTAGTGCATCTAACAAGATAACGTTTTTTTAATAAAATAAACACAAATATATAACAACTACTGCAAGGATAAAATTAAAATAAACATTTATTATTTAACATGTACTCTGACAATCTAACAACAAACAAACACTCGAAACACAAAATGTATTTTTTTCAGAAACACTAAAACAACCTCCATAGATTAAAAATTTACTTCCCGTCTAATTTTCTTACAAACCGACAAACAGGATCTTTAAATGCCAGATTCCTTAGGCGTTCTCTTTCTACATGAAATTTAGGCCAAAGATTAAAAATTGCACCTTGGACATATCCACTTGGATGGTTTTGAAGAGAACCATAGAGGTCATCCAAGTTCTCTTTAGAAAGGCCATCTTTGCAGAAATGGATTTTGTCTTCCCTATTTATTGACACAAAACCAGGCGAATGACACTTACCCTCACAAGTTTGTCGTCCACATTTGTGACATCTAGAGCTAATGGCACGAGCCCTTCTTCTCATCGCACTACGACTGGTACCCATACCTGGAAGGCCAACCCTCTGATTGAAGTCACTCGGACGAATTTTTCCTTCAATCATCATCCTTACATCACCTGGGATTCCAAAATGCATGAGAATCCAAAGTCGAGTAACTCTAGACTTGTATTTCTGCTTAAGAACCTTTTGGGAAAGCGATGGAAAATATTTTCTAAGGTGATGATACTTTGGATCCATAGGAAACAAAGAAAAGAAACAAGAAAGAAAGAAAGATGGTTGAACAGTTGTGGATGAGATTCAAATTTATTAATAAAAAACAAAGGAAAAGATCTAGAAAATTAAGAACGAACTTCAAATTTTAGAGAGAGAGAGAAAATTCTAAAGAAAAGGGACAAATTTAGAGAGAGAGGGAGCTTAGCAAATCCGAGCTTAAATGCACAGCGATATGATTTATAAACAATATAAGACGTTGTATTACATACTATGCTGGATACTGGACTGGGCTGAAACTTGAAAATTTTCATAGCCTGCATGATGATTGAAGTAACCATTCAGGTTACCAAATGCAGGACTAAAAGCCAAGCCTAAAAACAAAGCTTGAGTACACAATGTCGTAATTTATAGATATATCATATTATACCCTATTTAAGGACAAGAATGTCAAATCAAAAACCAAAGTTTTAAATGACTAAAAAACATTGACAGAAACAAACAAAAAAAAAAACACAAAAGGCAAAACTAGAAAACACTAAATGATAAGATTGAATAGTATAAAAAGACAAAAAATAAAATAAAACAAATTAAATAAAATAGATTATACTAAGGGAAAAAAGGCCAACTCAAGAATAAACAAGTACAAAATAATATGCAATTAACCAAGCCAATTATTTTTTATCAAATAAAAACTATGCAATCTCAAAAAAAAAAAAACATATATTTCAAAATAATTATTCTTCAATATATATTAAACATTTTCACTATAATATATAAAATAGTAAAATATCCCTATACTAATATACTATAAATAAATTTAGAATATATATAAGTGCAACCTTAATACAATGTATAGATATAAACAGCTCTTAAATAGCAAATAAATTTAAAAAATTAAAACTACTACATAAACATATATATTAATATAATTTAAATAAATACATTATAACAACTGCTAATTTTTTTATATCAAAATAATCATTCCCGCAGCTACGCGCGGGCATTTTGCTAGTATTTGACAATAACGGGATCTCTTTGTGAGATCTGTCCAACCATGGTATCATGACTTTGCGGATCTCCTCAAAAGACATGCGTGACTTCGGCATCATGTTGTTGACCCCGGCCTTTCTGTCCGGCCATTGGCATTATTGCAAGTCTGCAACTAGGTCATAGGATAGACTCGCAGGTAGGATAGAGAGAGACTGAGAAAGCATAAGGGATGAGTGAGAGGAACAAAGGAATCAGAAAACAGAAAAGATGAACAAGGCAGGTAAAGAGTGAGATGAATTTTCAGTGCAACAAAAAAGGTAAAATTGTGTCGTTCAATTTGAAATTAAAACAATAGTGGAGGAATTATACTAGAGGACATTAGAAGGTACATAACTAAGAAAGAAGGTCAAGGAAGACAATTTCTCTACTTTTCTTAGCTGGGGGAGGGGCGATGGGCGGGTGGGATAAGGGGTGTGAAATAGGCATTCATTTATTCAACAAACAAGGGCATGTTTATAAGAGTGAATTTATAAGAATATTAATGTTATAAAATTACGTAGTAATTAGTATAACAATTTTAATTTTTGCTACTTGTAAATATTATATTTTTTACTATTTTCAACATGAATGGTAAAATTATATGTCTAATCAAGTTGTTTATGTTAGCCAAAACATGACTATCCAAGAAATGGGTAAATTCGGTTTTAAAATCTTTTGCAAAAATTAAGTCATGTGTTTCAAATTGCCCCAAAAAAGTGGTAGATTTCAATAACAATAACACGATATATATTTATCAAATTGATCAGGATAAATCTTGTATTTAGACCTACATTACAAGGTAAATCCAAAAAAAGGACGAGAAAAATAGACCAAATGATATGATGAAAAAAATTAATATACCAAGGTTTTACAAATTTTAGGAAATAGCGTATACTTGAATTTTCATCCATTAAAAGCTCAAAAATGCCCGTACTTATTTGTTCACCCTCTTCAATTGAAACCCAAATTTCACTCCTCTCGTCATCTCTGTGACAACCATAATTTCTTTGTGGAGAAGAGGGCAAAGAAAGAGTAGATTATGCAGTTTCACATTGCTTGGGAATGGTCATGAGTAATGGTTTATAAGCAATGACACCACCTCCTAATGGCACAAGGCCTTTTGGGGTGAAACTCAAGAGCTAAACTGTACAAACTTAAACCCAAAGTGGGCAATATCATACCAAATGGAAGTACAAGTCCTTTGACCCTGTCAAAAGTGTTACCAACGAGGACATTTGGTCTCTAAAGATGGGTGATTATAACAACAATAATTCCCTTGAGATGAAAAGGGCTAAGAAAAGGTGAGTTTTGCAGTCCCATATTAACTAAAAATGGTCATGGGTAATGGTTCATAAGGAATGACACAATCTCCCAATTATATATGGTCTTTTGGAGTAAAGCTCAAAAGCAAAACCACATGAGCTTAGGCCCAAAGAGTACAATTGTAATGCCCTGAAATTTATTTAATGTTAATGTGATATAAATGATGAATTAGTGTGCCATAATTAATGTTTCAACATTAATTTGATTATTGGGTTGGATTTTGAATTCTTTGGTTGTTTTGTTAATTTGGTTAATTCAAATGATTTCTTATTGTTTAAAAATGATGTTTTGAGTTTTAAAACACAACAATTTATAAAATGTTAAAAATACTCCGTTTTACAAAACCGTGGGCGGCACATGGTTTTCGTACAGTAAAACCGTCCACCGTTTCTCTCTATTTATTTCCTCTCTCTCACCCTCTTTCTCTCACTCTCTCTGATCACTCTCTCTCCTCTCTTTCTCTCCCGTGAGCCGTCTCTCTCTCTCAATTTCTCTTTGAAATTTTTGAATCAAAATTCGAATCCAAGCTTCGGGTTAGCAAGGAGGAAGCTCGGGGACGTGATTTGGCAACCGAGAACGCGGATTTAAGCTTCGATTCGAGGTTAGTTTTGAAATTTCTAAACTTTTTACAAAATTTTCAATTTTGTGCATTTTTGAAATCTAGGTTTGTTTAAGCTTAGAAAACCTTGGATTTGAGTTAAATGAACTTAGAACAACTAGAATCTAAGCTTAGATTGAAGAAAAACGGATTGGATTTAAGATTTTTCACTTTTCTCCCCATTTTCTCATTTTTGGATTTTTGAGATTTTTGAGTTTAAATCTTGTTTAAATGAGTCCAAATGTGTTCTAGTATGTTTTTCTATCAATTATGATTGTTTTCCATACCTAGGATTTGAGAAAAATAGGTTAGAATCAAGATTTGTGTTTTGAGGAAATTGAAAACCCGTGGCTGAATTTCTGGGTTTTCCCAGTTCGGCAGGCCGGACCACGTATTTGGCAGGACAGAATAGGGATCGACAGGCCGGTGTTCTTGCGTTCGGCAGGCCAAACCTGGGGATGTTCGGCCGAGCAAACTTTGCTTCCGGCACAGTTCGGCCGGCCGAAGCATGAAAATTTTGTGATTTTTCACCCATTTTCACTGTTTTGAACCCCGATTTAAATTCCAACCTTATAGAATAATTTTAAAGATACAAATGGCACACTAGGACATCATGAAATGGTTTAGTAACATAGAATGTCTTGAACTAGATATTGATTGACTTAGCTTGTATCTAGGATCGTTTGTGGTTCCGTGGAGCTAACGTATAGCAGACCGGGATTACGGTGTGGGGCACTGGCACGAGTATTGAGGTAGGACTTCTACCCTATTCCTTGGTAGCCTAGTTTTAAAATGATTTGGCCTTGAAAAGGATTTATATTAAAATGTTTTCAACGGTTGTTTGAAGATGGATTATCGGTTATATTTTAATATACCGTGAATTGAAATGAACTTCATAATAAATGTAAACGACAACAATCGGTAATTGGGTTTTGAATGATGATGATAATAAACATATAGGCATGATGCCATATCAGAGATCGGGTCGTGTAACGATCGACCTTGGGGGCAAGTCTTGAAACCCAACTGGGCCACTACAGTGGTGATATCATTATGGTTTGCCTAGGAAAGGAAAATGGTATTACTGGTTGTACGAGTAAGCTGTTCTAGGTAAGGACGGTTTTACTCAAATTTATTTATTTATTCTTTTAAGGTTTCTTTTAAATAATTCCTGAATAATAAAATGTTTCTTTAAATTAAATTATTTTATAAAACATAGTCCTACTGAGCCTTTCGCTCACGTTTTATTTGTTTTAAATTTTCCCCCTCTAGGTGGTTTTCCATTTAGATTTGGAGAGGATTCTTCGGAGAAGACACAGGAGCAATAGAGGGACTAATAAACTTATTTGTATTATTTAAATCAAGGCATGTAAGACTTTAGCTTTATTTGTACTTGGACTGTGATTGTATTTATGATAGTGTCAGTACCATGTGTGTGCACAAGTTGTGGGCTTGTGGAACCCATACTCGCTATATTCGTTCTTTTATATTAATTATTCATGCAATGGTTTTCTTTAAATCTTCACATTTTATATTTAATTCAAACCCCCCTAAACACTTGATTTTTAATTAAATTCTCTTTTAATTAATTTAAATAATCCACCACGTCACCTCCCGTACTCCGGGGCGTGACAGAATGGTATCGAAGCTCAAGGTTATGAACCTTGGGAATTGTGCACACATAGGTTTGGCAATGAAATAGCTCTGACAGTCCAAATTTTATTTTTAGAAGTGAGAGAATGACACCTAGACGTCGTTCGATAGCTGACGCCGAGTTCGAAAATGATGAGGGCATGATGAGGTCTATGTTTGCAGCTTTCCGGCAGATGGCAGCCAAGACTAGACCGGGAGATTCTAATGTTGGTAGTCGGCATGCGTACTTTAAGGAGTTTCGACGTGCGTCTGTTCTGACTTTTGATGGTAATGGAGATCCGCAGTTAGCAGAGTATTGGCTGGATTCGATCTTAAAGCATTTGGATACCCTTGGTATGCCTGAGGAGTATCGTGTGGAGTTTGCTGCGTATAAGCTCGAGGGTGGCGCTAACACTTGGTGGAAACATGCTAAGCGTCTGGAGTGCGGTGATGATATCAGTTGGGATAGGTTCGAGGAGCTGTTCTATGATCGATATTTTCCGCAGGGGTATAGAGATCAGAAGGCAGTTGAGTTCTATAGGTTGCAGCAGGGTGATCTGTCAGTTCGGGAGTATGAGGCAAGGTTCAATTAGTTGGCTAGGTTTGCTCCATCAGCGGTGGCATCGGCGCGTGAGAAGTGTATTAAGTTTCAGGAAGGGCTCAAGGCTCCTATTCGGCGACAGTTGGTTGCTTGGCGGCTTAGGAGTTTTCAGAGAGCTTGTGTTGTCGGCCATATCCGTGGAAAATGATTATGTACAGTATTGTGAGGATCGAGCCAAGGCTTCAGGAGGACCGCATAGGAGTGGCATGAAGAGCAACAGTAGCCGTCCGACTCCGGGGAAAGGGTAAGCAAGGTGGCACAAACAATGGTAGCAGCAGTTCGTCTGGCAGCGGGCGCAGCAATCCCTACAGCTTCCATTGTCATTTCTGTCAGCAGCTCGGACACATCAAGAGGAATTGCCCGATCAGGAGTGCTCGTCTTGGATCTCAGACCGGGGAGGATGCCAGTCGTCAGTCTCAGCCTCAGACCCTACCTCCGCCTCAGCAGTACCTGCAGTTGCAGTATCCCTAGTTCTCTCCTTAGCAGTTCTCATATCCGGCACGGGGGCAGCAGCCGCAGCATTTCCAGCGCAGTGTCCCTCAGTATCGAGCGTCGAGTACAGGTAGTGTGCAGTCGTCTCCATCCTAGCAGCATCGGCAGAATAATCCAGGACCCAGCAATGTTGGTAGAGGAAAAGGGAAGGCTCCAGTGCAGGTTCATGCAATGGCATCTGGAGGTTCAGATTCTCATGTTAGTAACGCGGTTGTCGATGGTACGATCTTGGTTTCTAGATCTTTAGCTTGCGTTTTATTTGATACTGGTGCCTCTCATTCTCTCATTTCAAGTTCTTCTGTGCATGCCTTGGGATTAGAGATAGAAGAGTTCGATGAACCCCTAGTCATAACTTCTCCCTTGGGGCGGGTGTGTGTAAATCTTGTAAAGTAAAGATTGAGGATGAGATATTGAAAAGTGATTTGATTATACTCTCCATGAGCTCCTATGATGTGATCCTAGGGATGGACTGGTTGTTAGACATGTATGCCCTAAGAAGTAAAAATGTAATACGTTTTTGGAGACATTTTTATCAATAAAGAATTTATTCATTTATCTATATACCAAATCTTGTCCTCTTTATGTTCATATTTGTTGAATGTATGATAAGCAAACAGTAGTCTGAGACTGTCAGTCTAAACCTTAAGAATTGGGCATATGATGGGATGATTATGCGGAAGACGCGATTCTTAAGGTGATGGTCTAAAACGTATGATCCGTAATCGAGGGAATAAAGTTGGGCGCTTTATTCATGTAAAGATTGTTATGTTGTCTATATCCCTTTTGGGAGATGGTTTGTCTTGGCCATCGGAGTTGGACTCCGTGAATAGAAACATTGGCACGTTGTCATAGGTGACGATGTGTTGGATCGGGACATAAAGTGAATTGATTTAGATTAATAATTTTGTCTTGAAAAATCGATTCACTTTAAACAGTCATTTGTATTGTATCTTAATCCTGAGATGAATAGTGAGCCCGTTGTCTCGACTTGTATCTTTTGATGTACCAATGGGTGACTCCCACATCTCTATAGTGGCATGCATGCCGGTACGTTGGAGGCATGACTCTTGATAGCGTAGACTTGTTATTCATAGATATGGAATCCATAGCTCCTCTTTAGGAGTAATGATATCCTCTTATATGTGTTGTCCTGTAATTGAAAAACTGGAGCGCTCAACCATTTGGATACATAGGTGTAACCGAATGGTATACTATCTTTGGATGGTAAGTTTTCTAATGGTGAGACAATGGAACGTAAGATAAAAATAATCAGGAATGTAAGACAAAACTTGTCCTTAAGCCGATTATGGATGATCATATGGGGATACGATACACTATGATATGTCATGGAGACTTAGCTACACGAGCTTCGTAATTCTATAAAGTTCGAGAGTGCAGCTCCAAGCTTTTAGTGGAGTAGCGTTGGAGTTGATAATTGTGAAATGTATATCTGGGATATTGGGTTTCATAATTATCATGAGCTTGAACTTTATAGGTCCATTTTGGTCCCCTTTGCTAGCTCACAAAGTCCTGTAACGACAAGGCGTGCTTTTCCAATAATTGGTGACTTATGTCAGATTTATCAGATTGGTTTAAAATTTGTAAGAATCAAATAATTCATGTCTGTTTATCGGTTGAATTAATTTTGTAAGAAATTAGTTCAAGATAAACTTGTTGAATTATTGCGATCAGATAATTCTTGTCTGTTTATCGGTTGTTTTAATTTTGGACAAATTAGAACAAGATAAACTTGTAGAATTATTGTGAATTGATTTATTTTCTTAGAGATTATCTTGATAAAGTTTGTTTTGATCAGATAACTTCTCTATTGGGTTATTTGAATCAAAACTGAGACTTTATCCTTTAGAATCTCGGGTGGAAAATAAAAGATTCACGGAGATTTTTTCTCGGGAGTTCGGCCTACCGGATGACGTGTTCGGCCTGCCGAATGACAGTGTTCGGCCTGCCGAACTGGCCTGTTCGGCCTGCCGATCGTAATGTTCGGCCTGCCGATCAGCGGAGATAAGATTACGCGTTTTCACGCGGATCTTATCAGATATTGATCCGAACTTGATTCTGTTTTAAGTTTTTGAGACCTAATTTGATATGGACTGACCCCAGGACCAATAGGTATAAAAAGGGAGTGAGTCTCATGATTTACTAAGATCAATTTGAGAGATTAAGAGTGATACTCTTCTAGTGAGCATCTGAAAACTCCCTGAGAGCTTTTGTTCACAAATCACGAGCACTAGCTTTGGGTTCTCTCTGTTGGTTGGAAGGAGAGTCACCGGTGGAAGAGCTGTACGTGTGAGCACACACTCACTCCGGTTGTGGATAGAGAATAGCAAAGAAGACTAGTTGGTTGAGGCTCTTCTGAAACGTTACTTCTCTACACAGGTTGCTGGTAAATGGTATATTCAGAATAGCACATCTCCGTGGGGAGCACCGGTTTTGTTTGCTAAGAAGCATGATGGGACTCTCAGGTTGTGTGTGGATTATCGGCAGCTGAATCGTGTTACGGTGAAGAACAAGTATCCCTTGCCTAGGATTGATGAGTTGTTTTATTAGTTGGGAGGTTCGCGGTACTTCTCAAAGATTGATTTGCGTTCAGGTTATTATCAGCTCAGGATTAAAGAAGAGGATATTCCCAAGACAGCTTTTAGGACTACGGTATGGGCACTTTGAGTTTTTGGTTATGTCGTTTGGGTTGACAAACGCTCCGACAGCTTTCATGGATTTGATGAACAGGATATTTAGGCCGTATCTGGATCAGTTCGTGATCATGTTCATCGATGATATTCTTGTGTATTCTAAAACTTGGGAGGAGCATGAGCAGCATCTCCAGATCGTGCTTCAGACTCTGCGGGAGCACCAGTTGTATGCTAAGAGGGAAAAGTGCGAGTTTTGGTTGACTGAAGTCAAGTTTTTGGGTCATGTCATCTTGGAGCATGGTATTTCTGTGGATCTGTCCAAGATTGAAGCTATATTGGAGTGGGATCGACCAAGAAATGTAGCGGAGATTCGCAGCTTCTTAGGTCTTGCAGGTTATTATAGGAAATTTGTAAAGGATTTTTCAAAAATTGCAGCTCCGTTGACGAGATTGATCAAGAAAAATGTCAGGTTTGAGTGGAATGAAGATTGGGAGCTTGCTTTTCAGGAATTGAAGAACCGGTTGACTTCAGCTCCAGTATTGGTTATTGCTAGCAGTGACGAGCCGTATGAGGTTTATGCGGATGGTTCAGGGCGCAAACTTGGGTGCGTGTTGATGCAACATGGATGTGTGGCTGCCTACGGATCGAGACAGCTACGACCTCATGAGCAGAATTATCCTACTCACAATTTAGAGCTCGCGGCGGTGATTCACGCGCTGAATATTTGGAGGTGTTATTTATATGGAGCGTCATTTCAGGTCTTCTCCGATCATAAGAGTTTGAGATATTTGTTCACTCAGAGGGATCTTAATTTGAGGTAGCGTAGATGGATAGAGTATATGAAGGATTATGATTTTGCGTTGCAGTATCATCCCAGGAAAGCTAATGTGGTCGCGGACGCGCTTAGTAGGAAGTCTTTAGGGATTCTCGCTTGTTTGGCTTTTGAGGACTGGAGTAGGGATGCGGTAGTGAGCGAGTATCGGCTACGGTATCATGAAGACTGTGATCGAGTTTCAGTATATCATGTGAAAGTGACCCCAGCTCTTGTTTGGATGGTGAAGCAAAGTCAGTGGCAGGATCGGCATTTGCAAGGGATTTGGTCGCGGATTCAGAACGGGGAGCAGTTTGAAGAATGGAGCGTGCATGCAGATGGATCGTTGTATTTTCGAGAGCGTCTTGCAATTCCAGCTATCGCCGAGGTGATGGAAGCCGTTTTGGACGAAGCTCATAGGTCTCAGTTTGCTATTCATCCAGGGAGCACAAAGATGTATCGCGATTTGAAGAGGCAGTATTGGTGGAGAGGCATGAAGAAAGATGTTCGAGAGTACGTGGCCAAGTGTTCGACATGTCTTCAGGTGAAAGCCGAGCATCAAAAGCCTGCAGGTCAGCTTCAGCCGCTTCCTATTCCAGGGTGAAAATGGGAGCATGTGACGATAGGATTTTCTCACAGGTTTGCCGAGGACGGAGCAGCGGCATGATGCAGTTTGGGTCGTGGTCAACAGGTTGACGAAATCGGCGCATTTTATTCCGTTTAGGTCGACGTGTTCGAGGAAGGTTCTCAGGGATTTGTATCTGCAGAACATTGTGAGGTTGCATGGAGTTCCTTTGTCCATCACCTCTGATCGAGACACCAGGTTTAATGCTAAGTACTTAGAGGAGTTTTCAGGAGGCTTTGGGTACAGATTTGAACTTCAGTACGACGTTTCATCCTCAGACTGATGGGCAGTCTGAGCGGGTTATTCAGATTCTCGAGGATATGTTGCGTGCCTGTGCGTTGGACTTCGGCGGGAATTGGAAGCAATGTTTGCATCTGGCGGAGTTTGCATACAACAATAGCTATCAGGCGAGTATTGGTATGGCACCGTTTGAGGCATTGTATGGGCGACCGTGTCGGTCACCTGTGTGTTGGGCCGAGCCAAAAGATAGGGTTATTCTTGGGCCGGATGAGATCCGTGATAGCAACGAGAAAGTCGCGGTGATTCGAGATCGATTGAGGGCAACTCAGAGTCGACAGAAGAGTTACGCGGATAGGAGACGTAGACCCTTAGAGTTCACGGTTGGAGATTTCGTTCTCTTGAGGGTATCGCCTCGTAAGGGAACTATGCGGTTCGGGGTGAGTGGGAAGCTCACGCCGAGGTATATTGGGCCGTTCGAGATCACTCAGCGTGTTGGTGTGGTCGCTTATCGGCTTGATCTTCCGCCCGAACTTTCTCATGTTCACGATGTGTTTCATGTGTCGATGCTTAGGAAGTGTCCACCTGAGCAGGGTAAGATAGTTTCATTTCGCGATGTGCAAGTTCAGGAGGATACGACGTACGAAGAAGTGCCGATTCAGATCATCGACCGAAAAGTGATTAGTTTGCGTCGTCGTGAGATACCGTTGGTAAAGGTCGTGTGGCAGCATCACGGGGTTGATGAAGCCACTTGGGAACTAGAGTCGAGTATGCGGGAGTTGTATCCGCATTTGTTTTGTTTTTGAGATGAGGTGTAAATTTCGAGGGCGAAATTTCTTTTAGGGGTGGAGAGTTGTAACGCCCCGAAATTTATTTAATGTTAATGTGATATAAATGATGAATTAGTGTGCCATAATTAATGTTTCAACATTGATTATTGGGTTGGATTTTGAATTCTTTGGTTGTTTTGTTAATTTGGTTAATTCAAATGATTTCTTATTGTTTTAAAATGATGTTTTGAGTTTTAAAACACAACAATTTGTAAAATGTTAAAAATACTCCGTTTTACAAAACCGTGGGCGGCACATGGTTTTCGCACAGTAAAACCGCCCACCGTTTCTCTCTATTTATTTCCTCTCTCTCACCCTCTTTCTCTCACTCTCTCTGATCACTCTCTCTCCTCTCTTTCTCTCCCGTGAGCCGTCTCTCTCTCTCAATTTCTCTTTGAAATTTTTGAATCAAAATTCGAATCCAAGCTTCGAGTTAGCAAGGAGGAAGCTTGGGGACGTAATTTGGCAACCGAGAATGCGGATTGAAGCTTCGATTCGAGGTTAGTTTTGAAATTTCTAAACTTTTTACAAAATTTTCAATTTTGTGCATTTTTGAAATCTAGGTTTGTTTAAGCTTAGAAAACCTTGGATTTGAGTTAAATGAACTTAGAACAACTAGAATCTAAGCTTAGATTGAAGAAAAATGGATTGGATTCAAGATTTTTCATTTTTCTCCCCATTTTCTCATTTTCGGATTTTTGAGATTTTTGAGTTTAAATCTTGTTTAAATGAGTTCAAATGTGTTCTAGTATGTTTTTCTATCAATTATGATTGTTTTCCATGCCTGAGATTTGAGAAAAACAGGTTAGAATCAAGATTTGTGTTTTGGGGAAATCGAAAACCTGTGGCTGAATTTCTGGGTTTTCCTAGTTCGGTAGGCCGGACCACGTGTTCGGCAGGCCAGAATAGGGATCGGCAGGCCGGTGTTCTTTTGTCGAGTAGGCCGAACTTGGGGATGTTCGGCCGACCGAACTTTGCTTCCGGCAGGCCGAACTGTGCAGTTCGGCCGGCCAAAGCAGGGATTCTGGCAAGCCAGCGAAGCATGGAAATTTTGTGATTTTTCAACCGTTTTTACTGTTTTGAACCCTGATTTAAATTCCAACCTTATAAAATGATTTTTAAGATACAAATGGCACACTAGGACATCATGAAATGGTTTCGTAACATAGAATGTCTCGAACTAGATATTGATCGACTTAACTTGTATCTAGGATCGTTCGTGGTTCCACGGAGCTAACGTATAGCGGACTGGGATTACGGTGTGGGGCACCGACACGAGTATTGATGTAGGACTTCTACCATATTCCTTGGTAGCCTAGTTTTAAAATGATTTGGCCTTGAAAAGGATTTCTATTAAAATGTTTTCAACGGTTGTTTAAAGATGGATTATCGATTATATTTTAATATACCGTGAATTGAAATGAACTTCATAATAAATGTAAACGACAACACTCGGTAATTGGGTTTTGAATGATGATGATAATAAACATATAGGCATGATGCCATATCAGAGATCGGGTCGTGTAGTGATCGACCTTGGGGGCAGGTTCCGAAACCCAGCTGGGCCACTACGGTGATGATATTATTATGGTTTGCCTAGGAAAGGAAAATGATATTACTGGTTGTACGAGTAAGCTGTTCTGGGTAAGGATGGTTTTACTCAAATTTATTTATTTATTCATTTAAGGTTTCTTTTAAATAATTCCTGAATAATGAAATGTTTCTTTAAATTAAATTATTTTATAAAACATAGTCCTACTAAGCCTTTCGCTCACGTTTTATTTGTTTTAAATTTCCCCCCTCTAGGTGGTTTTCCATTTAGGTTTGGAGAGGATTCTTTGGACAAAACACGAGAGCAATAGAGGGACTAGTAAACTTATTTGTATTATTTAAATCAAGGCATGTAAGACTTTAACTTTATTTATACTTGGACTGTGATTGTATTTATGATATTATTAGTACCATGTGTGTGCACAAGTTGTGGGTTTGTGAAACCCATACTCGCTATGTTTATTTTTTTATATTAATTATTCATGCAATTGTTTTCTTTAAATCTTCACATTTTATGTTTAATTCAAACCCCCCTAAACTCTTGATTTTTAATTAAATTCTCTTTTAATTAATTTAAATAATCTGTCACGTCACCTCCCGTACTTCGGGTCGTGACAACAATAGTATAACAAGTGAAGTTGCGGGTTGTTACAATCTCTCTCCCCCTTTCTCTCCACTCCTACTTTCTTTCTCCCTCAAAACCCCTACGTCAGTGGCGTTGTAAACTGTTGGAAGTAGTTGCTTCGATGGCTGTTGTGACAGCAAGATTTTGGCTCACAAAGATTGACAATTAAACCAATGATTTTAGTCTTATAATGCTGTCAGGCGGAGCTGCTACGTCAACCATCGCTGGGCAAAGGCCAATGACTCGTGCAAACACAAAATGTTTCTTCGAGACACACGATGGCGATGAAGACCGACGTCATGCACATACGTAGGAGATTTCTTTGCAACAATGACGAAGCCCAACAACTCGTGCGACAAATTGACGAGGAAGTTTTCTTCGTGACATGACAAAGCCTCACGACTTCTGCGGAATGTTGGACTTTCCTTCACGACATCATCTCCAGCTTTGGTCTTCTTTGTCGACAAGATTCTTAGTAGTGGTTTTAGAGAGATCTAGGGCAAAAATAGAAAGATCTAGGTTTAACAAATTGAGAATTTTGAGGGCATTTTGGTCATTAATAATTTACACTCAAAAACCTAATTGGCTTATTATGCAATAATGTTCGTAAATATCCCATTTATTTTCAAATGTCTTCAAAATTAAGTTAGTTATTAGGATTTAGGAAATTAGGTCAAATAGTCCAATTTGAAATCTTAATGAAAATAAATAATTTATGTTAGTAAATAGCATTTTAGGAAGTCTTAAATTGTTTTAGCATGTGATTTTTTATCCTTCAATTTTTTCTCCTCATTTTTTTCTTATTTCTCTATCTTCCCCACTTTCTTTCCTTTTTTATCTCCTTTTGTCTTTCTCCTCAGATTGCAACATTGCAACAATGCTAGTGGCAGAGATCATCAGCGACGGTCCATGACATGGTGACGAGCCTTGCGATTCCTTTGCCATGCATTGATTTTTTAAGACCTAGCTCAGAGCATCTTTCATAGCCCATGGCTTCACAACAAGACGGCTTCATGATAGTGTCGATGTAGCAGTGGACATCAACAATGGCATTTTTAGATCTAAACTTGTATCGAAAGCATCCTTGCTCCATTGCCCGCCTCACCACAAAGACGTCATTGTCGTTGTTGCGCCATCCTTGTCAAACAGAAAGAGAGAGGAAGGGAAAAAGATCAAATAGGTGTGATAAAAGTCGCAACTATGGTCGCCTCTCGATGAAGTCTTCGTAGTAGCCTCGCCATGAAGTCTTCGTCTCCATCTCACCTGAAGTTTTTGTCGTCATCATCTCCCAATACCATCGTGCTGTTGTGGAGGGAGAAAGGGAAGGAGGAGTTGGACTGTTGTAGAGATAGAAGGATAGCGAGAGAGTAAGATTGGGATTCAATATTAGGGTTTTCATAATTTTAATTTTTGATATATAAATTGGGGATATTTTTATAATTTATCTTTGCAATAAATCTACATTCATGGTTTTTTTAGCCTATTTATTAACTTTGTTTTAAACTTGAAAGTTAATAACTTTTTTATGGACTACAAAAAATAATAGCCCGTTTTAAAACTTTGACTTTTATTTTTTTCCTATTTTGCCCTTAGTTTGAATTTTTTTTCTCCTAGATCTATTTTTTTGTCATTCCACAAGCCATCAGGATTTCATGTACTGTTGTTTCTAACAACAACACCTAACTTTCCAACATCAGACGGCGTCAGCTTATAAAACTCTATGGTCCGCAATGTATTTTCACATTGTTTGACACCAAACACCGTCTAAAGTTTTGCATGAGCTACCTTTGCATGCCTCTTATCCATTTCCATCAACATCGTTATTCTAATACATGAAGGACACCAATGCTGGCCGAACTTAGGATGCTAACCTCAACTGCTAGCCTCCGAAAAGAGGAGTTCAGTAGCCGCCCAATAGAGGAGACCGCGAGCCTCCGCCTTGTTGGATTTGTCGCTTGGTCATCATTGGTGTTGTCCTTGCAATTTTCTAGCCGTTGCTCAGCCAACGTCGGTGTCAACTTCAGCCTCCGCCTCTCTAAGATCGTGTCTTTAGTGCCTCCCAATGATCAACAATGAATATCTGTGGTTGTCTCTAAAGTGGGAGATGGATAAAAAGAGAAGGAAATAGGGTGGGGAATAGGAGAGAGAAATGAAAGTCTAGGGTCTAAGTGGTATTTTTAGAACTCTAAATGAGGAGTAAATCAAGATTTACACTTATATATGCTTTTTTTAAAAAATTTTATCTAAATCTTGGCCTATCAATTTCTAGGGACGAGAGAAATAGCAATTTTGAGAGGATAAATTAAAATTAATAGCACATTTTTTTTAAAAAAAAAGTTTACTAAATAGCAAACCATTACAAATAAGATGTTTTAATATGACTAAATAGCGATTTGATCTCCGATCAACCATCGTGAGCACATTGTCAAACACCAGTAGGCGAACACTAGACCTCCTACAAAACCTGATCCTATCCCTCCGTCATGCTCGCCGTTGCTGCCACCATCACCAACAGTCGACCTAGGGAGGGAGAGGAGAGAACAATACAGAAGAGAGGGAGAAGACTTTGGAAATTCATTCTAATTCTTGGCATGAAATTTATTTATAAAGCATCTATAAACATCCCCAATTTTACTTTTCACACACTCTTTCTTAAACTATTCTTTATTTTACTTGTTACACCTCCCTTAAGACACCAAAAAAATCCCCATACTTTTCTCCCTTAACTCTCCCCTCAGTGTCCCAAGAACTGGACTCATTCTTGGGAGGCCCAATGAAGCGGACAGCCACTCGGCCCGAAACCACGTTGAGCTGGTCTTGCACGACATCGAACCTGAAATTCTTCCAACATTTACTGATTGGGTTTGGAATTTGTGCGTGTAGAAATTGAAACAGAAATTAACGAAAAGAAAAGAAAAAAGAAACGAAATAAGGAAAAAAAAAAAAAAAAAAAAAAAAAAAAAAAACAAAACCTTTGGGACAGCGACACCGTACGACGACCGACAGAATCGGCTCCGTGCAACTCACCCATCAAACCCTAATTCTCAAATTCCCAATCCCTGATCTTCCCCAATCTTTTGCTCTCGGAAAAAATGGCAGCCTAATAGTCTCCTCGCAATCTCGGAGCCAGTCTTCTCTCGAATTCGCCTCGTCGAGATCGCTTTTTCTCCGTCGCTCTCTACTAAGCTCAGCTCTCACTAATTCGAACTTGTTTCGGATTTTCTGTCGCTTGATCGGATTGCGAATTCGTCTCAAGGGGTAAGTAATCCGGTTATTTGAATTTGTTTTGCTTTTTCAAGGTCTCAATTTTCTCTCTTACCGATCGTCTATGCGCAATTATTTAGATTCGTATCGAAAATGTGTTGTCTGTTTGGTTGCCTGGAAAATTTGTAAAATTTGTGCAACTTGATTTCTGAACAATCAGTTTTTCTTCTTTCCTTTGAGGAAAAAGGGAAAAAAAAATTGGTTTTTGTGTTGTGCTAGTGCAGCAACTGGAGTGAATTTTACGAGAAATGTTTTGGCTTCGTCATATTGTAGTTCGAAGTAAACAATGAGAATTGTGGATGTTTTATTTTCCTTGGTTTCTTTTTTTTTTCCCCAAATTCAATGTCAAATTTTGGCAATTTTCATGGAATATGAATGATTCAAGTGGTGCTGGTGTTTAGGATGATTTGAGGGGTTTCATTGAAGGCGGTTGAATAACGGGAAGCAGCGTGATGGATAAACCAGCTAAAGATAAAGAAAAAGATTCGAAGACCACGTCCACTACTACACAGGTCTACTTGTGTGTTTCTTGCTAAATTTATGATCACAACTTTGAGCACATACTTCTGTTTGGGCAGTTGCTAAAAGTGTTCCTTTTACCCTTTTCCTTTTAATTATTGATTAATCTGTGCTGTTCAGGAACAGTCTTCAACAACTAGTGCTGGTGCTGTAAATCCTGATTGGTCGGGTTTTCAGGTTTAGTAGTTGTAGTCCTATATTTGTTACTTTTTTTTCTTTGGATTTTCAGGTGTGCTTTAATTGTTATACGTTGCTTATTGTTGTTAGCAGGCATATTCTCCTATACCTCCACATGGGTTCTTGGCATCAAGTCCCCAAGCTCACCCATATATGTGGGGTGTTCAGGTAAATGATGTAATTAAAAAAAATGATAATAATAAGAAAGTTAAAGTTTGAAGTGTTGTTTTGGTGGTTCTGTAATGCTTTGTTGCTGCATTTTTTTTGTCAGAGAGCATTGTGGTTTTTTTGGATATTTCACAGGAGGAAGGGTAGTACAGGGGTCACGGCTACATAAGTTAGTAATTTTTAGTTAATATTTATCTAGAGGTGTAAGAGCTACGTAGGACGTTGGGAATTTGTATTTTTGTTTCACGGTATTTTGTAAGTTTGGTTGAGCATGTTCAGGATAAGCATTGATAATACCTTAATTGGTCCAAAGAAGTATGCTTAGTCCATGTTTGTAAGTTATAAGAGTTGAAATTCAATGTGCGAATGTCAAGGAACAAAGGACATGGAAATTACTTTTTGGAAAAAAGAACATATGTAGAAAGTGTATTCAATGCTTGAATGATAGATGCACTTTTAAAATTAAAGGTCAAGACATTAACTCTTCTATTTCTGATTTATTGACTACTTTAAGGGTGTTAGCATAATTTAATCTGACTTAGCAATTTGTTGGAAGTTTGAACGAGAGATTCTTTTTAAAAATCTCTTCTATGGTAATTTTCCAGATGCTCTTAATATTTCCCCTCTACAGTAATGATTATCAAACTCTAAATTGTTTACTAATTACTTAATAGTTAGAACAATGTTTCAATAACACTACCTAAATGTTCTGCTTAATTGTTGTTTCTAGCAAGAACTTGTCTAAACAAATTGACATAATTCTTGATATTCTAACATTAATAAGTAACTGCAGCATATGATGCCTCCATATGGTACCCCTCCACATCCATATGTTGCTATGTATCCTCATGGTGGTTTATATGCTCACCCATCTATACCTCCGGTAAATATCTTGTTTACAATTATTTAGTTGTACTTCTAAGTTTCTTCTTTAGTTTCATTTTCTGGACACCAGTAACACTTGTTTGCCATCCTCAAACAGGGGTCTTATCCTTTTAGTCCTTTTGCAATGCCGCCACCAAATGGAATTGCTGTCGAGGCTTCTGTGGGTGCTATAACTGTTATACAATTTGTTTCCTGACGTGACTTTGTCCATTTGATGTAAGTAGGTAACACATCGGTGACATGAACTTGTAAAATTGCTTGCAGGGTAATACACCAGGCAGCATGGAAGCAGACGCTAGGCCGTCTGAGGTGAAGGAAAAGTTGCCAATTAAAAGATCAAAAGGAAGCTTGGGCAGTTTAAATATGATTACTGGGAAGAATAATGAGGCTGGTAAAACATCAGGGGCCTCCAACAATGGAGTTTACTCTAAAAGGTATGTTTAGCTGTTGTTGTTGAAAGCTTTGGCAGTTGGTGGTCCATGGTGTTGTAACTGTAGACTGACTATATTGTTTTGTTAAAGGTTTGAGGATAAGATTATGGATGCTTTCAAAGAATTGAAGGGGGAATTGGGGTGGATCGACTTGACTAACATTGGGAAAAAAAAAATAGATGTGAAATTACACTAATCTTTCTGTATAGTTGAGCTTATGCTCATGAAAATATCTTATTACGATAATGTTCATCTAAAAGTCTTTTTTCCAGATGGAAATGGGACCGGGAAATGGAATGGTCCCTTCATTGTATCAAAATTTTATTTAAGTTGAAGTGGTGCATGTTTTTCCCAAGTTTTATGTCAATTTTGCCATTGAAGTTACTTTAGCTAATACTTGAAAGAAACTGGATGTGCAGTGCTGAGAGTGCAAGTGAAGGTACAAGTGAAGGAAGTGACGAGAACTCGCAGGATGTAAGTGTAATGCCTGCTACAGTTGAATTGCTTCATTAGATCCTCTTGTACTTTCTTGTTGTGTGGGGGTAGCAGCCAGGGTATTTATATCGATCCCATGGAGTGAGGGGAATTGTTGTTCATGTTGCATTCTTTGAAATGAGGTTCTGCTTTGTTTTTGCCACTCGTTAGCCTGCATGAAAGCATTGTTTCATGCTAATTCTGGTTTTGTTTCTTGAATGGTTGGAGTTGGTCACCTCTACCGGTAATACTATAATAGTTCTTTTGGGTTCTGAAGTTCTGATAATAATAAAATACCCTTTTGGTCTAAAGTTTTGGAAAGCATCACAGCATGTTATTTGTTGTAGTGGCTTCTTTTTTGTCCTAGTTATTGTGATTAACTATGTAAATTAGATATCATTAAAAGAAGGAGGTACAAGATAGCTTGTGGGTGATGGTTAGTCATTTTCGTCTTCTGTTAAAATATTTAACGGCATGAGTAACAATTAGTATGTGATTGGAGCATAGGTTAAGAAAAGTGCAAGCTGCAGTATGGCTTGCTTGTTAAGGGGTTCCAGCTTGTTTATTTATTTTTGTTTTTCAATAGTACTTTTCACTGTAGGACTACCTTCTCTGAAAAATTGACTCAATATATCTTTGATTTTTTTTTCCTTTTGTTTTTAACCTGTTTCCTAGTCTGGATCAACGTATTTAATCTTTTTGCTAATTAATGTCTTAGTTTGCTATTAACAAGAGTTGTTCTCTCTCTCTCCCTCCCTCACCCCCCTCCAACACCAAACCCACCCACACCCCCCCCCTCCAACACCAAACCCACCCACACCCACCCCCCCCCTTCCCTTTTCCTTCAAAAAATTCCTGAAACTAAATTGGCACGTATTGTTATTCATGACTATTGCTTCTTACTTTATTATGCTTGTAGGACTCACAACTCAAGTCAGGGGGTGGGCAAGATTCTTTGGAAGGTTTGGTTGCATTATTCTCTTACACTATCTTGAATGCAAAGATAGATGTTATACTTGTATTCTCTCTCTCTTGCACGGTCTCTAGACAAGCAACGTCTATTCTCTTATTGCAGGTGATGCATCCCAGAATGGAAATTCTGTGCACGCTCCTCAGAATGGTGGACCAAATACACCTCATGCAATGGTTAATCAAACAATGGCCATGATGCCAATGACGGCTGCTGGTGGTGTTCCTGGTCCTGCAACAAATTTAAATATTGGTATGGACTACTGGGGGACCCCAGCTGCATCCACTATTCCTGCATTACGTGGGAAAGTTCCTTCAACTCCAGTTGCTGGGGGAATAGTCACTGCTGGCTCTCGGGATAGTGTTCAGTCACAGCCTTGGTTACAGGTTAATTGGTTCTTAACAATGTTGCACTTTATAGATTTGTGCCTTGGTTATCATGGTTTCTTCAAAAACTACACTTAGGTTGATAACTTAATTTCTGGAGGCCTTTGATTAAAAAGAGGAAGGCACAAATACAAGGGAGCATATTTATCTATCTATGACGATAAAAATAATTGCTTAGAAACATGCAAGCTGGCAATGCTTAATATTTCACACCTGGTTTATGCACACAAGCGTGGGCTCGCAAATTGGAATACATAGATGCTTGTAGCATTTTGAACATTGACAAAGATTATTAGGCCCATTAGTTATCGGTTTGGATAAAGTGAAAGTTGTAACGTTGTAGGATGGATATCATATTATTATGACTTGAGAATCCAATGAAGAGTTTGGGTAATTTTCACCCAAATCGTTCAAAGAAGTGAAACCACTCCTTTCTTGATTTAAACATTTAATGGGTACTGCAGCTGTCTTCATTAAAGTATTTATTTAGGGTGCATACCTCAACTCTTGGCGTAATGAAATGTCAGACAATTTTTGCAATATTTTGTATTGGGTTCTGTTGTGTATGAGTAAATGCTTGGGCCGTTAGCAGCACAAATTTGCCTATGATTTGTTCTTTCATTTTCTCCCTATCTGCTTACCCACTTACTAGGTTGCAAAAATATGCTTCCACCTTTTGATCTCTCTCTCTCTTTCTCTCTCTGTGTCAGATACATATATGGTTTTTCACCCTAGTTACCAGTTATTATCTCATTCCATGCTTTTGTGGAGGTGTATCAGGATTGGGATTAACACACACCCATTATTTATCTTGGAATGAACATTCTCTCTCTTGTTATCATGTGCTTACAAATTTGTTTGGCAATTTGTTTATCTGGATTCAGGATGAAAGAGAGCTTAAAAGGCAGAGAAGGAAGCAGTCTAATAGAGAATCTGCTCGTCGATCTAGATTGCGCAAACAGGTAATTGTGTTTCTTTAATTGTGCGGTTGTTTTGCATCTCAAGTCTTGAGATGAATTGATTGGCTGTATGCATGCATGCTTTTGAGTTAGGCGGAATGTGATGAGCTGGCTCAGCGAGCGGAAGCCTTAAAAGAAGAAAATGGCAATCTTAGATTGGAGGTTGATCGAATCAGGAGTGAGTATGAGCAGCTCCTTTCAGAGAATGCTTCTCTCAAGGTGATGTGCTAATCTTGGTTTAGTTCAATGGACTCTCTCTCTCTCTCTCTCATTCACTCACTCTGTGTGTGTGTGAGATAAGAAGCAAGCAACTTTCCTTTGTTGTTAAGTACATGATCAGCACGACAAAGTTTTCTTATCCTTATTTATTTATTTAGAAAAGATAAGAAGCAGACGACTTAGGTAATTATAAGAGGAAAAGGAAGGGAACCAAAGTTATCATAATAAACAGAAAAAAAAAAAGAACCAAAATTACAAGCAAACTTTCCAACTCAACAAGATCAAAGGAAGAGGAATTCTTTAAACATGTTAGATGCAAAAATCTTAGAAGAATCTCAAAACTTCCCCAACCAAATCTTCAGAAGTCCTTTTGTTTCTTTCCAGCTAAATAATCCAAAAAGCAAGCAGTGAGCATTGTGCAATTCCTGAGCACAGGATAAAGAAGAAAGAACACAAAAAACCAGGCACAACTTCTTAGAGCATTGATAACTCAATGATCAAAGAATACAAAGTCCTACTTCGCTAAATGTCAATGTTTTCATCACTCCGTGCGATTGTAAATTACTGCTGGCAATGAACTGCAAAATCATATGATTAAACTTCACTTAATTCATTAGTAACCTGGTGCTCTGCAAGTCTGTTTTCTCCAATAAAAAACATGACACGGTTCTGAGTTCGATCTTCCCCCTCTACTCAGAACCAATGATCGACAAGGAAACAGTATAAAAAGTAAAAGTATTATTTTGTGCCCTAAACATTCTTACCCTATATAACCATAAAACTTTAATACGAGGTGTCTACATAACCACAGCTCTTGAATGGTTTGTAGTAAATGGCATACTATGTTTAATTCCATATTCATGTACCATGACAATTCAATGACTGTAAGTTTGACGCTTGGCCAACGCTGAAGTTGGTTGCATTTCAATTAAGAGCTTGTTTAAAGATTTTGTCAAAATCTGTAATTCATTCCAAAACTTAGCAGGAAAAATCACAAGGCAAAAGGAAATCCCTTACTATTGTCTTGAGCCTTAAATGCCAATGGAATAAAGATTCTTTACCCTTTCCAACCTGGTGTCTACACCGAATTGTTTTACTTAATTTTCTACGTTCCTCTTCTGCAGGAGAGGCTAGGCGAAGTTCCTGGACAAGAGGATTTGAGATCTGGCAGGAGGGATCAGCACTTGAACAACGACACTCAACAAACGGGGCAAACGTAAACGGCGCGTGCAGACAGTAGATCTTGGTAACCCTGCTTCTGCTGCTTACAAGGAGCATATCTAACCAACTAGCAACAGAAGTTTATTTTGGCATAGCTTGTAGCTTAACTCAAACTAAAGTAACCTTTTTTTTTTCTTTTTCTTTTTCTTCTGTTTCATAGTTTTAGGGCAATGTTTATTTCCATATCATCCTCTTGTTTCTGATTCGGCTTATATCTTCGACAGTCAAAGCACTAGGATGATATGTTGAGTGTGAAATTCATGTTGTACCCTCGTTATAAATGGGTGGTATTCACACTTTTGTTTACCTGTATTAATATGATTGATGAATGCACAACTTGGGGAGTATTTGCTCCATGCTTTTTATAAACTTGGGCACATTGTGCATGGCTTTTTATGCTTTGCTATCTTCTGTTTTCTTGTCCTTTTGCATTTTACATAAGTGGAACATTGATATCTATATGAACTTCTTTTCTGCTCCCTCTGCCAATATTTCATTTGGAAAGGCCAGATATTTACATATGCAGCGACCTCGTTTGTGGGATCCACAAAAGGTTTTTGCTAAAATTCTTTATTGCGGTAGCGGTAATTTTTTTATGTTTTTGCAAGTGGGGATAGTTTTTCTCGAATAGAGAGAGAGTTGTGTATTTCAATTATATTTATAATCTCTTATGGAGTGGAGGCATGTTTGAAACTTAAGAATAATTTTAGAGATGAAAATGTATTTTTCAAAAATACCTGCCCCAACCTAGATGAGATCAAATCTGTTGTCTCATTTTCTTATCTTCTTGGTTGTCCTTTTTACCATTTATTAGCTACATCATTCAAAATTAACAATTTAAGGACATAAATAAACCTAGATATTAAAAGTAATTAAGTATTTTAACTTAAAATCAAAATTGAATTGAAGGATAATTAAAGAGACATGAAAATAAGACAATGGATTTTAATTATGTTTGTTTTGCATTCTTGGCGAAATTAAGATCATTGTAGTTTGTTAATGGCTCAAACTCTTACATCACAACAATCAAATAATACCTTTAATTTTTTTCTTAAAACACACAAAATTAAGGAGCTGGAATTTTTAAAAACAAAAAACCTTAGAGGGAGGGGATATTTTCCCCAAGCCAAGAGTAGAGGACGGAAGAAGTAGTGTTATTACGGTAATTTAGCTCGGGTTTTCTTAAAATGCTTTCAATTTTTCAGCAATGATAACCCTCACAACAAAATGCCTCCGGATATGATCTTTAAAATATAATATATGTTTATCTTAAAATTGAAAACATTATCAAAGTTAGAATTTTAATGGAAACACAATGATTGGCTCATAGTATATGATTTAGGATAATTTATCTTTGATAATCTTCTCATGTGTAAAACTTGAATATAGAAGTTTATTATTTTCCTTATTACTTTAATTTAAAAAATCTAACACTAATTTAGATAGGAAAATTGTAGCTAATAGCCTAGCTTTGAATATTTATAGTAATTAATATCACATTTACTGTAATTGTTAACAATAATAATGTCAATTGTAAAAGAAATTGTATGAGGGTAAAAATTGAGTTTATTAGCTAAAAAAATTAGTAAATAATATATATAGGAAAAAAAAGTAATAAAAAAGTATATTATTTAGTATCTTTACAAATTTATTTGATAAAAAATCTCAAAGATTTAACAAATTTAATTATGAGGTAAATTCAATATTTACCGGATAGATTTTATATTTACCAATTTTGATCATGGTAAACTCAGAATTTATCTTGGATTTTTCAAATTTTAAATTTGACCTATAAATTTTAAATTTACTGCTACTTACTAATTTATCTAAATTTCTATCATTTATTTTTATTCCAAAAAAGGATATTAACCTCCTTCTCCTTATAAATTTAAAAGAAAATAGGAAAATAACAATTTATTTTAAAATTTTATAAAGTAAATAATTTAAAATTAATAGCATATTAACATTGTAAATACACAGGTAAATAAATTATGTACACACCCTTAGTTAAGGAATATACATAAATGAGCTTAAGTAAGCATTTTTGACCACTAAACTCTTTTAGGGCAATGAGAGAAATAAGCCAAATAAAAAGATGAATAAAAATAGTAGGCAAAAGTTTTAAAAACTTAAAAGTCTGTTTCGTATCACTTATTTAACTTTTTTAAAATAAAAAAGCGATAACTTTTTTTTTGAAAATATGTTTGAAAACATCGTTTTTATTTTTAAAAAATTATTATCAATTTTTTTACATTATGGAAACAAAAATTTCTTATTTCCAAATTTTTTTTAAAACAAATATCTTATGTTGTAGTCCAACACAATTTAATAAAGTCCCCAACGATTTAGGATGGACCGATAAGTCAAGATAGCCGTCAAGGTTAGGATGACTGATCGAACTCGCTGTTGAGGTCAGAACAGTAAGTGGGACAAACCATTGGGATCAGGCTTGACTTGTCAATGGGGCCCGATTGGCGGTTTAGGCTCACTGTTAAGGTCTGGACGAGCTCACTGATGGGATCAAGCTAGCAAACTGGACTTGTCATTTGGGTTTGCCCAATGAGCCAAACACGTTGTTGGGGTCGAATTGGTAGGCCAAATTCGTCGTTAGGGTCGCACTAGCTTACCGAATTCACCATGGGGTAAGGCCGATAAATTGGACTCGTTGTTGAGTTTAGGATAGACTCATCGTCGAGGTCGTATCTACAAGCCGGATTCACCGTCAAGATTAGGCCGATAAACTAAACTTGCCATCGAGGTCTTGACAAACTCGCCATTGGGATCAGATTTGTGGGTCGGACTCATCGTCGTAGTCAACTAGCAGATTGAACTCGCCTTCAAGGTCAGGATAGCCAGTCGGACTGTAACACCTTGATTTTTAATTCAGTGTAATTAGTGTGAAAATGGTGAATTAGTATGCCATAATGTAAGTTTGAACTTAATTTAACCATTTCGTAATATTCTCCAATTAGTATTACTTTTAATTATTTTTAATCATTTCTTATTATTTTTATTTGTTATTTTGAATTTTTGAAACAAAACAATTTGTCAAATATCTAATGTGCCTCTTTCGAAAAACCATGCGTTGGAACATGATTTTCATTTTACAAAACCACATTTTCCTCTATTTAAATCTCTCTCCCTCCCTTTCTCTCACTCTTTCTCAGCATACTCTTTCTCTCTTCCTCTCTCTCTCTCTATGTTTCTTTCCCTCTCTCCCTCTCTCTTTGATTCAAAAGTTTTTGAATCCAAACTTTGATTCCTAGATAGATTGGAGGTCAAGGAACACGATTAAGCTTCCACAAACTCGTTTTAAAGCTCCAATTCGAGGTAATTCTTCATTTTCAAATTTTCAAATTTTGCTCAAAGTTTCCTAAATTCCTTTGAAATGTTGTGATTCAAGTTTTATAAGCTTAGAAAACCTTAAACTTAAGTTAGTAGAACTCATAACATCTAGAATCTAGGTTTAGTTTGATGAAAAACAGATTTAAATCAAGTTTTTTTTTTCCATTTTTCTTATTTTTAGATTTCTTTAAAAATTTATATGCAAATCTTGTTAAATGTGTTTAAAGTATTTTAGTATGTTTTTCTATCATACATGAATGTTTTCTCTGCTTGAGAATTGAGAAAACAGGTTGGAAAAGAAGATTTAAACTTGGGAGGCCGAAGCTCGAATATGAAAATTTCTAGATTTTTCTAGTTCGACAGGCTGAACTCAAAGTTCGGTAGGCTGGATTCATGAGTCCAGCAGGCCAGACTCATCTCTTCTACAGGCCGAACTTGGAACTAGTTCGGCAGGTTGGACCAAGGAATCCGGCAGGTCGACAGGGCCTTGCAAAATTTGTCGTTTTTTGCCCCTTTTTGTTGTTTTAAACCCAAATTGAGATTTTAACATTATAATATGATTATATAGATATAAATGGCACACTAGGACACCATGAACTAGCTTAGTAGAGTAGAATAACCTAAGCTAGATATTTATGAACTTAGTTTATATTTAGGTCGTTCGTGGTTCTATGGAGCTAACGTATAGCGAGTCGGGACTACGGTTGTTGAGGGTTAGCTCGGCGCCGCCACCGAGGACACTAACTTTGGTGGTCGGCAACTCAGTTCGGCAGACATAGGCTACCGCCCGACCCGATGACTTATGCTTCTTCCCGAGGTGCCTTCCACTTATCTGAGGGCACGCCCCCAAGAAGGCTGCCACCTCGGGGATGTACAGTAGCTCGGGCCGGGCCATGTTGCTCATCATAATACGTCACTACCCATCCTTGTAGGCCAACACCAGGCAAACGTGCTGCCGTCCGATAGAGTCCAATCCATTGGACAATGGACGCGACACTTGTCACTTATTGCTTGATACATTTTGATGTGACACCTGGGTAATGGGTAAAACCCATCTTGCACCCGATCCAGCTGGTGGCCTATAAATAGGATGCATTTATGACGTTTTAGAGAGAGAGACCTCTTCTCACTTAATCAGCTGCCGACCTCTACCGAGCAATACTTGCCTTGAGCATCGGAGAGCCCTTGTCTATTCACTAACCCCATTTCTCCAAATCATCCCTCTCGCAGGTACTCAATCCCGGTCAGGGGCAAGCTTAAGAGGAGGTCAGAAGGTGTTCAGTCACACGTGGGTGTTGATCCGACGCCAGACAGCGGTAAGCATCAACAACGGTATTGAGTCATGATGCAGGATATCGAGGTAGGAATTTTACCCCTTTCCTTGGTAGCCAAGTTTTTAAATGGTTTTGGCCTTAAAGATCCTTTAAAAATGTTTTCAACAAAGGACAAAATGTTTTAAATATTTTCAAAAAGGGCCTGGGGCCACAAAATGATTTTTTTAATTTGATTTTTAAGGAATGATAAAAAAATGAATTTCTTACTATTTTTTTCAGTACTTGTCTAAGAATGAATGTTCATAATGAATCAACTAATGAATGTAATTGAGAATATTTGGTAACATGAGATTTAAATAATAATAAATACACATAAGGGCGTGATGCCATAATCAGAGATCTGGTCATATAGAGTGCGACCTTGGGGGCAGATCCTAAAACCCAGCTGGGCCACACGGTAGTGCCTTATATGGTTTGCCCAAAAGAGACAATAAGATTCTTTCTAGATGAACAAAGAACAGTTTTGGTAAGAATGATTTAAATGAATTATTTGTTCATTTATTTGTCAAATTCGGTTTTCTAAATACTTTTTGAAACGCAAAATTTTATATCCGATCTAATGTTTTCTAAATTTTAGTCCTACTAAGCCTTCCGCTTATATTTTCTTTATCTATTTCAAAACCCTTCCCTTAGACGGATTGCAGCTTAGGACAGATAAGGAGGCAACTAGGCAACAAGTGAGACGTAGGAATAGCATTTTAGGTTATTGTTTTATTCAAATCAATGCATGTATTATTTAAACTCTTATCTCTCATATTGGACTGTGATTGTAGTATTTTATTGTCGATACCATGTGTGTACACTAATGTGGGTTTTGTGGGGCCCGACTTATGTTGACTGTCTTTAACATTTTACTTTCTAAATAATTGTTTCAAAATAATAATAAATGTTTTAAAATGTTTTAAACTATCACATTTTTCAAAAAAATATTAAATAACTCAAATAATTTAATTGGTGTTTTTATTCAAAACCTGCTTTAATTAACTTAATTAATCATCATGTCACTACCCGTATTTCAAGGCGTGACACGTACACGCTATAAAGGTCAGGCTGGACTCATCATCAGGGTCATGTATGTGGGCCAAACTCGCCGTCAGGCTCAAGGCAATCGTCCGGACTTGCCGTTAGGGTAAGGACAGACTCACCATCGAAGTTATGTCTGCAAGCCAAACTCGTCTTTAGGGCTGGGACACTGATATGAGCTTGCTGTTAATTTAAATTTTCAAAATCAACAAATTTTAAACTCTTTAAAATTTGTAGCACATATAGCAGTAGAAAAATTCTAGCTGCCACGTGCAGAGACGGGCAAGGACGGCCGTGGCTTAGCAAGGTGAGCTAGAGCACGCCAAGTGCGTAGGTGTTCCCTATGGTGGGCTTGGTTTTGGGCCGAGCCCTACGCATGTGTGGGCATCCCTGCACCCTCGAGGGTCGTGCTGCTTGGTGGGCTCAGTTGAGGCCGAAGCCTACAAGCCCATCTACCAGCGCAGGAAATGTGCGGTCTCCTTTAGTTCGCGCCTGTGGCATGCGGACCTACCGCCGGTTGCACCCGAGGGTGTGGCCGGTAGTTCCTTAGTGTTTTTCACAAAACCCTAGTTTGTCTTCTTGTCGAACAAGAAATCAAACTAGAACCATAAATTGCTAAAAATTAGAATTAATTAAAATTAATCATCTTGGGAATTTCTTCATCATCTTGAGACATCATCTGCCTTCATCTTTAAGAGAAGTACATAGAAAAATCGTATATGATTTTCGGTTTACAAAAATTTCTTTGAAAGCAATAAACAACTAGTTGGGAAATTACGGTGATGATATACCGCCACTCTAGCAAATACACTCGGTAACAAAAAATGCAATTAAATCTCTAAAGGGACCATAGCCGGTACAATTAAAATAAATATCAACCATTAATATTTATTAATTAACATAAGCATAGAATCAATAACAATAAAAATCACACATCTCAGGCATATTTCATAAACAAATATAGAACCTAGATTTCCAACTCTCTAAATACAATTATCATGCAAAATAACACATGTACATCACATGTACATAAGGGTTTGTTGTGATAAGGTTAAAAAGGTCAACCAAAAAAATAAAATTAAAAAGAAAATAAATATAAAAGGGAGAATTTTGAAAAGTTAAAAAGAAGAGGGCAATGTTTATAAAAAGTGTTCATAAGGGTATCCTATGTAATTTTCTTGAATTTTTTTCCTAGGAATTTTCATAAATAACATCTTTTGAACTTTTTTTTTAAAATGCTCATTTAAGTGTAGAATAACTTAAGCATGTAATAAAATTGGTAGTGTGGCTGGGTTTTTTTAATTATGGTATGAGTAATTATGTTTTTTAAAAACTGGCATAACAAGCAATTTTCTCTCTTTTCTTTTGACATGATTTCGGGCTCAAAAATCAAAACTTTAACAAAATAAACAATAAAGACAATGAATTTGCTATCTCCAGTAACAAAAAAAAAAAAAAAAAAAAATGAAAAACTTCTCATAATAGAAAATCCAATTTGTAGATTAGATAAGAATAAATATATATATAGAATCTAGAATCCGAAAGTGATTGTCATTATATGGAATCTTTTATCCTAGGTTATAAATTGCGGATCTGAGTTATTAGAATCCCTTATTCCCTCTCACATGTGATGCAGATTTTCAGCAAATATGAAGGTCAACGAATCTAACATATAATCACATTTATACTAATTCTACATCTAGTTCCCATATATGTTAGTCAACTAAATCCCCAAGTAAAAGCCATTATTAACGCACTCAGCGATTTCTTTCTAAGCTAAGCATGGTCCCACCACAATCTTCATAAATTTTATTCCCTTTTCTTCAGCAGATTTTTATATATGTCAATGTAAGAGAAAGAAAAACAAGAACCACGCCCCTCATCAAGTTTTTAGGAGTATTGGTTTAAACCAATTCAAACTATTGGTTTTAACTTATTTTAGTTAAAATTATTGTAGCATATGAGCATAAGCGGAGCTAGAAAAATTAATGAGGAGACGTGGAGGTGTGACTAAACTAATAAGATGATGGGCAAAATACAATTCTAAGAGGGATGAAATATAATTTTGGGAGAGACATAATCCAATTTCTATAGAATTTCATATGAAAAATTATAAGAAAAAAGTTCAAGGAGCCGGCCACCCATCCTTATCTCTATGTGACTCAGCCTTTACATATGAGAGCTTTACTCTGTAGCTCATTTTTTTTTATACTATAGCATGTGAAAGTTTTACACTATAAAAATAATTTTTTTGGATAAAATAAGAATGCTAAATACTCCATAAATTAAACCAAATCATGCATATGGTTGGCCTAGTAGATTTGATTTAGTAGGTTTAGACTTGTAATTCAAATAAATCTTGGCATTTAAAAAATTTAAGTGAATGCTATGAAATTAACTATTCATTTTCTTAAGTCTTTTATTTATTCAAATTTTTACTTGAGCAATAAAAACATAAAAAAACAATGTTACACCATAAGAAAGATAACATGTAAATATGAAAAAGGAGAGAAATATTAGAAGCATGAGAACTATTTTTTTAAAATAATCATAAAAAATTTTGGTCAGTTTTATCCAGTTTTCATGGTTTGAATATCTAAAACCACTGACCAAATTAACAAAAACTTAAAATATACACCCATGCAAAAACAAGCAGTATGATTTGGAACCATTTTGTTATGTTGGGGTAGGAGGGGGTTGATGGTTTGGGTGACGCAAAAGAAAAATAAAATCAAACGGAATTCAATAAAAAGACAATATAAAAACATTTACGTGGTTTAGTAAAATTAATTTTGTTCATCAGGGGCAGAACAAATTTGCCAACAACTTCAAATTGCAGCACCACCAACAACCTCTCTTTATCCAAAAACCCCTCTCACCCTTACACTATTTCTCTTTTTCTTCCCTTTGGTCAAACTTTGCTTAAGAAATCAAGAGAAGTGTTCTCTCATTAGCAAGACACAGATTTGTGTTATTTCTTAAACACTATAAGATTTATACCTTAAAAAGGATAAAACTTTAAAAGAATAAAACAAAACTAAAGATGAGATTTAGGGTTATGGATTCCCTAATTTTCTCTAGACATTAACATGAACAATGTAGTCTACATAATATATATACAATTTTGTTTGAAACATGAGGAGTGGCTTCTGCGCTGTATTTGAAAACAGTAATTAGGGAGGTTATTACTGTTGGAGAAATCATGAATTTGCTCAAGTCAGACTTTCTAGAAATATTGACTTGGCAAGGTCTGAGTTTGATGGACGCTCATGCTAACCATAGAAATAATCCAACCACTAAATATTTCTCGTAATCCCACCATTGAGTTTCCCTTTAAATATGGAAATTTATTTTGTGAGAACAAAAAAAAAAAAAAATAGATGAATGGGTATCCATCATTCAGTCGTCAGATGTGTAAAAAAAAAAAAAAAGATTTTTACTGCATCTAACTTCTTAAAATGTGCACTACCAATACCCAAAAAGTCTCCTTTAAATATTCCTTTAAATACTCCTTGAAGAAAAACTGAATATGGGAAGATTTTATGTATATTGAATTGATTAATTACAAAAGAGAAAACAATACACATATATAAGAGATCAATTTAAACTATTCTAAGAAACTATGTATGGTCAATCAATCAAAAAATTAATGACAAATATTCTGCCTTAACATCAGCAAGCCTCATTCTCTAATTATGGGATTCTTCAATTCTTTCCCATAATACTCCCCCTTAAGTTGGAGTGTGTATATCCAGAACGCCAAACTTGCAGAGTAGGGAATGAAAATTTGACGAACTTAGAGGCTTAGTGAATAAATCTGCAAGCTGTGAGGTTGATGACACATAAGCAGTTTCTATAGCACCTGACTGGATTCGTTCTCGAACTACATGACAGTCGATCTCAATATGTTTGGTGCGTTCATGATAAACTGGATTAGCAGCAATGTGGAGAGCTGCTTCACTATCACAAAATAATTTTGCCGGTTGTCGATGCTCCACTCGCAAGTCATCTAGCAAATACTTGAGCCAAGTAAGCTCACATGTAACTGAAGCCATGGCTCGATACTCTGATTCTGCTAAAGATCTTGAAACCGTGGTTTGTTTCTTGGTTCTCCATGAAATCAGTGCTTTTCCAAGGAAAACGCAATAACCGGTCACAGATCGTCTAGTGATCAAGCATCGAGCCCGATCTGCATCGCAAAATCCCTTTAATAGCAAATTTCCTTTGGCTGGGAAAATAATCCTTGGCCAGGTCCACCTTTAAGATACCACAAAAGGTGATGAACAACATCTAAATGAGGCTTTCTTGGTTCTTGCATAAACTGACTCAGAATGTGAACCGAATAACTTATCTCTGGTCTTGTAATAGTGAGATAAAGGAGCCGTCCCACCATCCTTCTATAAGCAGATGGATTCTTTAATAGCTCTCTTTCTGTGGGTAGGAGTTTGACATTTTCTTCCATAGGTGTAGACAATGGTTTGGCCCCAAGTAGACCTGCTTCATCTAGAATGTCAAGAGTGTACTTCCGTTGAGATATCGAAATACCATCAGTAGACCGAGTAACTTCAATACCAAGGAAATATCGTACTTGACCTGAGGTCCTTGATACGAAATTTGGTGTGGAGAAACCTTTTGAAATCAGCAATTGCATTGTCATTGTTGCCTGCTATGATCATGTCATCTACGTAGATGAGCACGACTATGAAAGAATTACCAGAAACCTTTGTGAAAAGTGAGTAGTCGGCCTTGGATTGATGGAAGCCAACTTGTTGAATGCTTTCAAAAAATTTATGAAACCAGCTTCGCGAGGTTTGTTTGAGTCCATATAATGACTTATTGAGTCGACATACCATAGGTGTCTCCCCCTGTCGACGAAAACTAGGTGGCAGGTACATATAGACTTCTTCAAGCAAATCACCATGAAGGAAAGCATTCTGGACATTCATTTGGTGAAGTGACCAATTATGAACAGCAGCAACAGCAAGTAAACAACGAACTATAGTTAACTTGGCTACAGGTGCAAATGTTTCCTTATAATCAATCCCTTCCCGTTGAGTGAAGCCCTTTGCCACCAATCGGGCTTTGTATCGTTCAATTGTTCCATCTGAGTTATGTTTAATCTTGTACACCCATTTGCATCCGATTGGGCGATGACCAGGGGGAAGTGGCATAAGCGTCCAAGTATTGTTTTGTTCAAGAGCAATCAATTCTGCATTCATAGCTTCCTGCCATTTCGGATCTAATATTGCTTGTTCATAAGTCACGGGTTCCACATGTGTAGTAATAGCACAAGCAAAATTCTGATATTTAGGTGAGAGATGTGCATAAGAAACATACCGGGACAAGGGATGACGCGTGCCAGTAGAGGAAGAAGATTGACTTGGGCCAACTGTAGCAGTGTGGTAAAGATGGTAATTTCGGAGCCTAACACTTGGTTATTTTATGCAATCAGAATGGCGTGTGTTAGGGGGTGGCTGTGGTTTGGAAGTGTCAGATTCAGGTATAGTCTCATGTGTGGAAGGTGCTGGTGAGGATAAAGAAGGATCATCAGTTTGTGGGGTGCTTGTTTTTGTGATGATTGGTTCTTCTGAGATGTAAGGTAAAGGAAGTACTACCTCATCAAATTGTTCTTGCGGTGGGTTAGCATGAAAAGGAAAAATATGTTCATGGAATACAACATCTCGAGAAGAAAAGAATTTGTTTGTTTCCAGATCATAAACTCGATAACCCTTTTTACCAAATGGATAACCGACAAATATGCACCGACACGCTCTTTGATCAAATTTATGTGTGGGTTGAAGATTAGTGGCATAGCAAAGACATCCAAACGTCCGAAGATGAGTGTATGTGGGTGGTTTGTTGTGAAGTAATTGATATAGAGATTTATGAGAAAGAAGAGGTGTGGGTAAACGGTTTATTAAATAGCAAGCTGTTTGAATGCTTTCTCCCCAAAATTTTAATGGTAGGTTTTGATGTGTCCCACATCGGTTAGAGAGGGTGGTCTTGGGTGTTATATATATGGGTTCACAATCCTCCCCTCACGAGCTAGCTTTTGGGGTGGAGTTAGGTGGGTTCATATCATATAGTATCAGAGACAAACCTCTGCTGGTCGGTGGGCGCATGTACAAAGGTTCCCTGCCGTTTGTGCGGGTTAAAGACGGAGTTGGCATGAGGACGTGCAGTCTAAAGGGTCGGGAATGATGTGTCCCACATCGGTTAAAGAGGGTGGTCTTGGGTGTTATATATAGGGGTTCACAATCCTCCCCTCACGAGCTAGCTTTTGGGGTGGAGTTAGGTGGGTTCATATCAGGTTTGCTTGAAAACGAAGAGCCCTTCCCACATTTAAAAGATGGTGATGTTTCCTTTCAACAACTCCATTTTGTTGTGGAGTTGAAGCACATGAGGTGTGATAATTGATGCCTTTACTGTGGAAATAGTCTTTCATAGAAAATATTTCAGTGCCATTGTCGGTTTGGAGAGTTTTAATTCTATAATTAAATTGTGTTTCCACCCAAGAAATAAAAGGCTGTAGGATTCCTTGGGCTTTAGATTTAAAACTCATGAGATGTATCCAAGTATATCGAGTATAATCATCAACAATTGTTAAAAAGAAATGAGCCCCAGAATAAGATTTTATTCGATGTGGTCCTTAAATGTCACAATGAATTAGTTCAAAAGGTGATTGAGAAGAAATTGAACTAGATGGAAAACATAAACGTGTTTGTTTGGCAAGAGGACAAATTTCACAAACATGCTTACAATGAAAATAAATTGCAGGGTTGGTTTTGGTAAGAACTTGAAGAGGATGAGACGATGGATGCCCAAGACGTTGGTGTCAAAGATTCGAATGCTTGTGGATAACATTGGCAAAGACTAGATTATGATCTTGCGTTAGATAGTAGACACCATTATGTTGCTTGCCCAGGCCAATCGTCTTCCTCGTAGTAGCGTCCTGGACAACACAAAAATCGAAATACAATATTACTGTGCAATTTAATGGTCGTGTAAATTTACTAACTGACAGCAAATTAACTCAAAATTGTGGAACTTTGAGGACTTCATTGAGTTTAATTTGAGATGTAATATGCAATGAACCAATTGATTCAATATATGTCTGACCACCATTTGGCAAAGTTATGGTAGTTATGTCCGACAATTCTTTTGGATTTAGCAATTCAAATGAGGAAGTCACATGATCCGTGGCTCCACTATCAATAATTCAACAAAAATTTGAGTGTGTTGTAACTGGAGAAACTTGAGATGATGCCGTGATAATACCTGTGGTATTTGCAAAATGCTGAGTGTTACCATCATTGTTTTTTCTGAATTATTGCCATTAATTGGTTGTATTCTTCGGTTGTGAATCTTGGTCCACCATTTGTTGAAAGAGATTTCCCTCCTTCCTCCAACGCCTTGCTTGGTTCCACCTTTACATTGTGAGCCCCAGTTTGGCGTTGATTGGGAGGCTTCGCATTCTTTCCATGAAGCTTATGACCTAGGGGAAAGCCATGTAGATAGTAGCATTTTTCAATGCTATGGTAATCACGATTGCAATAAGAGCAATGCAGTGGCTCCTTTTGCCTTTGGACCTGATTCACTTGACTTGCCTTAGTGTATTGATCTACAAGCATGGCATGGTGATTCATGTTTCCACGGTTGAGAGAGAGTTCAACTTGTTTTTCTTGTTGAAGAATGAGAGAATAAGCTTGACGTGTATTGGGTAAGGGTTGCATTAACAGGATTTGTCCACGTACAGTGGCATAGCTCTCATTTAATCCCATGAGAAATTGCATAACCCATCTCCTTCTCATCCCTTTTCTTGAGTTGTTCCAGTCCGCCACATGAGTAGGTTAAGGGCTCATGATAGGATGAAAGTTCATCCCAAAAAGCTTTAAGTTGTGTGTAATAAGCAGAGACTGATTGCTGCCCCTGCATATGTCCCACGATGTCTCGTTTAATCTGAAAAATTCTTGAATCGTTTCCTTGTGAGAAATGTTCCTGTAGATCCGCCCTAGATTTCTGCTGCAGTTTCAGCATAAATCACATTGCTCGCTATGTTTGGGTGAATGGAATTCAGCAACCATGAGATCACCATGTCATTGCATCGTTGCCATGAAGAAAAATTAGCATTGATCGAAGGTTGTTGTTTGATTGAACCTGTAACAAATCCAATCTTGTTCTTAACACTCAGACTAATTCTCATAGCCCGATTCCATGTACTGTAATTGTCTCCTTCAAGCACTTTGGAGACGAGAATCATGCGCGGATGATCCGAGTGGTGTAACGAGTAAGGGTCTGATGCTTCTACGATAGCCTCGGACGATGTTGATCTTGTTTTATTGCTACCTTTGTCTGTCATGGTAGCAGCTCTATCAAAAGAGTCAGCGTTGCGGAAGTGTTTTGAAGAATTTTAGAGTCACTAGGTTCGTCTCTCTGGTACCATGAAGAAAAACTGAATATGGGAAGATTTTATGTATATTGAATTGATTAATTACAAAAGAGAAAACAATACACATATATAAGAGATCAATTTAAACTATTCTAAGAAACTATGTATGGTCAATCAATCAAAAAATTAATGACAAATATTCTGCCTTAACATCAGCAAGCCTCATTCTCTAATTATGGGATTCTTCAATTCTTTCCCGTAATACTCCTTTAAATGTTTTTCTACATCTTTTTCAAAGAAATGCCTGCATTGTCTTCCCTCCACTATCCTATTGGCTGCTTCTTAAATAATTCCCGAACTCCAACAAAACTATGTACATGTTAGTTGACCACATTTTGATGCCTTCATTGGTGAAATCATGAAAATGATTTTTTTTTTCCCTAAGTGATAAGATGAAAAAAGAATTACATAAATTCCAAGGGTCATTTAAAACATTTTATCTATTTATTTCCTCAACCTATTCAGCCATCATTGTTTGTTTGGTGACAATGTTAGCCTATATTGACTTTTTGGATAAAAGGATCGGACGGCTGTATTAATTCACCATCCCTTACGGCTGTATTAAATCACCCTCCCTTACAATAAAACTGATAAATTTTCTTACTTTTGAGGAATGACCTTTGTTATAGGAAGTACTTGAACAGTTTCAGAGCATTCTATCCTCTATGCAGCTAATATGTTACGTGTATGGTATACTTGTGTCCATTTATGCGACTGAAAAGTTTTGATCTCTTGACCATCTTTATTAATTAGAGGCCTCTCATACATCTACAATGTCATTTTTGTTTAGTTCCTTTCACAAGTCAGATTAAGAATGCTGTTCATATTGGATTTTATTACGTGGATCCTTTTTTTCTTGTAAGAAAAAGAAATTATATCGGTGTCATTCTGCCCTTATTACTAATAAAATTGAAAGAACCTAACCTCCTATATGAAGGATGGCCTACGTTAATCCATCATACATCCAAAATTAGTGCATCCTCTTATTTGCTTCAAATAATTTTATTTTTTAATTTATATTCAATCTGTTCCCATTCCGTGTTACTTTCTTTAATCAACTTAAAATTTAAATTGACGAAATTATGATGCCACAGTTAATTAATCATGTTCCACTAAACATGTTATTCAAATGTTTGTGTATTTAATTTTATATATTATAGATACATACATGCATGCATGCGTGAATACATACATACATATATATATATATATATATATAACTTTTTAACAAATAAAACATAAAAGCTTCAATCAATTATAGAGGGCCTAAAAAGAGCATTATGTGGATTCGTTTTTTGTTTTGCTGGAATATTCTGTTTAATTCTCAATCTTTTGACATATATTTTTCCTTTGGGTGATTCTTTTGTACCGATGATATTGACCTTTATTGGATATTATACCTTATATTACAAGGTCATTCACATTGCTTATTAGTTGAATGAAATATTCCTTAAAAACAAAAACAAAACAAAACAAAAATGCCATCTATTCGTCCCAAAAGATCACGAAGAACATCCAAGTGCTTCTTGTAGTTGAGAGGACTCGTGCTCAAAGGATGGTTATAACGTGCCCTAGCCAATTGCAACAAGCTATCCCCAATCTCTCTCTCTCTCTCTCTCTGTGTGTGTGAGAGCATGTCTTGAGGGACCCTCCTCATTCTCAAGCAAGTTGCTCTCCTTAAAGAGGTGTAGTAGCTCCTTTTCTTCAATACCACTCATGTGGATAATGGAATATCCAACGGTTATGCACATCCCCAAGCCCTACATGATTACTAATAGCTAGTTTCATTTCATTCCAGCCATAGTACAGGTCCTTTTTCAAGTAAGGAAAGCATATGGAGATGGACAAGGACTTTTCTTTGCCTGCTTTTTCGTTTTGTCAATTTGTTTGTTGTCGTGCAATTCTTGCTTGTGCAAAGCCCTTATCATTGGCATGGACAAAAGATTAAATATACTAGTTATACTTGTCCGGTTTGCTTATGAATTGAGGGTTCTTTAAGAAGTACTTGTACCAAAAAATGTGTATGCATGTCTATTATAGTAACTTAAACGGTTAATTCCAAATTTAACTTTTAAAGAATAGGGATTGTCTCACTTTGACCTTTTATATTTCAAAATAAAAGTGGGCCTCGAACTTACTAGAAACTGTAATTTTGGCACTACCATCAATGGAACATCCTTTTTTAAAAATAAGCACGTACATGTCACGTGACTCGTTTGTAAAAGCCAATATCGGACGATGAGCAAATACAAGGATTGTCAGAAAAAAAGATAGCTATAGTAAAAGTACAAAAGCATTTGTAATTTTTTAAAAAGCAATAAAATTGTTTAAATTTATTATATTTTTCTTTTTAAAGCGAGATATGAGACCCACAAATGTTTAGAACTATAAAAAAAAGAAAAGAAAAAAGCTTAATGTTTCAAGTATCAAAGTTACAACTTTTGATAAGCTCAAGATCAATGTTACACCATTTTGAATTGTAGGGGCCAAAATGAGTTAAATTTACCTTAACTAGATCAATTAATGAATGCTTTAGTAATTAAGCTTTTGGAGTGCATGTATCATTTACATACGTAATAGGGCTTTTTTATAATAAAAAATATTGGTTAAAGTCTTGTTGCTCATCATACCAGGTGAACAAGAATAAACGATGATAAATAGACTTTCATTTTTTTTTCTTCCCAGATTTACAATCCTAACTCCTTGTATCCTTAATATTCAAACTTATAAGCTTTAAAGGTTATGATACACCAATAATATAAAAGAAGTTGAACAGGAAAGCATTGAATTTGTATAATGATGATCGTATACGTTAACTCGTTCTACTATTAAATATAATCGTAACCTTTCTCAATTTAATTTGGCAGTGAAATTACATTTCACATTTTTCCTTTTTCTTTTTTTTTTTTGAGGGAAATGCACGTTTTTCTTTTTAATGGGGAAAGTATGATTACACGTTTTCCCGCAAGATAATATACACTTGAAGTCATTCTAGCATTAAATTTAATAATCGTACCATTTCTCAATTTAAGTTGGTATTGAAATTATATATTACACGTTTTTGTTTTTATTTCTATTTTTTAAGAAAAATTTGAAATAATATATATGACTATTTCTATGTAATTATATGCAAATATTAAATTTGGCACCAAAAATACGAAAATAGTTTTTTTTTTAATTAAAATCATTTGAAACTTACATATGTATAAATAAATGACTTTCAAATCTTAAAATTTGATGTATAATATATTTGGTGTTAAATTTGACGTTAAATATAACATGTATCAAATTTAACATAAAAATAGTATTTGAAGAGTTATTTTCATACTCAAATACTAAAATTTAGTATTAACACACTAGTTTAAACTAAGAACTCAATACTAAAAAAGTAATCTAGTTACCATCTCAATTAAACTTGTGACAACTTACCAACACTGCTATTACCTTACAATCTTCTTAGTTATCATTCTTTTTCCCTCCTCCAATTGAGCATTAAAATTGAGAGACAAAAATCCTTTTTTTTTTTTTTTAAGAAGCTCTTAGAACATGCTTTTTATTCACTTGATAAGTACTGTTATTTTAACTGTTAGATTAACTTTTCAATGATTTAATCCACGAGTGTTCACGTTATAATTTTTCCACGGATGACATGGAATTGATTCCAACAGTTAAAAATTTAACATTTAAATGGAGCACAAATGTCTCTCTCATCATAACTCTTGCCCTTTTTTAAAGGAAAAAATCAATAGATAAAATTATACAGTAGATTTTTACAGCATTGGCCATTGAGAGAGAACAGGAAGGCACGCCGTAACGGTGGCGTGGCAATAGAAGGTGCCGCCGTTGTACAGAACGCGCTTTTTCGGCCCCTCAATTCTTTCTGCCATTGCTTCGATACGGTTCATTTTCCAAAATTACCCTTAGCGACCCAGATTAAGTACCAAACTCGCTCTCTCACGCGATCACGCCTCTTTACTTTCCTTTTTTTTTTTTTTTTTTTTTTTTTCGAGCGTCTTTACCTTCCTGTTTTCATTTTCTTCTTGACAATAATACCCACCAACTGGTGTTTGTTTCACCAAACTCGAAAATTAATTTCTAATCCGAGCCCCTTCATTATGTCAAAAACTTGGGCATTATTGGTTTGTTTCACTAACCCTTTTTTTTTAAAATTTGTTTTTCTTTTTGTTTCTTGTGCGATTCAGTGTTCAAACATATTTGTTTTGGTGAACATTTTTCAAAGGGCAGGTTGCTATAGCTCTTTCAACCTTAACTCATAGCTACATTAGAATTAAATGACTATAATTGTCCAATAAGGAACATTTTTCACGTTAAGTGAGAATTTAATTGTCTCAACTTTCTTCTCCTCATATGATAGGTTTGAACTTAGATTATTACTTTTGAAGAAGAACTTGTGTATGACTCTGAAAATTAATTGTTAAATCACATCTCCTTCGAGTATGCAACCATATGAAAGAATGCAATTAGACGGTGGTGTTAAACATATTAAATACATAATTTCAGAGATTAATTTGTCAAAATTAAAAGTTCAGTAAATAAACTAATATCATTAAGACGCCAAAACAGTCTTACTATGAAATAATTTTTTTTATATAGTGGGGCATCGCTATTTATACTCAAGTCATGATATAATTAAGTGGATTGGTTGGGAAAATTGAAAAACTAATACAAACAATAGAGTTTTGGTGCTTTCACCTTGCTATTAAGTGTAAATATTGAGCTGTCAACTCCCCTCTCTTTCTGTGTAAGGTCATTCAGCATAAGCTTACACGGAAGGATCTTGATAACTAATACACACACGCACACATACATATGTATGTATTCCGGAGAGACCAGGCCACCAATTTAAATTATTTAAAAAAAAATTGAAAACGACATTTTTTTTGTCCGTTTGATAGTGGAATATTGCCTTGTATATTGCTTTTTTTGCGTTTGTTGTAACAAATGTTGTGTAGCCACCACAATGAACTAGAGGCCAAGGTCATCAACAAAATAAAATATATAAAAGTTATTTTTTTTCCTTTATACATTAACTCATCATCACTGGCTAGAAACCATTCGCCATGTCCCGTCCAGCTGGCTTGATTTCTGCTATTTTATCTTTTTATTGCATGATTGGTCATTAATACTCAAATTAAACTATTTAAATAATATATAATTTATTTACATGAAAAGCCCTCTTGCACTAAAGTATTTATTGAATGACCCCCTATATGATTCCTCGTAATTTTAGTTGTCATTATCCTCTTGACTTTCGTGTAGCTATAAGTGATACCTTGAGCAGTACACGTAATTCTCAAATATTTACATATATTTCCAGCTATCTGCCAAATAATCCCCTATTGATAGACAATAATTAATTATATATCACTAACAACCAATCCATTTAATACCCAAATCCTCTAAAAAAAAATCCCATAATTAGCAAACCAACCCTTTTAATTATAGATTCTGATCCCCATAGTAAATCTCACAGTAGCCAAAAATAAAATAAAATGAAATAAAGGGCATTTTCGTACATTAATTATTCAGTCAAAACTTAATAATTAAGCGACCATCTTAAATTCCTAATTAGCAGCCAAATGACCCAGTACACGAAACAAACAGACCATAATAGAGACCTTTCTCCCAACATAATCTCTCTCTCTGTCTCTCTCTCTTGCGTTGAATTCTCGTTGTCTATATATTTACTTGCGGAGAAAGCGGGGGAGAAGGGATAGGGTAGGAGAGAGAAAGCAAAGAAGTTATTTAAAAAAAAAAAAAAAAGGAAAGAAAAGAAAAGGAGAGGTAGAGAGCAAAACAAGGAGAACAAAAAGAGAGAGAGCAAAAAAAAAAAATTATGGATGACATACGTTGCTGTAAAACGCTTTGTTATAATAACATGAGTACTATTGGTTATAGAACGTTAAGGCTTGTTTCTCTGGCCTTGTTCCTCCCCTTTGCGCTTTGCTTTTGCGCCCCCTACGCCGCCGCATTCAACCTCGCCGCCGTCCCTTTCGACGACGCGTACCGCCCTCTCTTCGGCGTCGGCAATCTCGTCCGCTCCCCCGATGGCAACGCTGTCCGCCTTCTCCTTGATCGTTACACAGGTGACACACAAAATTTGTACATCTTGTATATATGTATATGTGTTTATGTATATGATCAACTTTTTTTTTTGCTGTATTTTGTTTATAAAAATTAGGGGGAAAATTATAATTAATTTGACATGTCCAATTCAATATGGGAAATTTTTTTTTTTGAAAATAAAAATTTTTATTTTGATGAAAAGGTTCTGGTTTCATCTCCTCGAGTCATTATCAACATGGATTTTTCAGCGCCAGCATTAAGTTGCCATCAGATTACACCGCAGGAATTTGTGTTGCCTTCTACGTAAGTACAATTATATATATATATATATTTTATAATTATATTGTATACATCATATATATATATGTGTTAGATATATAAATGTATGTATATGCATTCTCATTTCTGGGCTTTATTCCATGTATTAATTTTTATTAACTCTGCAGTTTCATTCAATTTCGAGAACTAATTAACAGAAGTTTTATTTCTTAATTTACACCACATAATTAAAAGGAAAAAAATAACGGTATATATGCCCATACTCATATCCACCACAATGATTACGAATCATAACGTACTGGCTTTGTGTTTTTGTTTTTGTCCGTATCATGTAATTCATACATTAAAAAAAAAAAAAAGAACAGACATCAAACGGTGACGTATTCGAGAAGAGCCATGATGAATTGGACTTTGAGTTCTTAGGGAACGTGGAAGGGAAGCCATGGCGGTTTCAGACCAACCTGTACGGCAACGGCAGCACCAGCCGCGGCCGAGAGGAGCGGTACCGCCTATGGTTCGACCCTACCAAGGAGTACCACCGGTACAGCATTCTTTGGACGCCCAACAACATCATGTAAGTCATGATCATCTGTCTCCCTCCTCAATTTGTACTCAAAATTATGATGCTTGTTTTAGATTTACATGTAATTTAGCGCTTTTAGAAATTTTCCCCCTTAAAAGTTAGTTCTTGAAATTTTAATTTGGAGAAATTATATCTTAAATTTTTAAGTAAATTGTTGTCATTAAAGTGTTTCTATACATATAATCTATTTTAGATGACGACGGAGCACGTCATGTCACGATATATTTTTGTTCAAATTTTATTTGGTCTTCTCAAATTGAGACTACTTGATTCAATTAAGGGTGTAATTTTACAAAATTGTGTTCATACGTTACTTGTTATATTGAGTCTTGGAGTGCTACATGCCAACTTTGAATTGGTTTATTTGCAGTTACAATAGTGACAAAGATGTCGTTTCATAAGAATTTTTTTTCTCCAGGATATTTATAGTGTTGTTCTTAATTTTTAAATTGTTTTTAATTTTTTTGTATTTGTGTTTATGTTTGATTGTTCTTGCTCGTTTGGGAAAGTTTTCGCTATGAATTATTCTTGTTAAACGTGGCATGCTTTGCACATCTTTGTTGCCCATTTGTTTGACCTTTACTAGAGGCACAAAAAAAGAGACTTGGGCATTTAGTTTGCTTGTGCGGTGTTGCCACAGGTTTATATAAAGTAGAAAACTTGATAAGAATGTCTTTAAAAATATTCAAAACAGTAAAAGGAGGAGGAAAAAATAAGCTTTTATTTTCTCTAAATTTTCATTTTTTTAATTTCTAGAGATTTTAAGTCATGTTTGGTTTTTGTACTTTTTCATGAAATTTAACATATATTCTATCTATAAGGTTACCGTTTGCCTAGGCTGACCTTTTGAACTATGCTAAACAAATGTTCAACCTTTCTGTACTTTATGTGAGAAAAGTAGAATATTTGCTTTTGTATATTTTTTGAATTTTTGTGATGATAACATGACATGATATTTGCTTGAGGACTAATTTTTTTTTTATTGTCTTTGATTTTTCTTTAAAATTAATTATATGATAGGACCCTAAAAGCTAAACTAACAAATATTCATGAATTAGAAATTAAGTAAATGCCAGTGGTGGATGTTGGACCACATGGTTAGCCAGCAGAATGGAAGATTAACATTGAGTCCGTGGGCTAGAAATAAGGCACATGAACTCTTTCTATTGAAGTCTTCTTTTTTCCCCCTCTTAAAATATGAAGAGCAAAAAATAAAGCATGTGAACTTCTTTTTATATATATAAAAAAGGATACAAGCTTTTTCTTTTTTCTTTTTTTAGAGGGAAAAAAAGAAGGATACAAGCTTAAGTTATGTTATTAAATTTAAAAAGAAGGATCCCTTTCCATGTGGCAAAATTATTACCAAACTTGCCCCAAACTGACTATTCATTTCCATATTTATTCTCCATTTAAGGTCCTCTATAATCCTAATTAATTAGATTTACTTTTTTGGTAGCTGGCATACTTGATAACTACCAACTCTTTAATTCTCTGTATTAAAACTTAAATCATTTTTCTCCCACTAAATCACGTTCCTAATCTATTAGGTTTGATTAGATTTTTCATTAAATTTCATGAGATTTTACTACTATTATTCTGATCGCATTTACACCTTTCATATTTTAGTTTTACATTTAAAATAGGGATAATAACAAATCATATTCCTTGTGTTTAAAGAGGTAACAAATTCGTGTTAAAGATTTCGCTTATTAGGAATTTTTGTCTTACTGTCCCAAAATTACACTTATTTTACTTTACTTTATTTTGTTATTATTATTTTTTTTTGTGTGTTTGGATAGGAAACAAATTGGGTTAAAAACTTCACTTGTTCGGAATCTGTGTTATTATTCTAAAACTACATTTATTTTATTTTATTTTATTTTATTTTTGCAGATTTTACATTGATGAAATTCCCATTAGAGAGGTGGTGAGAAGCGAAGAAATGCGAGGAGATTTCCCTTCAAAGCCAATGTCATTGTATGCCACTATATGGGATGCTAGTAATTGGGCCACTAATGGTGGCAAATACAAAGTGAATTACAAATACGCACCTTTTGTGGTGGAATTCAAAGACCTAGTCCTTGAGGGCTGCCCTGTAAACCCTATTCAAGAAGTCCCCGCCGCCGTGGCCTGCGCCGAGAAGGATGCCAGCCTGCAAAAGGAAGACTACGCCGTCATCACGCCCAAGCGCCGCTCCGCCATGCGAAGGTTCCGCCAGCGTTACATGTACTACTCCTACTGTTATGACACGTTGAGGTACCCGGTGCCGCCGCCGGAGTGCGTGATCATCCCGTCCGAGAAGCGGCAGTTCAAGGACACCGGCAGATTGAAGTTTGGAGGAAGTCACCGCCGCCAATCAAGGCGGAGGAGCCGGAGTCCTGTCATTCCGGTTTCCGACCAGTCAGATGTGTGATACACACACAACAGACTATACATGGTGACGTAAATTTAACGTTGATATGGGGTTACTTAATAAATAGACACCATTTTTTGGTATTAATCTTTGTTGATTGTTATATAATATGCACATAAATATGAATTCAATATTATATATATTATAAATATACATATATATATATTCATATATTTTGGTAAGTCAGGATTATTTATTTATTTTTGGCAATATTGTCGTTTATTTATGCATGTTTTAGTGCTAATACTAATATTGTTCGTAATAGTACCACCTTATCTTATGTGAATTACACAAATACATGCCAAATGATTAATTATTCACTCGATTACTACAACATTTATTTACAGTAAAAAGTCAAACTCAAGCAAAGAGAAATTGGACTTTATAAGTGTTATGTTGGGTGACATGTGGCATAATGTTCTTATAAGATAAACTTATAAGATAATGCTTTTTTTTTTTGAAGTTACTAATTTTGTATTGAATGTATTACACAATTATTTTGAACATGTTAAACTTGATACCGTAATAAAAATTGGGCTTATTAAAGACACAAGTTTTTTCTTAAAAGATCAATCTGAAAAGAAATTTCGAGTGTAAGGAAAGAAAAAAACTTGCAATTTATGTTAGGAATTTTAAAACTTTTGTTTTGTGCCACACAAATATTAAACTAGACGAAGGTTAACAAAACATTACATAAAGCTTGATTATTATTATTATTATTATTGGCCGGGACGTAGTAAAGCTTGATTTATATAAGTTGTTGGGAAGTCTAATTAATATCACATGTACACGTAGCGTAAAGTTATTTGAAACATCGCGATGTAGTCGTCCATTTTTTTTTTCTCCAGCTATTTGTCATTATCCACTTTTAGTTTGTTTATTTATCAATAACCTTTTGAAGATAACTAGAAGTTTCCAATCTTCATTAGCGTTAACTAGATAACGATAAGATTGATTTTGTCCCTGATCATGACATAACACCATAAATCCCTTTTGGCATTTTCACTCGGACAAAGTGCCAATGATGAATTGTATAAAATAAATATTAATCTCTACGTAAATATATATATCTTTATAGACAGTCTGACAATTGTACAATCCTATACATGAAATATTTTTCGTAACATGATAGTAGACTACATATTATTATATTTAAACAAATTAGATGTTACATAAATATAAAAATATATATTATAATAACTAAATAAAAAATGTTACTTCCCGACTGATTGCTACGGAAGATGCTTATATATATTTATTTACACATATTTATATTGAAATGGAATATGTATACGCACGTATGTTCGCGTGTAAAGTTCTAGCTAATTAAGACACCTCGAACTCATTATGGTCAATCAAATTATATATTGCCCAAAAGATATTGGATGAATTTAATTAGCTGTAGCGCCCTTATTGATCATGTATAGATATTCTTTTGAGCTTTCAATTTCAGCTAGGTTTTCTGTAATCTTCACCCAAGAAAACAAAATTAACGTACGTAAATTTGAAAATTTACTGTCTATTTATTGCTCATCTTTTAGCAATACATAAATTCTGTAAGTTTGATCTATTATATTTTGTATTGTGTAATACATAAATATATTGGTGCAATGAAATTGAGAAAATTAAGCCAAATTCAAGACTAAAGGGGAAAACTCTAAAATTGAAGAGAAAAACAACTTTGATTTCAATTTCTCAATATCTAAAGCTATCAGTATAATAGCTAACAAGGGCATTTATAACCCTTAGAAAATGATAACAAAATAATATATATATATATATATATATATATATTATACTTATTGACAAAGCATCATTAAATAGACATTTATCGACTCCTTTAATCATTAGAGAATATTTTATTGCGTATTCATTTGGAACCTTCCAACTTTTTTTTGGTTGAACAGTTGGACTGAACTTGACCCATTTTTGTTTTTCTTTGAACTGATTGTGACCATACAATACAATGCTTAAACAAGCAGACAAGGATTGGACAATGGCACGTATGAAGCCACTTCCACACCACATTATATTCTGTTTTACTGGCTAATCAATTAAATTACTAAGTGACATTTTGAGCTTATCTTATAATTGGTTCCAAAATTTGATTGGCTAGATCGATCAATCAAGTACTCTTTAACTTGAAGTCAATGTTTGTTAGATCTACTGGCTGAAATGACAATTTGGTCCTTCATATTATTTTTTTAAGCTGATGTTTTCTGTGTATTTCTGGCAGCCGCAGTAATATGTCACTTGGCACTCCCTAGGCCTTCCTAGGTTTTATTCTCTTGATTATATATTCATTGTAATCAGATTAATCAGTGAGAAGCCTCCTTTATTCTTCTCCATACCTTATTTTCTCTTTTTCCCAAGTACGTTGAATTTATCATCTTTCCCTTTTCTTTTTTCTTTTTTTTTTTTAAAAAAAAGAAACTATATAGGCTATACATTTAGATGCAAGGATTGAAGAGTAAATAGGTTCCACGTCCTTTAATTCCTGTAATTACTTCTAAATATAATATCAAAATTTATCATTCTTTTTTTTGTTTTCAGTTTTTTAGTTAGATATTATATATCTCGACTGTGCAATACCAAAAACTAAAACTAAAGACGTTTTCTTTTTCTTTTTTCCCCCTCAATCCAGATGATGACTTTACAAATCATGTTAATTGTATAGATTTTTTTTAGTTTGGGTTAGTTAGAAGGTAGGTTTTATAGTACAATTAGTTTTGAACTAATTCAATTTGGCGAATTGCTCTTTCATTTGTCTTTTCTCCCTGGAACTATGCAGCACTTGGTCACTATGGAAAGAGCACGAGAAATTAAGGACTTGTTAGCTGAGTAAGTTGTATTGTTGCAGCATAAACTATTTAATTGTTGCACAATACATTTTAAACATTTAATCTTGACATAATACACATTGATCTTTGAAATTATTGGCAATAAAAATCCAATAGCTACTTTTAATTTTCGTTAAGTACTTATTTTCACGTGTTGAGCTTTATTTTTTTTTTTAAAATAATGAGCTTTACCCTTAAAAAGAACTTACATGCGAATTTCATGACTAAAATTATCCATGCATTCTAACATGTGTTAGCTATTGGACCTCAATTATCAATGATTTTAAAATTTAAGATGCAATTTGTTAAGATTAAAAGTTCGAGTTACATTATACAAAAGACAATAATTTAAGGTGCACCAGTGCAACTTACTACCTGTTAGCTATATGGTTGTTGAAAGCAGACAGAACCTTGCAATTTTTTTTTTTCATCATTTTTTTCTTTTAAGAATCGAGCATTTGGGATGACCTCCATCGATCATTTGTACTGATAAAGAACCAATACTACAGTGGACAAACTGTAGGAGATAGAGAGAAAAACAACAATTATAACATTGAAAAGAAAAAGTAGGTATTTCCTGTGGGAGGTCCTTCCAAACATAATTTAATATAACATTAACGTTCTGAGAGTTGTAACAATTTCTGAATAACTTGATCTCTTAGTGTAATGCTATTCCAACATTGATAACAATCTTTAAATGATTAAATTCTTTGGTTTTATACAAATTAATCAACATTGATATTACATTCAAAATTATTATGTTTTTTTTCTTCATGATGTTATGTTGGAGAAATCTCTCATCAAAGACCGTAGCCCCTATTTGACAATCACGATTTCAACCAGTTTTTATATTTCAATCGTTTTTACTATAGTGTTTTCTCTTATAAAATTAAAAAAAAAATTCTCAATTCAACAACTAAATATAGATCTAGTTATGATCATACATAGCTAGGTGCATATCGGCGCAACCACCTCAGAAAAAATAGTCTATTTCATTTAATACATCAAATTTGAGATGATAGAATAATTGAAAGTAAAATCATACTTCGTTCAAGTCTTGTTGTCAGAGCGAATCGTTGAATTGGTTTCGGGGAAAAAAAAGGTTAAATATTGAAAGTGTGTTTCATGCATGCATACGATCTCATATCGTTGATAATTACGATTATAACACTTGAGAAAAGTTTTTCCCGCAATGATAATTTTATTTCTTTAATTTTTTTGGGTAAGGAATGATATTATGTAGTTTGTCAAGTTTGTTGGTTTCAAGACCGCCGTATATTTTAGCCTGGAGATGAATAATATTTTGAAGTATACTTGTTTTATTCTGGAATAAATTGCTCCAATAGTTTTTAACTTTTCATAAAAGTGAGCATTTAGTCCCAATTTTTTTTATTTAACTGACATTAAGCTTTAATTTTCATTGTTGAGAGACCATTTTAACTAACAGACGTTAAATTTAGTCCCATGTGAGGGAAACATGACCATTTTAGAAAGACGTTAAATTTAGTCCCATGTGAGGGAAACATGACCATTTTAGAAAGAGTATTTTAGTAAAATACCTAATATGTTTTAAAAAAATTAAAATTAAAGATAAAAACAACAAAAAAAGTAAAAATGAGAAAAAAAAATCAGCAACATCCATTACTCTCTTTCTTTCTCTCTACGTACGCCATTGATGGCGATGAAACCGACCGTCTATCAAGGAAAAAAAAATCTCAAACCCATCGAAGAAGTCCCTCATCTTCTTCAACAACTCCTCCAACTTCTTGGGCATAAACCCACCTCGCTTCAGCCTCTGCCAAAAACCCTTTGCCCAATTTTGCACGCCTTGTATGGAACAGCAAGAAAACTTCTAGAAGAATTGAGAGCTTCTGAGCTATGCCTCGCATGTACTGATAACCTTTTTTTTTTTTTTTGGAGGGAATGTTTGAAGAGAAATGATGGGTATTCTCTGTATGTGGGTATTTTGGCTAGGTTTCAGAGGACCATTGTGTCACCTTTTTGCTAACTTTAGGACCAATTTTTCATCTTTTTTATAATTTTGGGACCAATTTGTTACTTTTTTAATAACTTTAGAGACCAGTTTATCACCTAGGGCCAGTTGAGCTACGTTTAGTTGTACTTAATATGTTCTAATATTTGTCGGATAGTTATTTTATTTGGTTTAATTTGATCTGGGTTCAAAAAAAAGCAACGGTTGGGTTCAAAATGATCCAGGTTTATGGTGTTTGGTTATTATTGACGGATATATGATTTTTTTTATTTCCGTAATGTGATGATGAAGAAGATTAGAGGAAGATATGAGTTGTAGTTTTTTTTTTTGTTTCAGTTGTTTGTTTTATTTGTTTAGCTTTTTAATAAATTTTGTTTTAATTTTTACAAATTTTTTAGTGTATCAATTATTTGGAAGGGTAATTTAGTAATTTTAATTAAAAAATAATGTCCAACAATTTTTTCTATCTAAAATAAACTGTTTGACCATTAAATTAGTCCCTCAATAACTAAAATCAAATGTTGGGAATGGTAAATAAAATTGGAGACCAAATACTTACATTCGTGAAAGGTTGAGGGACTACATAAACAATTTACCCTTTATTCTTTTCATTTTTAACGACACTTGTTAGATTAGACCTGCTTCCTAAATGCTGGTTTCTTTTTCTGTTGTTTTCTAGGTGGTTTTCAAACCTTCTTTTTATAGTTTTTTTTTCCTCTCAAAAAAATTGTATTTTTATTTAAACTTATGAACCAAACAAGTTGTTTATTTTCCACTTAATTGTCCCTCATGTGGGCGGGTTTTCCTGGTTTTCTAGGGTTTTATTTTGCTTAGCTCCTTTGAGGTATTTTTATGAGGGAATCTTTATTATCTTATTGTAATATTTTTCTTTTTCATAAATCAGAGTACATAGCTTGATGGGGGATAGTTTTGAGATGTGCTAAATTACTTGGATTCTGGTTACTTTTTATCATTTTTTCAAAAAAAAAAAAAAGAAATTGGTCCCTAAAAAATATGATCCGGCATGCAAAACAATTGATAATATCCAAGCATAAAAAATATGATACTAGTGAAATAAGAAATATGATTTATAATTTTATATTTTAAAATATATTGAAAGTACATAAAATTCATTTGGTTGTGTTATATTTTTGAGAAATTATATAAAATAGTAGATTTTATTAGTTTGTTAGTGAATTATGTCACATGTTTTGAAAATGTGAAATAAATAACATATTCAAATTGTCACAACCCGCCTTTTTCCAGGCTGTGAAAGACTTTTTTTTTTTATATATATACTTACGTATAGGTGTAAAACTCAGAATTTTTTTTTGAAGGACAAGTCATTCATGTGAAGTTCAGCAACTCATCAAGTGTAAACAGATACATATATTTACATAACACACTCTCTTTTACAACACTGTTGCTAAATATTCTCGAGAGAGGTTTTGATATACTTAAATATGTTCAGCTCTTACATAGCACGTTCAAAGAAAACAAGTTTAAAATATACAGTAGCAGAAACGTAACTGTGACGGCATCCATACCCCTTTCTGCTCATTACTCATCACCCTTCGCCAGCTCATTAGTGACTTGGTTCTGACCTTTTAGTAGCAATACCTACAGCATGAAATACTTAATGAGCTTACGCCTAGTAAGTCTCATATAACCCACATGCTCATTCAATAAAATGCATGAATTATTTATGCTTTCTTATAAACATTCTTTAGCATTTTCATTTCTTATCTTTAACTAGGGCCCAAGTGTTCGTACCATTGCGCACTTAGGTCTACGTAACACTGTGACCATACTATATCCTTGAACTCCTCTTGAATCAGGAGTCGGTACGACACCTTTCTTAATTTCTGGTGACATAATTACCAGCCCAATTATTATGGTTAACATACCATGCATGAAGTGACAAATGCATGTTATACACTATACGTAAATACTCTTGTACAAAATAGTATACACTGGTTTTATACTTACAGGTATACGTTAACATACACACCAGTATACCATATAATATACACATAGGTATATGTATATGCGCAGGTATATACCAACATACTTATAGATACTCATATCATAGCATACACATAGATATACACCTTGTTATACACATAGGTATATATATACACATGTCACACTTTATACCTACGATTCCATACTCTAGGTGGGATGGGTACTTACTTGATTCGAACGTCGGGTAATTCAACCTCGATTTTGCTCCATCCTAGACTTCTAGGATCCTGTTGGCCAATTTCAAAGCCATTAGCCAATATTCACTATGTTTCAACACACAGTGATCGTTAATTAATGAATTGAGTTGCATAACTATATACAACTCTAGAAACCACTGGTTTTTCTTATTTCTATCTAACTCTACCCTACTGTTTCTAACGAAGGGCAAAATCTTTATAATCATTACTTTTTTCCTTTTTGAAACATTTGACAAGGTTCGGGTTATACAGGCAAAAATGACAATTTTGCCCTCCATGAGCCTACTAACCTATCCGAGCTTGATTTTATTGTTTTAACGAAAATAGTCATGTATTAATTTTAAAATAATACCCTAATGGCTCGGATCTCCTTAATTCATATCTACGACCTATTTTTCGTAAAACTTTGCAGTTTAATCCCTAAACTGAAATTTTTTTGACAATTTTGCCCCCGGGCCTAAAATTTATCTCTTTAAACCAAAATTTTTCATTTTTCATAAGAACCGTTTTTACTCAAAGGACCATATCTTAAATCATTTTGAAAAATGATATTTTTCCATTTTAACATTTTTTTTTCACTTTTAAAAAATTCTTGAAAAATTAAAATCTCACAATTGGTTGAGATTTTCGACGAAATGTCCACGTTGCCTAACAATTTCATCGAGATCTACAACTTTCATGTTTTAACTTTTCCCAAATTCTCACTGTTTATGGGTATTTTTGGGTATTTTTTAAATCTGCCGGGGGAAAGCTTTTTCTTTCAATTTAGTCCTTAGGGTATGTTTTGTAAAAATCCATTTTAAAACTACCTTCCAGCCACTGCATAGACAGATTCACCCCTTGTCCAAACCTTTTCTATACCAAAACACCATTTTTGCAAAACTTAACCTTAAAATTACAAAAATAACATATTTTGCATAAACCACCATTTTGCATCAACACCCCATAATTTTGACAATATGATCATACTATAAGTCACATACTCATGGAATATAATCAAAACTTTGTCTAAAAACATCACATGCTTTAGAAATAATAAAGATCAAAACAAAAATTACATAAATTCAAGTTTAAGGGTTTAAAACTTACCCAATAGAGATTTTGTGCTTCAAGCCTTCCAAGGACTCCTTTGAAGCTCTTTCCTAAGCATTTTTTCATGCAAAAATCTCCTTGAATCAAATCCCTCCTTGACCCATGAAAAACCTTAAGAAAACTAAAAAAATAAGTTTAGGTTTTACCTCAATTTTAAAGAAATCCTTTAACCTATGCTTCTTGAATTTGGTTGGGGTCAATTTGTGCAAGATTTTGAGTTTGGAATTGAATGGTTCTCCAAGGCTGCCGAGTGGGTGAGGAAGAGAATAAGAGTGATTTTGGCTTGTTTCATAATTAATACAAGCTTATCACAACTATGGTGACTCATCAACAATTTAATGGGCTTGCTAGATGGCAAATTGTGATTGGGCTACTTTTTGTGATGTGGTGGCCCAATAGGATTTTGTTGGGTGTCCACTTAGTGGCCCAAAAATTTTACACTGTATAATTTTTTTACCACTCAGTATTTTTTCTACATTGCAGTGGTCAAATTAGTGCAAACTCATAACCTTAGGCTGTGTAAACTATTTTATTGGCCTTTAGTCTACTTTTGAAGGCCAAACGTAACATTTTTCATATCTACGTTTTCACTTAGCAGTATACTTTTACTGCGTCGGCCTCCTTTTTACATTAGGTTGGGTTTCAGTAGATTCTATGTCTTACTCGTATTCTAAGTACTCATTCGTTTGTATCACAATTTTGCAATTAATTGTGATACAAAATTCATTTATGGATATTATTTACAAATTTTTGAGTAATTTAACTCATAAAATCTGTATTAAAAATATCCATCATGACATCACATTCATAGTGTAATACTCAATTAATACTGCTTATTTACATATTATCACAATTTTACAAAAGTTACAATTTTAAAGATAAATTCATTAATTAAACCAATTAAATATTAGATTTTATTAATGATTTTTTTTTTGGTCATTACACAAATAATTTAGTACTTTAAAGTAAATCAAATCCCAAAAATACCCCGAAAATAATATCGTTATTTTTTTTTCTTCTTTCACTCCCTCCCCATGTTTCTCTCATTTACTCTTTCTCTCTCTTACTTTTCTCTTTGTGCTGGTTAACACAGCTGTCATGGCTATGGCCTCCAAACCCAGCTACCATCATCGACTTCTACATCACCACTGTTGAGGTCGGAGCATCGAGAAGGGAGATGACGATGAACACCGGACGGAGAGCATCAATGAGAAGAGAAGGAGATCCAAAGATCGTGATTGTGATCAAGAAATTTTGCGACGATTTCACTATTGACAGCAATGAAGTTAGGTGATGATCTCCCTAGATTTTCATTCCTGCTGGTTTCTAAGTTGATTGAAGGTCGTTGTGATCAATAATACACGATGAACAAGGAAGGGAGACGGCGACTATCTTACGAGATTTGACAGCGACAGGCGATGAGTGAGTACGTGCCTACCAACGTTGTAGAGATCGGCTCACTCTAGTGTTAGGAAGGCAAGTGGTGTTGTCGAAGGGCCTTCATATGGGCATCCATGGCCGGAGCCTCACCTGAGTACAGCAGCAGTGGCATTTTTTTTCAATTGTGGTTGCTCTTTTTGTTGTCATTGTTGATGATAAAATCCTTGTATTTATCTGAAAATCCATTATTTTCCTGCCAATGGTGAGTTGTTGGTCCCAGTGATGTCCGGTGAAGCCACTACGATTGGCAATGTCACCGATGCATTTTTTATTTACATAGGAATATTGTATTTGCATGTTAATATAGTATTTCTCAACTACTGGCATCGTCATCGGTGTCAATGATGTCTAGAAAAGTCGCCGATGAATTTTTGTATTTATACAATAATATGGTGTTACTAAGGTAATGTTATATTTTCTAGCCGCAGCTGGCCAAACGAAGCCGCCAGTGAATTTTTGTATTTACATGGTAATATTGTATTTTCTCACCGCTAGCGGCCCAACAAAGTCACCGGTGAACTTTTGTATTTACACAGTAATACAGTATTACCAGAGTAATACTATATTTCGTGGCCACCGACGGTCTGAACAAAATTGCCAGTGGACTTTTGTATTTACATGATAATAAGGTGTTACTAAGGTAATATTGTATTTCCTAATCATTGGTGGTTCGACAAAGTCATCGGTGATCTTTTATATTTACACGGTAATACAATATTACTAGGGTAGTACTGTATTTCACTACAACTGGCAATCAGGTAAAGTCACCTGTGAACTTTTGTTTTTACACGTTAATATAATATTACCAGGTTAATAAGGTATTTAATAGCCGCCAGCAAGAGGAAGAGTGTGAGAGATACAGAGGAGGAAAAAATAGGGTATTTTGGGGTTTTATTGTCAATTTCTCATGATATATTATTTATTACACTTTTTGAAACTATATGACATTATTTACTAAGTTTTAACCTAAATATGCTATTTTGCTTCTTCTCCCTAATTTTTTTAAGGGTTAATTACATAATGATACTTTGTAGTTTTAATTATTTCTTAATTTGTCCTTTTATGTTTAAAAACTACAAAGGTATCCTTAAAATTTAAAGAACAATATTACCAGGTTAATAATGTATTTAATAGCCGCCAATGAGGGAAAAGTGCGAGATATATAGAGGAGGAAAAGGTAGGGTATTTTGGGATTTTTATTCTTAATTTCTCATGATATATTATTTATTGCACATTTTAAAACTATATGACATTCTTTACTAAGTTTTAACCTAAATATGCTATTTTGCTCTTTCTCCTTAAATTTTTTTAGGGTTAATTACATAATGATACCTCCTAGTTTTAACTCTTTCTCAATTTGTCATTCTATTTTTAGAAATTACAAAGGTATCCTTAAAATTTAAAGAACTTATATCAATTTCATCCCTATAAATATAAAAAATTGGGCAAAATGACATAATTATCTTTAAACAATTATGAAAAATATCTCATAGAAATAAAAACATAAAAACTCCTAAAACAAAACATCAAATCTCAAGAAAAAGTTCTTAAGTTTTTTGACTTTTTAAATATTAAAATATTTTTTAAAATTTTTCTTAAGAAGAAAATATATTTTAAAAATAAACTCAGTCTAATTAAGGGTATGTTTGTTTTATCTTCATATTTTTTGTCTAAAAAGTCTGCAATGGATAAAATTGAAATAAGTTTTTTAAATTCAAAGGATACTTTTATAGTTTCTTAAAACAGAAGAATAAATTAAGAAATAGTTTAAATTAAGAGGTATAGTTATATAATTAACCTAATTTTTTATGGTCTAAAATTAGGGTTAATTTTTAGAGTACTAATAAAAAAGTACTTTAAAAAAATAAGACTTATTTTGATTGTTTTCTAGAAAAAATTAAACTACATTGATAAATTATTGTGATGAAAATGAATTTAACATAATTTTCAGAATATTTTAAAGAAGTCATAATGTCATAGTAATTAATGCTATAGTGATATTACATTGTACTATAATTACATAGTAACATTATGTTCTATTGTACTATAATTACATAGTAGCTTTTTTTTAATGATATCATTATGAGTCATGATAGAATATTTTCAAATTAGAGCTATATTCTAATTCTACAATCATAATTATGCCATATCTCTTATTAACCTTATTTTCTATTATGCCACTCGCATGTCAATAATAGATTAAACAATTGTTATAAGAGCCAAAAATTATAGAACGTACTATCATGAGTCATGACTTATGCTATTTTTTTTTCGCTTTTCTTTCTCTTCCAAAATGATAGATGGGGGATTTTCTTTCAAATTACTTGCTAGAAGAGAAAGAAGTTAAAAATGTTTAATCTGATTTATTTTACAATTATGCCCTTATACAAATAAAAAGGTGTTAAGTGGTTATGGTCAAAATAGGTAGGGGAGAATCGAAAAATGGTAAGCGGCATGGATTAAAAATTTCCTTCCTTTCCGTTTTCCCCTCTACGAAACAGCACAAGTTCCTCTTTTCCCACCCAAATTCTTTTGTCTCTAATTTCTCCCTCCCTCTCCTACTCTACCAAACATAGGCTTAAGCCGCATTACCATGTATGTTTTTGCTTTAAAAAAAAAACAGAGAGAGAGATCAGATAATACATTTCACGTTCCAATCCTCTTCAACACATTGACAGTCCCAAAGACCACCAAGGAGTGAAAAGGGTCTAGACTAGACTCCTTCCGCCCATCTAGCTAGATTTGTCCACCTACCACTGAGCCTACACACAGGCGGTGCATGTTACCACAAATGCTCCAAAGTGTGGCTATAGGAACTCAAACTCTAGGAAGATGGAAAGAGGAGTCCTAGCAAAGCCATCCTCACCACTACACCACATCCTTCAGTCATGCATCACTATGTATGTGACAATACACTACCGAAGAATATGATGTAAGGGTGAGGACACGTTTGCCAATATGCAACGCCTGTTTGTGGATGCCATATATATGATGTACGGTAATGTATTACCATGTATGTGATTATACATGTTTGTGGATACTGTATATACGAGCGTGTCCAAGTGTACCGCCGGTAAGGCAGACCAATCCTGAACGGTAGTAATACCGTTTATGCGATCTCCAGACATTAAACTTTTACTTTCTTAATTACTAAAAAAATTCTTTACATTCGGATCTAAAGTATACCAAAAGAATCTATCAGCCCACTTACACGTTAAAAAAAAAAAAAGAAAGAAAGAAAGAAAGAAAGAAGAAGACACACACACATACCTACTAAAATGTTTACAAAATAGATGGAATTGCTTGACAGGAACTAGTTCTCGACTCGTCTAGACATATTATTATATTTTTCTAAACTTAAAAAAAAAAAAATCATATATAAGCATAAAAGGTCAAAATTGCATCACTCTCATAACTGCATTTGGGTTCATATAACTTGTTCAACCGTAGGTCGGAGCTAAGCATTCATCAACCATGTCCAAAAGGTTTGGGTTTTCCAATGCTGCTGCTACCCTTTCCTTGTCATTCAGTTGCTTATTAACTGCACATACAACCACAGAAATAGAGCAAAACGAAAACACAAAACAAAAAAAAAGTTTTTAATGACCAAACCCAGTTCACGAGAGAGAGAAAAAGAGAGAGAGAGAGAGAGAGAGAGAGAGAGGGTACCAGCAGCTTCAGTTGCATGAGATCCAGGTGCAACTCGAATGTCCACCTAATTGCAAGAGAGATACGATAAAAAAAAAAAATCCACAAACAGCTTAAATACAAGTCTGAGTAATATATACAAAAGAAAGTTAAATGCACGTGGTAAGAATAAATGATACAAAATTGTAAGAATAACATTACAAACAGATTAGTTTTTTTTTTCTTTTCTTTTTTTTGAAATTTTCTTTTTGCCGAACCCTACAATCTTTGGAAAAAAGGAAACTATGACTTTTGTTATGTAGGTGCCTATGAGGAGGTTCGAACCCCAACCCTTGTGGGAGCAAGCCACATGCCTGACCATTAAACAACTTATTAGTTCAAGCTTTGACAACACTCAGCAGTAACTAGCCACAAATTAAATGGCATTTGTGCATTGCAAACTCTGCGTGAAACATGACTCACCGTACATCCCCTTTTACATTATTTGATACAAGTTCCCTCTACCATTACCAACCTCATTTCTGTAGGTGAAGATGTCCCTTAAGTAACAGGATTAGACAAGATAAAGTTTCCGAAACAATCCCTCTTCAAAAATCCAGGGTCTAAAAGTCAAATTCAACGCCGTATACAGGAAAAATATCCGTTAATGCGCTATCTTTCTCCATTGGTTGGGATTTTCTAAGACATTTGTAAATATATGTAGTATTCTTGGAGTAGGATACAAGCATTTGAACAGGTAGGACTGTAACAGGTGTCTGACTTTCATATTGCTTAACACAACTCAGGATACAGATTTTGTTAGAAAGGCTCCAAACAAGGCATCAATACACAACCAAACAAGGAACTCGAACGCTCTGAGCTAATCTCAAAATCAAATCGTCCAGTGAAATAACTGAACGGCTAGACGAAAGTTGCAACAGCCTTGAAGGAGGATTGCTGAAGAACTGCATGACTTTAATCATATATCCATCATCACCAGAATGACAACAAACTTTCATATAAGCCAATTTACCTGACAGAAACCTAGTCTTTACTCTTTTGTCTTTACAACCAGCTAAATGAACCGCTTGACACAATAAAACTTTACGCAAAAGACAAAAGGAGTACAAAAAAGAGAAAGGACGAAAAGGATCCTCCGGCAAAACAGGGTTTAGAACAAATGAAAGAGCAATTTAAAGCTTATCAACCAGAAACTCAATTCCTGCAGGATTGGTGATTTCCGTCCTATAAGCTTGGTCACTAGTCTCTACAAAATCATATCTAAAGTTCTCACCGAAAGAATCAAGGATGTTTTGGAAGACACAACTAGGGAGGTTCAAGGAGCATTTGTGGGTGGAAGACAAATTTTAGATCTGGTTTTGATTGCTAATGAAGTGCTCAAGGACTTCAGATCCGAAGCCAACGGAGTCGTATTCAAAATCGCTTTTGAGAAGGCCTACAATCGGGACAAGTAAAAGTTTTTGGATTTCGTGTTAGAACAGAAAGGCTTTGGTTGCTGTTGGAGAAATTGGATGATGGGGTGTCTGCCTTCGGTTTCGTATTCGGTGATAATTAATGGAATACCTAAAAGAAAATTCACAGGTTCTCGTGGTTCATCTTTGATATAGCATGAATGTTCTCCAAAAAAAAAAAAAGATTAGAAAGTAATACCTTGTAACGAGATGGTAGGCTTCTTATGAGTTTCACTCGTAAGCAGAGACCAATTATTGTTGCCATACTACAATGTTCAACTGTAGGTGTAAAGGTGACCCTGAGAGAATAACATTGATAAGACAAGAGAGTCTAAGCCCATATAAAAAGAATAGACATAAGAATAAAATGTTAGCAGACTGTACCTAACATAACTATGATGGTCGTCCACTTCAATCGCATCTTCTGTAATTACTTTCAGCTCTTCCAAAGAATAAGGGTGCTCTGGATCTTTAATATCTCTAATATGATTTATGAATTGTTAAGAAAACTAAAACAACCATATTTTCATGTAATCTGGTGCACATTGAAGCCATGTTTACCAAACGTGATGCAAAGTAATGGCAAACGTAATGGGTTTGAAATGGAAAGAAAAAGAATAAGAATGAGGATCATTGATCCTCTTACTAGCGTAAACATATAATCCAATTCCCCTTCTGGGTTTCACTGAACTTAGAAAAAGAAATTTTAATAGTTGAACTATTAAACTGCGCTCGTGCATAATTAAACAATCATTGGCTTGATAGGGGTATCTAACTAAATTTTCTGTTCATTTCCATTAGCTAGGAAACAATACCAATAGAGTGTTAGAAATGGAAGCCTCTTTCCTTGATTGTGTGGACCCTACACAAATTACCATTCCTAATTTTGTAAGTAAACATATTACCAGATGAGAAAGGGCAACAATACTCATTTTTTGTTTCTCATTCATGTGAAGTGAACATGCCCTAAAGTTAAGCTTCAACTTTATGTACTATCACAAAAATGTATAACCAACGCTTAAAAGAACACACACATAAATTTTATAAATAGTAAATTAACAAGGGAAAACGTCAATAATAAATTCACATGTGTTTTATGTGATGATCCTATATCTTATCTGCAGTCAAAACCAAAAAGGATATCAAAAACTTCTTGTTGGTCAATTGGTTCCACGGCATACTCGTCTGCATCACTTGGAACGCCACGGACCCGGCGCTCTTTCTTCTCATAGACCACAGGATTGGCATTGATCAGACCAGAAACCATTTTTCCTCACTAAAAACAAGAAAAAGGCAATTTAGAATAAACTGAGCCCTAAAATCATCTTCTTCTTCTTCTTTTTGCAACAATTAATAATAAACCAGCAGACCACATAGCCACAAAAGACTGAAACTTGTTTTTCACCTTCCCCTTCAAGCATGTATTTTAATTAAAGTCTTGGCTTTTACAGGCAAGAGAGAAAAGTAACAAAAATGAAAGAAAATGCATTGATTATTGTGCATAAATATGAGAAAGAATAACGTATAATATAAGAAAAGAGGATTCTTTCGGGTTATGGAATTGATAGCTAAATATTAGTGCAAAACCTTAGAAAATGACTTGATCAAAAAGAATAACAAATTATGTAAATAAAAATGATTTCTTGGGTTGTTAGTGCAAAATTAATTAGAACAAATTCCATGAAAAAATAACAAAAAAGTTTAGTGGTCATTAATTAGAACAAATTCCATGAAAAAATAACAAAAAAGTTTAGTGGTCATTTATAAGAACACAGAAATCCACAAACAAAACAGAGAACAAAAATCACAAAAAGTCATTGGCAACCTCAAAAAAATTCCAGCAAGCCGTGCAGAACTCCGGCGTGAGATGTCCCCAGCACGGAGGAAGTTCTTCTTCACCGCAGAATAAGAAGGGCCCGCGAGGAGGCGGAGAGACTAGACGACAGAGAGGAGGGAGATTGAAAAAGGGGAAAAAATCAACAAAAAGAAACCAGCAATTTGAAGAAAACGGTTAGTTACGCAATTAACCTCCAAAAAAATAATTTATAAATTTAAAAAAAAAAACATAAAACCATAAAACAAAACATCAAATTTAAAAAAAAAAAAAAGACATTGAGTTTCATGAATTTTTTATAAAAAAATATTAAAAAAAATATTGTTTGAAAATAATTTAGTTTTAATTAAGAATATATTTGTTTTTTTATAATACGACAATAAAATTAAAACAAAATCTTTAAATAAAATAATTTTTAGTTTACAAAAACAAGTGACAATTTAAGAAATAATAAAGATTGAGAGATAATTTTTTTATTAACCCATGTAAATAAAAGCAACTAGGCAATGATATATATATATATATATATATATATATATATATTTGTTTTATAAGCTAACGCGCTAATAAGAAGAATCTTATAATGTGCCAATATTGGAGGTTTTTTTATTTTAATTTTTTTCCTCAATATAAAAGGATATAGTTGGTGTCATTTTGCAGAACAAAAAAGATCGAACCTAATTCCAGTGTCCCACAATGGAATAAAAAGGACCTAATTTATAGCATGTTTAACAAAGGCAGTCCTAACCATTATCTTAGTTATGAACAATGTAAAGCTCTCACATATTACAGTTAAAAAAAATTGCTATAATGTAAAGTTTTTACATTCTATAATAAAAGCAGTTCTAACCGTCATGCCCAACACCCTATTAATTTTTCCCAAAAGTTAGGCTCAATTTTCACTCATGTCATTACACAACTAACGCTACACAATACATTAATCTTCGCTCATGTCATCACACGTCCAACATCGCACAATACATTGATTGAACATCGGTTTTAAAATAGGCGTGTGAAGTATTGAACCTTCGATGCATTTGAGAAGAAAAAAAGGCATCCTTACCGTTACAATGTATTGGAGGTGATGGACAAGTTTGTACCCTTAAGCACCCAAATGACTGAAAACATGACTAATTTTATCATGACTAAAACGAAAACGAATTTGATAATATTTTATTGGACTAAAATGGACCTTTTAATAATGTAAGAAAATTAATTGCAAACATAATTTACGTAACTACACTCTAAAATATATTGTATAAATCTTTCGCTCTTAAATTCAAACATAAAATAAATTAATAAAGACAAATAACAATAAGAGTGTGAAATCTTCAACATCTTGCCTTAACTTTATATTTTCCAAATTATTTCAGTGGAATAATTACAAAAGAAATATGTAGGAAAGTTATATATTTGCTGGAATAATATTTTGGACGATTGCAAGAAAAAAAATGGAAAAGTTGTAAAAGGAAAAAACAAAGAAAAAAAAAAGCAATAAATCAACAGAATAGGAGGATGGAGTTTTTGAAATTGCTCCAAAAGGCAACTGTCATATAAATAGATTCACCAGCTCCAAAAGGCAACTGTCATATAAATAGATTCACCAGCAGTTATATATTTGCGTATCTATTACTTTTCTACAATATTTTTCCCATTAATTACTTATGCTCTATTTTCTGCAGCATCCAGAATCATTAGCAGTTAATATTCATATATTCCATATCATCCAGGATCGTTAGTAGTTAATATTTATTTGCCTGTTTATTTTCTAAATATGTTTTTTTTTTTAAACTTGGAGGTTTGAGATTCAAATTCTTCACATTTCGGGAGAATTGGATGTGGTTTTTACCCATAGGTTATCCATGCAACCACTAAACATGCTTATTTGATAACTTGTCCATTTTAATATATCATTCTCCCAGTCCCATGTACGTATATTCCCCTCTATTATTTTATTTCAGAATCTTGGAAAACAGGATCAGCATAATTTACACTTGGTTGTGTGGATGCTGACTCATCATCTTGTGTTAGTGCTGGACCTTTTGGACATGGACATTTTGGGCCTCTTATGCATGGGGCTGGCTCTGGATCTGTTTGGTTCTTTTGTCTAGTTGTAGTATTCAACATCGTGGTAAAGCAACTTAGTGTAATCTACAGGGTATTCCTCCCATAGAGCATCATCTTCGGGGGCTGGCCAAATTTGGTTTCGGATAGTCTGATTTCTGGCAAATAAAAGCTTCTGAAGTCTCTTGTATGCTGGATTTCTAAGTGGCTGGATCGAGTCTTCACTGGATTCATAGACTTCGATTGATAGACTCACGGCTATCCCTCCATCTTCTGCTACTGTACAATTTAGTTTTACTAGCAGAATGGTGTAGCATTTTAGGTCATGTGCAACATTGTCTTCTGGTCCACAAGGGAAGAGAAACGCGATTCTTCTGTTACCACGTATTTTATGCCATTCAGCAGTCAGCATCTGGTCCCATTTTTCTAATGGGGCGAACCAGGAGAGGACTTTCATTTGGTTTTCATATGCTGGTTTATAGTCATCCTTTTCTAGGAAACTTCTGATAGAAGTTCAGGTTGATATTGTATGGACTTCTATAGCAAGAGTAAAGTGGCATGCAAGGCATAAGAAGAAATGTGCCAATGTCTTAGGCATCCAAATTGCATCTCGGATGGGAAATACCCTGGAGAATGGATCAACAGGATGGATTCCTAAATCATGGAGTATTGGGGTACCTAATCTTCTGATGAGCCACGATTGCATATCAATGGCTTTTTTAACTGATGCCTTTTGGTTATGGATAAGGTCTTTGGCATGCCGAGGGAAAAGGGACGAAGGGTCCAAAAAGGAACACATGGAGGTTATTGTATATAGGAGTGGAATGGCTTTAGGGTGGTTGGTTATAGGGGAGATCGTATATATAGTGGTATGAGCCTTGTCCTGGAAGGGTCTTGAGAGTAAGTCTGGTATTAGGTTATGTTTTCCCTTAATATGTCTTATTTCAAAAGAATATTGGGAAAACCACATGGCTAACCTGAGTAGCTGGGCATTGATAGCCTTGTTTTGTTTGAACGTGAGCATTCCTTTTGAGGCTACAAAGTCTGTTTCCACTAAAAAATGATGACCTATTAAGTGGAATTCAAACTTGGTGATTCCCATCTTGATTGTGAGTAGTTCTTTAAAGCTGGAGTGATGGTGGATTTGAGAATTTTTAAAGCTGCCACTTTTGTAGCCACATATCTTCCTTTTCCTGTCTTTGTCTTCTTTCAATAAGACCGCTCCCCAATGTTGTCACTGACATATGTCTGTAAGATTCTTTTTCCTTTTGATTGAATTTGGAGTAGTGGTAAGGACTGCAACTTTTGTTTGAGTTTCTTGACTGCTACAGTTTGTTCATGTGACCAAGTTGGTGCGTCCTTTTTCAGCATTAAGCTGAGTGGACTTGTAAGCTTGGATAGTTTTGGAATGAAGTCTCTCAGATAATTAACAATCCCAAGGAATTGTTGGACTTGGGTCTTGGTAAGGTCTTTGTCTGAAAACTAGAGCAATTCTTGAGCTATATGTGGTTGGGCTTCATACTGTTCATTGTGTAGTTTCATGCCCAGAACTCTATTTTAGACTGGCTTACAAGCATCTTTCTTTCTGAGAGCATAATACCATGTTCTTTGGTAATTCTTTCAAATTGGGCCAAAAGATAGACATGGGCTTTTTTATCGAGTGAAAACAAAAGGATATCATCTATATAGATCGGGGCATTTGCGAGGATTGGGCCATATATTTGGGTCATGGCTTTTTGCAAGAGCAAAGGGGCTGTTTTGAGTCTAAATGATAGAACAGTCCATTGAAAATGTTGGTTTGGTATACAAAAGCTATTTTGGGTCTATCCTCTTTTTTGATTCCTAATTGCCAAAATCCCGCCCTAAGGTCAAATTTAGAAAAGACCTTGGCATTTGAAAGGCTAGAGAACAAAATGTTTCCGTTTGGCAAAGGGAATTTGTTATCGACAAGGAAATGATTTAATGATTGATAATTTATGACTAGTCGTTGTTTACCCCTGACCTGTTTTGACCTTTTGTTGACATAGAAAGCATGACATGCCCATGGTGAGGTTGTGGCCTCAATCAGTCTGTGCTCCATCAGCCTTTGGCATTCTTCTGTCGCCATCTTGAGATGTTCTGGGTTCATGCCTAGATAGCTGGCTTTTGTAGGATTTATGTCTTCATTTTGTTTGAAAGGTAGAGATATGAAGAATTTCTCATTCTGCCAGAGTGGATGGTCACACTTTTTTAAGAAATTAGAATGTGAATCTGCATAAGATACTTCAATAATCTTCTACTTAATCTCTTGGAGTGGATTTGTGGATATGCTTAAATAATTTGGGACTGGTTCCCATGCCGCAAAGTGGTGCTTGTATGCCAGACCTCCTGGAAGGATTCTCAACCCTTTTTTCTTTGTGTACAGATCAAATCCTATAATCAGGTCTTTCCCTGGAAGTTTTGAACCTATAACTTTGTGGATCACCGTACATCCTAGCAAGAATTGTAACTTAATGAGCTTGCTGATTAACTTTGTACAGAAGATACTATCATTTGCTGAATGGAAGTATTGCTTCTTTTACTTCCAATATGGAGCTGGAAGGATGTCAGGATTCATGATCGTGTAAGATGCCCCTATGTCAAAGAATGCCGCAACCTTGATGGGTGTTGTGCATTTTGAAGGAATGATTTGCATTCTTATAGTTGGTACTGGGAGAACGTAGTTGATTGTTGCCATGTTGTAGAAATCCTGACTTTCTTCTAAGTCTGATTCTTCAAAGGGAGGGGGTTGGAAGGCGCATACTGTTTCTTCATTGAGCTCATCATCCAAGGAGAAAATGGACTCTACATCATTATCAAATAATGAGACTCCAGTGAGTTCTTGTATGTGGGAGATCATCTAGGCTATTTTACCCTTTGGACACTGTTTCATATAGTGGCTTGTTTTTCCACATTTGAAGCATCGTTTAGACTTGCTTAAGAATCTCTTCTTTTTTTTGAGAATTTTCCACGGACCTTTCTTCTTATGAAGTTTCTCGCTTTCTTGGAGTAGGACGGCCATCTGTCTTTCTTTCTTCTTTGTTTGGTGGAGCAGGAGCATCCTAAGTGCATGGACATTTGGTTAGCAATTCTTTCTTACTGCACACCTTGTCCAGGTTTCTAGTTTGCTTCATGTATTCCTGCAAGAATTTATTTTGAGAGCACATTTTGTCTAGTGCTCTTAACACTAATTGGAATAGTTCCCCTAATGTAGTGCTTTGTAGCGCCTTTCCATTTAAGTAGAGAAGCCTGAAAGTTTCTTCTCCAAGTGGCTCTAGTATAGAGGATAGAAAAGCCTGTTTTAAGTTGGGATCATCCACTCCGCCTATGAGGTAGAAGCATTTTGACATCTTCTAGAAGTGCTTTTCTAGATGCCTTTTGTCCATTAAGCAACACTTCATCTGGAAAAATTCTTGTCGAAGTTGTTCTGTGACCTAAGCTTCTTGTCCACAGAATTCAACGTATATATGGGAGATGGCTTCTTTGACATTGGTTATCTAGAGAAATTGGAGCTGTCTGTATTCTCTAAGACTCTACCACCAATCTCGTAAAATGCCAGTCAGTCTAGAGGTGAACTGGAGAAGTATGTCTCTACTTTGTACGCTTGGTTTTTGTGCTTCAAGAAGGATCCAAGCCTTGAATTCTTGTATTTTGTCTCACCATTTCGAGGGTGGGATATCGTCCAAGGTTAATGTATGGAATTTGCTACGTGAAAAGCTTGTTAGATAGTGTTGTCTTTGTTCAAGCGTAGATGCCTCTTCTTCTTCTTCAACAATTGGTTCTGTTTGTTGTTGTGATGCTTCTGGGCCTTAGGCCATGAGAAGCTTTGGAATTTCTTCTTCCAAAGAATCATCATCAGACCATCCCGTTTCTTCATCTAGAGAGGTCTCTGAGCTATCACTTGGTATATCAACACTTTCTTGGGTATGCAGTTGTGGAAGTGTTTCAAGACAATGCTTATGGACGAGGGAGGTTATAGGGTTAGAAGCCTTTTGAACCATAAGGTGGCCTGTTGTTAATTTGGTAGGCTTTGGTGGTCCTTCCTCTTTTTGTTTTCCTTTTTTCTTCCTATTTTGGTCTTCTTCTTTTTAGAGTTTTCTTAGACAAAGGATTTGGTCTTGTGGTTGTATAGTACAAAGCGGTAAAGGTTGGGACTCTTTTGGCAAGGTAGAAAACTTCCATGGGGTTGGTTCAGGAAAAGGGAGAAAGGACTGTTGAAGTTGCGCTTGTAAAGAGGCATAGTGTTTTTTAATATTCCTTATCTCAGATTCCTTTTCTACAAAAACACGGCTTGGTATTGTGTTTGTCCTTAATAAGGACATTAATTCTTCATGTGTTTCTTGGATCTTCAAGGATAACTTGGTAATTGCAGACTGTGATGTTTGAACTCTATGGTTGATCTTGTTGACCTTGTCATCCATCTGGCTCAGCTTTTGGTCAAGCTTTAGTAGGACTCTGTTTTGTGCCACCATATTCTCTGTCTGCCAATTTAGGATTGTTTCTGTAGGAGAGATCTTTTTCGTGGAGCCATTTGCATCTCAGACATTTGATCTTGGATTTTTGGCTGGTGTGATGTCATTTCTTTCGGATTACTGAAGTTTTTCAAAGGAGGAAATTCTTTGTCATAATTTGTTGAAGACATCATGCATATAAGAGGGAGCTGTTGGTGCATTGTAGTTGTATCCAGGTCTTCTTTAAGAGAAGTTTCTCCATTTCTTTTAATCTGTCTTGCAACTTTCTTGTAACATGGGAGAACTATAGTTGACGATTGGGGTTGAGTGGAATCAGTGGGTGACGGGGGGGTATCATCCCATCCAGTTGGTATGATAGGCTCCTTCATTTGGGGTGGTGCAGAATATTTGACTATGCAGTCAAATTTTCCTGATGGTTGGCTGAGCAAACCGACTTCCTTATGGCCTTCTTGTAATTTCTTTTTGAGCTTCCAGCCTGAACTTCTTTCTTATGGTGTGGATTCTACCTTCTTAGCTTCTGTTTTCTCACAATCTTGGCAATTGCAAATGTCCCAATAGCAGTGTCCTGACGATGACTTGAAGGCATAAATAGGATTACCTTTTTGTGAAAAGATTCAATTTCTGTGTTTGTTGGGATGATTGAGGACATCATAAACTGGGTCGTGAAATAGCTGAGGCTTGTAGCTTCTTTCTTTTTGAAGGTGATCATGACCAATCCATCTTTCTAAGTCTGAAACGTTAGTTCAGTTGATTAGATTGTGACATGTGGCTGGTACTGCTTTTCATAATTGGTGATCTAAGAGCTGGGCAAGATCTTTGCGAGCTCTTCAGTTGGAATCTGTCTTGGGATATAAGTACAAGTAGGCACCTGATTTTGTAACGCCCCTATATAGGGGTCAGCAATTTTTAATAAATTAAAATAAAAATAAAAAATAAAAGTAAAACCTCAAAAAATAAAGTTGTTTAGGACTTACATGAAAACTCCCAAATCAAAAATAAAAATATAAACGACAATTAAACCACAGTTTAATGTAGCACCTTAAATTTAATAATATAAACAGTTGTCATCATCATTTCAACCCTCAATGTATTTTAATACAGTCACAGAAAGTAACAATTGATGCTTACATTATCATGAAGAACATTCTTAGCAATTGAAGCAATCCCAACATAATATAGCTACATAGCTTCCTTAACTATTTTTTTCGTAGCCACCTCACACTTAGTGAGTCCTGAAAAGATGAAAATATAAGAGAATGAGCGACAATATGCTCAGTAGAGAAAACCATTACTCACCTTTAGGTTTTTATCATTACCACATTAAAACCTACATGGTTAGTTAATACTCATCATTATCCAGATTATGAGATTTATTAAAATCATTTTCTGTGGATACCATAGTTAATCATTACCGAGTTTCATACATATATATATATATACAAATATTACAATTCATCATTATTCATAGGTATCCACGTTCAATAGAGTATCACGCAACTCATCGAAACCCAAATGGACACGCTTGATCACCCTCTAAACATTCCAAAGGTGTTTCGGTGAGGGGACATCAAGCCCTGAGTCCTCACCAAGTCGATTCCTATACAGTGTGTTTTGAGACTTTCGACCCAAGGAAGCGTCATCACCTTCCCCCTATTTTACCTTTTAGGGTATTCGTGCCCAAGGACGTAACTGTCACCCTCTTCATGTCTCACCATTTCTCTATATTCAATCATTATTGATAGAGTTAGTTTTCCTAACCATGCTTCTCCATTTATAACATGTGTCAATTCATTATGTTCCTCGCCGTATAATACAAGATGAGTCCATATCATAGTTTCATATGTGATACTCATATCATAGCAGTTCAACATAGATATATATATCTTGCAGTAAAACAATCAATTTTAATTCCATAAAAACCTCACAAAAGATGAGTAATAGAATCTCTACCTTTCAAGCTTATCAACAATCTTTTAATCCCGAAATAAATTAACATAAACTCCACACTCCCTTTATCCTAAAGCGTGCATAAGGACAATTAAAACTAAAGCACAACATACAACCACATTCATAAATAAATCATGTGTAAATCCATCTTACTATTGTGCCATTAAAGCTTTTATGCAAATCTCTTTTGAATACCACAGTAAACAATTTTTGTCTTAACACGATATAAAATGTATACAAGTAATCTATATGTTTTAGTCCATAATAAAATTCGTCAATCACTTAAGATAATATTGGAAAGGTTGCAAGACATTAAGGAATTAAGTGGTGAGCAAAGATGGGTTATTGGTTCAGGTTAGCAGCGGTATACCACGACAAACTAGCAGTATACTTTTACACAAAGTATAGGTTCACTATCTACAATCATCACATGGGTTAACATGTGGTTTACTTAACGTAAACAGGCAGTATATTGCCACTGGCAGGTTTACTAGTTTCTAATCCAAAAATTAAAAAATTCATGGAAAAATAAAATTATAACTCTGATTTAAGAATGCAAATTTGAATAATCCTTGAGTATAAAAAAATTTATAAATGAAAGTCTAAATTTGTTCATAAGATTTAAACCTCGGATTATGGCTAGTTGGAAGCTTAAAATGGCTTCAAAATAGGTTCTTTGACTTCGGTATGGTTGAAATTCTTGCTCAAATAGAGGTGATGGTGGCTAATTTTTGTGGCTACCTTGAAGAAGTTCTCTAAGTATTTTGCTTTAGCAAAGAAATGAGGAGAAGAGTGTGGGAACAGTAGAAGAAAAAGGAAGAAAAGATGCAGTCTTTTAAGAGAAGTGATAAAAGCAATTATGGAGGAAATATGTTGGAGCATGTCACGAAGGAAATAAAGAAAATGAGGGTCAAGAGTAGTTAGGAAAGATATCCTCATGTCTCCTCTGGAGACTTTAGCCCCTATAATGCCAAAATGACATTTTCAAAATTTATTAGAAGTTCCAAGGCTTTTCAGTAAACATACTAAATAAGTATAGGAGAATTTTAGAAAATTTAAAAATAGATAGAAATAAATATTGTGAAATGGATTTTAAATGAAATAAATTTTTGATTGACACACTAAAAATTAATTTAATTACCTTAATACCCATTAAGAGAATAACAAGTGTCACAGCTCTATCCCCTTAAACAAATTTCATTCTCAAAATTTTAAATCTAGCAATACTAGTAAAAATTTCGATTCCATTATGATACCAATTCCAAGTCTAAACCGTCAATGTTGTTTGTTCTCCAAATTTAAGTTATCGTATCTCCACTTATTTACTTGCATTATAAATCTCACTCTAAATACTAAATCCCTCAATGAGAGTATTTCTAACAGGTTCCAACTTACAACACCGTATAATGGTCTAGAAATCTGATCAGGCATACATATTGACCATACCATGATTCTAGTCCTTCATTGTCCATGAACTGTGATTTACAATCACATTTAGGGAGATTGTTAGAGAAATTTTATATACTTCATCTTTAGGTTCTTTTTCCTTTCTGAGTAAGGAAAAGTCAAAGATAGTTGATTTCATATTTCAACTAATAAACTAAAACATAATCATGAAACATATATCACAAACACTTCTATTCAAAACAATACATTAAACTTATTCACAGATATATTAGATGGAATCTCAGAGTTGCTAACAAACCTGACAGATTCTTCATTAAACAGTTATCCTCATGACACAAACGTTCAACCCAAATAATATACTCATATTTCCTACAAAATATCCCCACAACTGACTTTCATACTTCCATATAACGTTAACAGAATGCTACACATTACAAACATGATACAGATACGTTTTGAGAGTATAAAGTACTCCGTATATTCAGTTATCCATATCAGGCATGCTTATAGCATACAAAAACATCGATAAACAAAAGATCAGACCCTAAGTGGGATGCGTTTCAAAAGTATCAAGTATTCCGTATCCAGCCATCACAACATTAGGCTCAATGAATCTAAAAGATTGAACAACGACGTACCACAAGAAATACAGAATACAAGATAAACGGTTATTTATGACACACGAAATACGGACACACATGCCTACGTGCCATAGATAAAACCAAAAGATTACAGATGGAGATTAAAATCAATTGGCTACTCCCGGCTTTCCCTTTCCCATTCAAGCTTAGATGTTGCAGTGTCGGATTTCGGATGTATGATTTGCATCTTATCTATCAATTCCTCAGTTGTTGAAGTAGTAACAAAGATTTGTCTCTCCGATTTTGTAATGATGTTTTCTTCCACAGCGTAATCTAGAAATTTTAAAAGACCATCATAAAAACCATTTACATTCAGTAGTCCCAAGGGTTTGGAATGAAAGCCCAATAATTGCCCACAAGCAACTACGAATATTTCCTCAAGAGTACCTAAACTACCAAATAATGCTATAAAAGCATCAAAATTATTGATTATGACTTTAAAATTTCTAGGGATGCTTCTGACTCCTTTTCCCTTACCTATGGTTTCCTTATAAAGGTTTCCTTTAGTTAGAATACGAGGCCAAATTCCTACAGCTGCGGCGTCACTAGACCTAGCTGCTAGCATCATATTTTCCATCATTTTTATACTACCACCCCTATAGATTATGTTAATCTTCCTGCATGCTAGGACTTGCCCTAAGTGTTTTACAGCTTCTACATAGGCTTTATCTTTTTCAAGGCTTGAACCACAAAAAACACAGACATTCTTTATTTTCTTGGTGGACTGGGAGGTAGACATATTTGGTTTATATAAGTGATTGCTTTATGTCTGTTCCACTTAGACTTCAGGTTCTACATGAGATTTTAAGGATGAGGAATACGCAAAAAGGACTAAAGAGACAGACGAGTAAGAAATGAAAAGGTAATCCAAAGATTTAAATAAAATCTTGTGCGGGTAAGAAAGTAAGATAAGGTGTTGATAGTTTACAGAAAATTTGATTCACTTTTTGAAAAAGATTAGACTCTAATGGTATACCTTTTGACAATTGAGAATAATTTGATAGAAGACTCTCTTGACACAACTACAGACCTTTTGACAAATATATATTGTGTCTAGAAATTCAATATAAATGATAAATACTATAGAACTTTTGAAATTTGAGACACAAATCTTGAAATATCTGGATAAGTTTTCAAAATTCAAACATGCTATTGTACCGTATGTGACATGTCTCATAAGATAATATATTTCATTATGTATATATTTAAGAAAACCATAAATTAAATGAGATACTAACACTTACTGTATCAATCTAATAAGCACAATTATTTCGAACATAAAGGCAAATATGCTGAGTAAAAAAAAGACACAAACTATTGAACATCAACTGAAACTGTTTCAAATAAGTAAAGACTAAACAACCTTTATAGAGCGGTGACTTATTCCCCATCTAGTTTTCTTATGGCTTGGCAAACAGGATCTAGAAATACCATATTCCTGAGGCGTTGTCTTTCTGCATAAAATTTAGGCCAAAATTTAAAAATAACTCCTTGAACATATCCACTAGGGTGACCATGAAGAAGAGGATGGATGCTATCCAAGTTATCCTTTGAAAATCCATTCGTTCAAAACCTTATTCTATCCTCTCTATTCGTAGACATATAACCAGGTGAAGTATATTTACCGTTATAATTTTGTCTTCCATGTTTGTTACAAGTGACCGCGATGGCACGAGCTCGTCTTTTCATTACACTATGACTGGTACCCATTCCTGGTAAACCGACATCTTGACTGGGTCACTCGGACGGATCTTCCCCTCTTTCAACATTCTCACATCACAAGGGATGCCAAAACGCATAAGAATCCATAACCGAGTGATTCTAGCCTTCTATTTTTTTCTAAGAATCTTTTGGGAGAGTGATGGAAAATACTTTCTCAAGTGTTGGTATTTTGGATCCATGATAAAATGAAAGAAGAGTAAATAGAAATGAAAAATTGAGACAGTAAGTTGCAGAATCCTAAAATTCTTTCTTCTTTTAGAGAAAGAAGAGGATTTGCGATTTAGACAGAGATTAACAAATTAAGAGAGAGAGAGTAAACTTGGAAAAATAAGCTCCTATGCACAGTAGACGCACATGTAAACAATGATTAAACTACTGTAGATGACACTTATAGAGGCCATGTGGGAGAGATAGTGTGAATCAAACTAATTTAGGATTTGGACTAGCCCAAATGTTCTAAGTTGAAATGGGTCAGGTTGTTTTGGGCCTTAACACATTTAGAACGAGTTAAATAACAAACATAAAATTGAAAACCAATTTGTATAGATCTTAAGCCCAATTCAAAGCCCACTAAAGATAAAATTAACTATGAACAACAAGTCTAATTTAACGACAATCAGGGATCTTCCTGAATGATATTTAAAATCATTTCATAACAATATAACCTTCTAGCAACTCAAATAATTTTGTTTTAATCAAAACCTTATTGAACAATGCATACACCTATATGTTATCCCTAATACTCAACATCTATCAATGGATTCATCATCATTACTACCAAGGGTTTAGAATGTGACTAACCTTAAAATCAATACGATTTACATCTTCCAACATAGACCATATCAATGAACAAAGACATTTGATGTTACTACTTAAGAACATCTACAATCCCCATAATTTCACTTATACAATATTTAATTTCCTCATATAACAAAACCTTAGGTAACCAAAAGATTCACATCTAAACATCTAGAAGTTAAACCTTTTATTCTAATTATCCAAAATTATTATAGGTGCCTTAAGTATTATGATTTACTTAAGGAAACTCCTATTGGTCATTTTCACATTGCATCTATTCATAAATATTCACTGATACACTTAAATACAATGTACGTAACAAAATATTCCAACCTTGAAATTCATACATTCTTACCTTTACACAGTCTCGATAGACCAAAAGTCTAATGTTTATCTCACTCAAGATTCAATACCATGGATTCCTAACTTATCTCATATTCCTCAAGTACATAGAACTTTCAAGAAAAGTTATTGACACTTATGTGCTCCACCGAATCCACACATAATCATTACTTAAGTCTGAATCAATTACGAAGAATCTAACACATCTATGTCAAACTTTGAAATCAATAAATCAAGCCTTATATTTCTTTTTGTTTTCACGAGATAAAAGGCTCTTAAATCCTCGTTTCTACACGAATTTTTCATCATTCTATACGAATTAGATATACTTATAGATCATAATATTATACGAATATCTTATAAGCATTCTACTTATAAACTCATTCTATATAATTATCATTCCCTCATAACTATTAATACTTTCCTTCTATATAATTATCGTACTCATATAACCGCTAATAATTTTATTTTAGGGCCTTTCCATATTACATCTTTTTAGACTGTATAAATCAATCTAAAGATTCATTTTGATGATGACAATGAAAATTCAGCTTCAAAACTATCTCAAAAATAATTTTTTTAAAGTGGTGCTACACTCCTTAGGTTAATTGAACCTAGGCTCTGATACCAAAAATTTTGTGACACCCCGATATGGGGGTTAATAGTTTTTAATGAATTAAAATAAAAATCAAAAATAAAAGTAAAACCTTAAAAAATAAAGTTGCATAGGGCTTAAATGAAAACTCTCAAATCAAAAATAAAAATATAAACAATAATTAAATCATAGTTTAATGTGGCACCTTAAATTTAATAATATAAACTATCGTCGTCATTATTTCAACCCTCAACGCATTTTAATACAGTCACAGAAAGTAACAATTGATGCTTACATTATCATGAAAAGAACATTCTTAGCAATTGAAGCAGTCCCAACGTAATATAGCTACATAGCTTCCTCAACTATTTTTCTCGTAGCCACCTCACACTTAATGAGTCTTGAAAAGATGAAAATATAAGGGAATGAGCGACAATATGCTTAGTAGAGAAAACCATTACTCATCTTTAGGTTTTTATCATTACCACATTAAAACCTATATGGTTAGTTAATACTCATCATTATCCAGATTATGAGATTTATTAAAATCATTTTTTATGGATACCATAGTTAATCATTACCAAGTTTTATACATATACATATATACAAATATTACAGTTCATCATTATTCCTAGGTATCTATTTTTAATAGAGTATTACTCAACTCATCGAAACCCAAATGGGCGCACTTAATCACCCTCTAAACATTCCAAGGGTGTTCCGGTGAGGAGACATCAATCCCCGAGGCCTCATCAAGTTGATTTTTGTACAGTGTGTTTTGGGACTTTCGACCCAACAAAGCATCATCACCTTCCTCCTATTTTACCTTTTAGGGTATTCGTGCCCAAGGATTAAATCACTGTCCTCTTCATGTCTCACCATTTCTCTACATTGAATCATTATTTATAGAGTTAGTTTTCCTAACCATGCTTCTCCATTTATAACATGTGTCAATTCATTATGTTCCTCGCCGTACAATACAAGATGAGTCCATGTCATAGTTTCATATGCGATACTCATATCATAGCAGTTCAACATAGATATATATATATCTTGTAGTCAAACAATCAATTTTAATTCCATAAAAACCTCACAAAAGATGAGTAATAGAATCCCTACCTTTCAAGCTTATCAACAATCTTTTAATCCTGAAATCAATTAACATTAGCTCCACACTCCCTTGATCCTAAAGCGTGCATAAGGACAATTAAAACTAAAGCACAACATACAACCACATTCATAAATAAATCATGTGTAAATCCATCTTACTATTGTGCCATTAAAGCTTTTATGCAAATCTCTTTTGAATACCACAGTAAACAATTTTTGTCTTAACACGATATAAAATGTATACAAGTAATCTATATGTTTTAGTCCATAATAAGATTCATCAATTACTTAGGATAATATTGGAAAGGTTGCAAGACATTAAGGAATTAGGTGGTGAGCAAACATGGGTTCTTGGTTCAGGTTAGCAACGGTATACCATGGCAAACTGGCAGTATACTTTTGCAAAAAAGATAGGTTCACTATCTACAATCATCACATGGGTTAACAGGTAGTTTACTTAATGTAAACGGGTGGTATATTGCCACTGGCAGGTTTACTAGTTTCCAATCTGAAAATTGAAAAATTCATAAAAAATAAAATTACAACTCCAATTTAAAAACACAAATTTGAATAATCCTTGAGCATAAAAAAAAAATTATAAATGAAAGACTAAATTTGTTCATAAGATTCTAATCTTGGATTATGGCTAGTTGGAAGCTTGAAATGACTTCAAAACAGGTTCCTTGACTTCAGTATGGCTGAAATTCTTACTCAAATAGAGGTGATGGTGGCTGATTTTTATGGCTGCCTTGAAGAAGTTCTCTAAGTATTTTGCTTCAGCAAAGAAATGAGAAAAAGAGTGTGGGAACCGTGGAAGAAAAAGGAAGAAAAGATGAAGTCTTTGAAGATAAGTGATAGAAGCAATTACGGAGGAGACATGTTGGAGCATGTCACGGAGGAAATAAAGAAAATGAGGGTCAAGAGTAGTTGGAAAAGATATCCTCATGTCTCCTCTGGAGACTTTAGCCCCCATAATGCTAAAATGACATTTTCAAAATTTATTAGAAGTTCCAAGGCTTTTTAGTAAACATACTAAATAAGTATAGGAGAATTTTAGAAAATGTAAAAATAGATAGAAATAAATATTGTGAAATGGATTTTAAATGAAACAAATTTTTGATTGGCACACTAAAAATTAATTTAATTACCTTAATACCTGTTAAGAAAATAACAGGTGTCACAGATTTGTGTCTATTGTAATGAGCAAAGTGTCTGAAGAAACTGGTAATGCTAGGTCCAGTGCATGATTCTGGACTCTATATGCCATCTGATAATGAAGAGTTGCCGTAATAGAGTTTGGATCTTGGCCAACACCAACAATTTGAACTTGAACTTTCAAGGCATCCAGGAGTCTGTTGTCTTTTAGGCTCATGTTAAAGTTGGGGTATGGGTACAAAGGGTAGTTCCTGCATTTAGGATAGTTTCAAGGGTTGCGATGCAAACATGTTGATATTTTGTAAATCTAGTGTCAACGAGGGAGATCTTGGCACTAATTGGTAATCCTTTTCGGCCATGAAAGGTTAAAGCAAAGCGGACTACTCCAAAATGAACATGGGTCATCCCTTGAGATAGCCAATGTTGTGGGAATTCTTATGGTATCTATAGGGTGACAAATTGCTCTTGTGAAATAACAGGGAGTTGACATTGGTCAAACCTGGTTGACAGAATATATTCTTTTACAGATTTTGGTGACTATCTAATAATGGATTTGATAGACTTGGTGAGTCAATTTGATGGCTTTGTGAAGGCTTGATAAGGGTTTATAAAGGGAAGATCTTCAAAGGTTATCTTATTCTCATATGAGATATAAGATATCTCATAAAGATAATCTAATTTGTTGGCAGTAGATCGTCAGAGCGAAAGGGACGAAGAGAGTGAAGATGAAGATGAGGAAGGTTGTGTGTCTAGTGTTGAATGCGACTCAGCCATTTTGTGAGAAACTTATCTTAGTAAGAAATAAAGATTAAAACGTTTCAGGATTCATGACAATCTCTAACTAGCTCTGATACTAAGAAGGGATACTGATATCAAAGCAATATAAAAAGAAATTAAAATAGAAAGAAATATCCTCGTAACCTGATCAAGCCCTCAAGCCCTTTTGGCAATAGAATGGGCGATCCCTGGTCATTAGAGAATAATGCTTCCTATAAAAATTTCTTAATATACGTTTTGTATCAGTGGGTGTTCTTAGGGATTTCTTTAAAATGGAAGACTCCCACTCTTCTCTCTCTATTACTTCGAACCTTTCTTTAGTGAGGAACGTGTTTTGAAGCTGAGAATTTTATTTTATGATTTCTCAATATCTTAAAATGGTGAGGAGAACTCTCTCTTATAGGAAGGGAAAGAATCTCGTTTATGGAACATGACAAGTTATTTTACAAGAGAGCATGTGACTAAAGTCACGGGCACACCTAAAAGTAAGGATAACATGTGACTATAGTAGTCACGGGCACACCTAAAAGTAAAGATACAATATTACTGATAAGATAACATCAAGCATACTAGGGAATAGTTCTTATGGGTACTAAGTCACCATCCATTGATAGGTTCATAGTCTCATCCAAGGTTCATGTATGCTTCGTCACTACTGTTGCTGAAGTTGGCGGGATCGTCAGGGTCTACAAACTCATCAGAATCATTTGTTGGGATGATTGAGAACATCATAAACTGGGTCATGAAATAACTGGGCCTTGTAGCTTCTTTCTTTTTGTAGGTGATCATGACTGATCCATCTTTCTAAGTCTGAAACGTCGGTTTCATTGATTGGACTGCGACTTGTGGCTAGTACTGCTTTTCATAATTGGTGATCCAAGAGTTGGGCTGTAATGCCCCGAAATTTATTTAATGTTAATGTAATGTAAAATGATGAATTAGTGTGCCATGATTAAGGTTTCAACATTAATTTGATTATTTGGTTAAATTTCAAATTTTAGGTTGTTTTGTTAATTTCATAAATTCAAATGATTTCTTATTGTTTTAAAATGATGTTTTGAGTTTTAAAACACAACAAATTGTAAAATGTTACAAATATTCCGTTTATAAAACCGTTGGTGGCACATGGTTTCTGCACAGTAAAACCGCCCACCGTTTCTCTATATTTGTTCTCTCTCCTCTTCCTCTCTCAGCTCTCACTCTTTCTCTCCTCCTCTCGCCCGTGATCTCCCTCTCTCATTCTCTCTCGATTTCTCTCTTTCTCACTCAAATTTCTTCAAGGTTTTTGAATCAAAATTTGAATCCAAGCTTTGGGTTAGCGAGTAGGAAGCTCGGGGACAAGATTTGGCAACTAAGATCGCGGATTGAAGCTTCGACTCGAGGTTAGTTTTGAAATTTTTAAACTTTTTCAAAATTTTCAATTTTTGTGTATTTTTTGAAATCTAAGATTGTTTGAGCTTAGAAAACTCTTGGTTTGAGTTAAATGAACTTAGAACAACTAGAATCTAAGCTTGGGTTGAAGAAAAACGGATTAGATTCAAGATTTTTCATTTTTTCTCATTTTTCTCCATTTTTAGATTTTTGAGATATTTGTGTTTAAATCTTGTTTAAATGAGTTCAAAAGTGTTCTAGCATGTTTTTCTATCATCTATGATTGTTTTCCATGCCTGGGATTTGAGAAAAACATGTTAGAATCAAGATTTGGATTTTGGGAGAACCAAAACCCGTGGCTGGAATTTCTTGGTTTTTCCAGTTCGACAGGTTGAATTCAAAGGATCGGCAGGCCAGACTGCACCGTTTGGCAGGCCGGCAAAGCATGGAAAATTTTGTTGTTTTTTACCCATTTTCACTATAAAATTATTTTAAAGGATTTTAAAGGATCAAATGGCATACTAGGACATCATGAAATGGTTTAGTAAGATAGAATGTCTCGAACTAGATATTAATCGACTTAGTGTATATCTAGGATCATTCGTGGTTCCGCGGAGCTAACGTATAATGGACCGAGATTACGGTGTGGGGCACCGGCATGAGTATCGAGGTAGGAATTCTACCACATTCTTTGATAGCCTAGTTTCAAAATGATTTGGCTTTGAAAAGGGTTTTTATGAAAATGTTTTCAATGGTTGATTGAAAATGAATTTATCGGTTATATTTTAATAAACCGTGAAATGAAATAAACTTCATAATGAATGTAAACGGTAAAACTCGGTAAATGGGTTTTGACTAATGGTGAGAATAAACACAAAGGCATGATGCCATATCAGAGATCGGGTCGTATAGTGATCGACCTTAGGGGCAGGTCCCGAAACCCAGTTGGGCCACTACGGTGGTGATATCCTTATGCTTTGCCTAGAAAAATGAAAATGATGTTTCTGGTCTACCTAATAAACTATTTTGGGTAAGAACGATTTTATTAAATTTATTTATTCAATGTTTCTTTTAAATAACTACCTAAATAATGAGACTTGTCTTTAAATTAAATTATTTATTAAAAATATAGTCCTATTGAGCCTTTCACTCACATTTTATTTGTTTCTAAATTTTCCCCCTCTAGGTGGATTCCCATTTAGATTCAGATAGGACTCTACGGACAGAACTCAGGAGCAGTAGAAGGATTAATAGATCATTTTGTATTATTTAATCAAGCCATGTAATGTTTTTTATTTTCTTTGTACTTAGACTGTAGTTGTATTATTATATTGTCAGTACAATGTGTGTGCATAAGTTGTGGGTCAGTGGGACTCATACCTGCTGTTCTTTATTATTTAATTACTCGCTTGATGATTTCACCTGCTTAATGTTTATGAATTATTTTATACAATATTGTTTTGAAATTTTCATATTTTATTATTTAATTTAACCCCTAAAATTCTTGATTTTAATTAAATTCTCTTTTAATTAATTTAAATAATCCATCACGTCACCTCCCGTACTCCAGGACATGACAGAATGGTATCAGAGCTCAAGTTTATGAACCTTGGGAATTGTGCACACATGAGTATGACAATGAAATACCTCTGACAGTCCAAATTTGTTTTCAAAAGTGAGAGAATGACACCTAGACGTCGTTCGACAGCGGATGCCGAGTTCAGAAACGATGAGGGCATGATGAGGTCTATGTTTGCGGCTTTTCGACAGATGGCAGCCAGGGCTACACTGGAGGATTCTGATGTTGGTCATCGGCATACGTATTTTAAGGAATTTGGGCGTGCGTCTATTCTGACTTTTGATGGTAATGGAGATCCACAGTTGGTAGAATATTGGTTGGACTCGATCGTGAAGCATTTAGATACCCTTGGTGTGCCTGATGAGTATCGTGTGGAGTTTGCTACATATAAGCTTGAGGGTGGTGCTAACACTTGGTGGAAACAAGCTAAGCGTTTGGAACGCTATGGTGATATTAGTTGGGACAGATTCGAGGAGCTATTCTATGACCGGTATTTTTCGCAGGGGTATAGAGACTAGAAGGCAGCTGAGTTCTACAGGTTGCAGCATGATGATTTGTCAATTCGGGAATATGAGGTAAGATTTAATGAGTTGACTAGGTTTGCTCCATCAACAGTGGCATCGGAGCGTGAGAAGTGCATTAAGTTTCAAGAAGGGCTTTAGGCTCCTATTCGGCGATAGTTGGTTGCTCTGCGACTTAGGAGTTTTGAAGAGCTTGTGTCGTCAGCAATATCTGTGAAAAATGATTATGCGCAGTATTATGAGGATCGAGCAAAGGCTTCAGGAGGATCGCAGAGGAGCGGTAGGAAGAGCACCAGTAGCCGTCCAACTCCGGGGAAGAGCAAGCAGGGTGGCGCGAACAATAGTAGCAGCAGTTCATCTGGTAGCGGGCGCAGCAATCCCTACAGCTTTCATTGTCATTTTTGTCAACAGCCTGGACACATCAAGAGGAATTGCCCGATCAGGAGTGCCCGTCTTAGATCTCAGACCGGAGAGGATGCCAGTCGTCAGTCTCAGCCTCAGACCCTACCTCTGCCTCAACAGTATCCGCAGTTGCAGTATCCTCAGTTCTCTCCTCAGTAGTTTTTGTATCTGGCACGAGGGCAGCAGCCGTAGCATTTTCAGCGCAGCGTCCCTCAGTATTGAGCGCCGAGTACAGCTAGTGTGTAGTCATCTCTATCTCAGCAACATCAGCAGAATAATCTCAGACCCAGCAATGTTGGTAGAGGAAAAGGAAAGGCACCAGTGCAGGTTCATGCAATGGCATCGGGTGGTTCAGATTCTCAGACTAGTAACGCGGCTGTCAATGGTACGATCTTAATTTCTTAGTCATTAGCTCGTGTTTTATTTGATACAGGTGCCTCTCATTCTCTCATTTCGAGTTCCTTTGTACATGCCTTGAGATTAGAGATAGAAGAGTTTAATGAACCCCTAGTCATAACTTCTCCCTTGGGGCGGACGTGTGTGAATTGTATATGTAAATCCTGTAAAATAAAGATTGGGGATGAGATTTTGAAAAGTGATTTGATTATACTCCCCATGAGCTCATATGATGTAATTTTAGGAATGGACTGGTTGTCCAGATATAATGCAGTTGTAGACTGCCAACTTAGAAAAGTGACCCTAGTGTCTGATAGGGGGACGATGATCACTTACCAGGGTGGTGGTGATTGGTTAATGAGTGAGCGTCTTATGAAGTCGTGTCTAGGAGGGCGAAGGAATCTGGGTTGTTGTGCTTTTCTTGCGAATCTAGAGTGCGAGCCCTATGCTTTGAGAGGAAGTGTAGCGATTCCAGTGGTTGATGAGTTCGAGGATGTCTTCCCCGATGAGTTGCCAGGATTACCACCGCATCAAAAAATCAAGTTTGGTATTGAGTTGTTTCTAGGGACAACACCGATTTCTATAGCACCTTATCGGATGGCGCCGGCAGAAATGAAAGAATTGAGGAAGCAACTTCAGGAGTTTGCTGATAAAGGGTATATTCAGAATAGCACATCTCCGTGGGGAGCATCGATTTTGTTTGCTAAGAAACATGATAGGACTCTCAGGTTGTGTATAGATTATCGGCAGTTGAATCGTGTTACAGTGAAGAATAAGTATCTCTTGCCTAGGATCGATGAGTTGTTTGATCAGTTGGGAGGTTCATGGTACTTCTCAAAGATTGATTTGCGGCCAGGTTACCATCAACTCAGGATTAAGAAAGAGGATATTCCCAAGACAGCTTTTAGGACTCGGTATGGACATTTTGAGTTTTTGGTTATGTCGTTTGGGTTGACAAACACTCCGGTAGCTTTTATGGTTTTGATGAATAGGATATTTAGGCCGTATCTGGATCAGTTTGTGATTGTGTTCATTGATGACATTCTAGTGTATTCTAAGACTTGGGAGGAGAATGAGCAGCATCTCTGGATCGTGCTTCAAACTCTACGGGAGCACCAGTTGTATGCCAAGAGGGAAAAATGCAAGTTTTGGTTGACTGAGGTCAAATTTATGAGTCATGTCATCTCTGAGCATGGCATTTCTGTGGATCCATCTAAGATTGAAGCCATAGTGGAGTGGGAACGACCAAGGAATGTAGCAGAAATTCGTAACTTCTTGGGTCTTGCTAGTTATTACAGGAAATTTGTAAAGTATTTTTTGAAGATTGCAGCTCCGCTGACGAGATTGATCAAAAAAATGTCAGGTTTGAGTGGGATGAAGAATATGAGCTTGCTTTTCAAGAATTAAAGAACCGGTTAACTTCAGCCCCAGTATTGGTTATTCTTAGCAGTGACGAGCCGTATGAGGTTTACGCAGATGCTTTAGGGTGCAGACTTGGATGCGTGTTGATGCAGCATGGACGCATGGTTGTGTACTGATCGAGACAACAACAACCTCACGAGCGAAATTATCCTACTCATGACTTGGAGCTTGCGGCAGTGATTCACGCGCTGAAGATTTGAGGTGTTATTTGTATGGAGCATCGTTTCAGGTCTTCTCCGATCATAAGAGTTTGAGGTATCTGTTCACTCAGAGGGATCTTAATTTGAGGCAGCGTAGATGGATAGAGTATATGGAGGATTATGATTTTGCATTGTAGTATCATCTCCGAAAAGCTAATATGATCACGGATGCGCTTAGCTCGCTTGTTTGGCTTTTGAGGACTGGAGCAGGGATGCGATAGTGAGCGAGTATGGGCTACGGTATCATGAAGACTATGATCGAGTTTCGGTATATCATGTGGAGGCGACCCCAGCTCTTGTTCAGATTGTGAAGCAAGGTCAGTGGCAGGATCAGCATTTGCAGGGGATTTGGTCGTCGACTCAAAACGGGGAGCAGTTTGAAGAATGGAGTGTGCATGTAGATGGATCGTTGTATTTCCGAGAGCGTCTTGCAGTTTCAGCTATCATCGAGGTGACGAAAGCCGTTTTGGACGAAGCTCATAGGTCTCAGTTCGCTATTCATCCAGGGAGCACGAAGATGTATCATGATTTGAAGAGGCAATATTGGTGGAGAGGCATGAAGAAAGATGTTCGAGAGTACATGGCCAAGTGTACGACGTGTCTTCAGGTGAAAGCCGAGCATCAGAAGCCTGCAGGTCAGCTTCAGCCGCTTCCTATTCCAGGGTGGAAATGGGAGCATGTGACTATGGATTTTCTCACAGGTTTGCCGAGGACGGAGCAGCAGCATGATGCAGTTTGGGTCGTGGTCGATAGGTTGACAAAATTGGCACATTTCATTCCGTTCAGGTCGACATGTTCGAGGAGGATTCTCGGGGATTTGTATCTGTAGAACATAGTGAGGTTGCATGGAGTTCCTTTGTCCATCACCTCTGATCGAGACACCAGGTTTAGGTACGGATTTGAACTTTAGTACGGCATTTTATCCTCAGACTGATGGGCAGTCTGAGCGGGTTATTCAGTTTCTCGAGGATATGTTGTGTGCCTGTGCGTTAGACTTCGACGGGAATTGGAAGAAATATTTGCATCTGGCGGAGTTCGCATACAACAACAGTTATCAGGCGAGTATTGGTATGGCACCGTTTGAGGCGTTGTATGGGCGACCGTGTTGGTCACCAGTGTGTTGGGCCAAGCTGGAAGACAGGGTTATTCTTGGGCCGGATGAGATCCGTGACAGCAACGAGAAAGTCATTGTGATTCAAGATCGATTGAGGGTAGCTTAGAGTCGACAGAAAAGTTACGTGGATAGGAGACATAGACCCTTAGAATTCACGGTTGGAGATTTCATTCTCTTGAAGTATCGCCTCGTAAAGGAACTGTGCGGTTCGGAGTGAGTGGAAAGCTTGCACCGAGGTATATTGGACCGTTCGAGATCACTCAACGTGTTGGTGTGGTTGCTTATCGGCTTGACCTTCCGCCCGAACTTTCTCATGTTCACGATGTATTTCATGTGTCGATGCTTAGGAAGTGTCCGCCTGAGCAGGGTAAGATAATTTCATTTCATGATGTGCAGGTTCAGGAAGATACGACATACGAGGAGGCGCCGATTCAGATCATCGCATGTTCAGGAAGATACGACATACGAGGAGGTGCCGATTCAGATCATCGATCGAAATGTGATCAGTTTACGTCGTCGTGAGATACCGTTGGTAAAGGTCGTGTGGCAGCATCACGGGGTTAATGAAGCTACTTGGGAACTAGAGTCGAGTATGTGGGAGTTGTATCCGCATTTGTTTTGTTTCTAAATTGAGTTGTAAATTTTGAGGGCAAAATTTCTTTTAGGGGTGGAGAGTTATAACGCCCCAAAATTTATTTAATGTTAATGTAATGTAAAATGATAAATTAGTATGCCATGATTAAGGTTTCAACATTAATTTGATTATTTGGTTAAATTTCAAATTTTAGGTTGTTTTGTTAATTTCATAAATTCAAATGATTTCTTATTGTTTTAAAATGATGTTTTGAGTTTTAAAACACAACAAATTGTAAAATGTTACAAATATTCCGTTTATAAAACCGTTGGTGGCACATGGTTTCTGCACAGTAAAACCGCCCACCGTTTCTCTCTATTTATTCTCTCTCCTCTTCCTCTCTCTTCACTCTCAGCTCTCACTCTCTCTCTCCTCCTCTCGCCCATGATCTCCCTCTCTCATTCTCTCTCGATTTCTCTCTTTCTCACTCAAATTTCTTCAAGGTTTTTGAATCAAAATTTGAATCCAAGCTTTGGGTTAGCGAGTAGGAAGCTCGGGGACAAGATTTGGCAACTAAGATCGCGGATTGAAGCTTCGACTCGAGGTTAGTTTTGAAATTTCTAAACTTTTTCAAAATTTTCAATTTTTGTGTATTTTTTGAAATCTAAGATTGTTTGAGCTTAGAAAACTCTTGGTTTGAGTTAAATGAACTTAGAACAACTAGAATCTAAGCTTGGGTTGAAGAAAAACGGATTAGATTCAAGATTTTTCATTTTTTCCAATTTTTGGATTTTTGAGATTTTTGTGTTTAAATCTTGTTTAAATGAGTTCAAAAGTCTTCTAGCATGTTTTTCTATCATCTATGATTGTTTTCCATGCCTGAGATTTGAGAAAAACATGTTAAAATCAAGATTTGGGTTTTGGGAGAACCAAAACCCGTGGCTAGAATTTTTGGATTTTTCCAGTTTGGCAGGCCGAACTACGTGTTCGGCAGGCCAGACTGCATCGTTTGGTAGGCCAAACCTGGGAAATGTCCAGCCGACCGGATCTGATTTTCGGCAGGCCAAACTGTACAGTTTAGCCGGCCGAAGCAGGGAGTCTGGCAGGCCGGTAGAGCATGAAAAATTTTGTGATTTTTCACCCGTTTTTACTATTTTGAACCCCGATTGAAATTCTAACTTATAAAATGATTTTAAAGGATCAAATGGCACACTAGGACATCATGAAATGGTTTAGTAACATATAATGTCTCGAACTAGATATTAATCGATTTAGTGTGTATCTAGGATCGTTCGTGGTTCCGCAGAACTAACGTATAGCAGACCGGGATTACGGTGTGGGGCTTTGGCACGAGTATCGAGGTAGAATTTTTACTCCATTCTTTAGTAGCCTAGTTTCAAAATGATTTGGCTTTGAAAATGGTTTTTATGAAAATGTTTTCAATGGTTGATTGAAAATGAATTTATCGGTTATATTTTAATAAACCGTGAAATGAAATAAACTTCATAATGAATGTAAACGGTAAAACTCGGTAAATGGGTTTTGACTAATGGTGAGAATAAACACAAAGGCATGATGCCATATCAGAGATCGGGTCGTATAGTGATCGACCTTAGGGGCAGGTCCCGAAACCCAGTTGGGCCACTACGGTGGTGATATCCTTATGCTTTGCCTAGAAAAATGAAAATGATGTTTCTGGTCGACCTAATAAACTGTTTCAGGTAAGAACGGTTTTATTAAATTTATTTATTCAATGTTTCTTTTAAATAACTACATGAATAATGAGACTTTTCTTTAAATTAAATTATTTATTAAAAATATAGTCCTACTGAGCCTTTCGCTCACATTTTATTTGTTTCTAAACTTTTCCCCTCTAGGTGGATTCCCATTTAGATTCAGAGAGGACTCTACGGACAGAACTCAGGAGCAGTAGAAGGATTAGTAGATCATTTTGTATTATTTAATCAAGGCATGTAATGTTTTTTATTTTCTTTGTGCTTGGACTGTAGTTGTATTATTATATTGTCAGTACAATATGTGTGCACAAGTTGTGGGACAGTGAGACTCATACTCGCGGTTCTTTATTATTTAATTACTCGCTTGATGATTTCACCTGCTTAATGTTTATGAATTCTTTTATACAATGTTATTTTGAAACTTTCACATTTTATTATTTAATTTAACCCTTAAAATTCTTGATTTTAATTAAATTATCTTTTAATTAATTTAAATAATCTGCCACGTCACCTCCCGTACTCCGGGGCGTGACATGGGCAAAATGTCTAAATTATGTTAAATTAATTATAGGGTGTTTGGCAAAAGTGGTCTAAACCACTTTTTCAGTTACAAACAGTGTAAAGCTCTTATATGCTACAGTAACAAAAAAAAAATCGATATAGTGTAAAGCCCCACATGCTACAGTAAAAACAGTTCCAACTATTCTGCCAAGCACCTGTAACTAGGATCCTTGGCTCTAGAATTGAATCATTTCCTTGAATGTGAGAAGAACTTCTAGATTAATAGGAAGGACTTTTAATCGGAATGACTTATAATTTTTATTCTATGATCGATCGGCATAAACATCAACAACTTAGAAATGGAGAACAAATTGAAGAAATGACCTTTATTCCATCGATAAAATTTATTCAGTCAAAGTAACTAAGAACCCAGAATTGAAATAATAATATTCGTGAATTATCAGAACTACTTCGATATCTCTTTTTTTTTAGTTCCTATCCACGTAATTTTATGAATCCGTACCACTTTTGTTCTTCCATTTCTTTCTTTTTTTCTTTTATTCCGAATCATTCTTTGAATTCTTTGTTCTTTTTCGTGATTTAAATTCATTCAATAGTAAATTCAAAATTACAGAAGGGGAGAGAATGGGATTAGATACCCCAGTAGTCTTAGCAATAAACGATGGATACTAGGCACCGTGCATATCGACCCATGCAGTGTTGTAGCTAACGTGTTAACTATCCCGCCTGAGGAGTACGTTCGCAACAGGGTATTTGGCAAAATGGTTAAAACTGTTGGTTAGAACTGTTTTTACTGTAGCATATGAGAGCTTTACACTGTTTGTAACTTAGAAAGTGATTTAAAACACTTTTGCAAATAAAGTGCAAATAATTTATTTACCTTTTATTTCCAATGTAAATAATATTTATTTATACAACAAATAAGTTATTTATATTATAGATCTACTATTTATTTCAAATATTTTCAAAACCTATAATTTACTTCAAAAAAAATTTCAAAAATCTACTATTATCCTCATTCTTTTATTATTTATTTATTCTGATTTCAATGCCATGTAGGAATTAATTAGTTTGGTCACCAAATTTAAATTTCCAATCGTTCATCCCAAATTTAAGGGGAAAAAACCATAATCTTATATACTTAAAAATCTTCTATAAAAGAAATATAATAAAAAACCATATAAGCTCATGCAAGTGTCGTACAGTAAATTTACACGATTCAATTTGGAGTTCAAATTCTCTTGCTAGGATTTTTTTTTAAATAATTAAATTTAAAAGGAAAAAGCATTCTAAAGGAACAAAAAAAGGGCAATGATTCCTCCCTTCTTTTTTCTTTTTTCTTTTTTTCTTTTTTTGTCTCTTTCCTTTGAGACCCTCTCAAGGAAATATTAAAGAAAATGATCAATATCTGTCTATAAAAATAATACAAAGCTAGTAATGCTGATTGAACTAAATTAAAGCATCTGGTTCATGCAAGTTTCTTTCAAGACTCTAACTAGATTTTTTCGCCGTAACAGAACAGATGCATGCATTTGAGTCAGAAACGTAATCGACTTTTTTATTCAAAGAAAGAAAATTAATTGCGTTCTTCATGAAAATTATGTCCAAAACAAGATGCATATCCGCACGATCCCAAGAATATTGTAGAATATTATTTGCAATATCATAAAATATGTTTTAAGTTTTTTTTTTAAGGATTGAACATGATGACAATTCTATCAAGGTTTTTTCATAACAATAATATACTATATCACCAATTTATCTATAATTTATAATCACATGAAATATTATACGATGTGTAAAACCGCCATGTCAGTGAAAATGAAAAGCTCAACCTCCACTCTTTCAAAAATTTTTTTTTATGGTATTTTTTCTCAAATGCCGTGTTTTTAAATGGTAAACTGGAAGGAGACACTAACGGGAATTAATCAAATCATAAGCTCTAGTTTCAGATAGAGGAATTTTGATAAATACAAAACTCAATTTTTATAAACCTTACACATATTTAAAAGTAACATAATTTAACATAAAATTGAATAGTGATGTGATATAATTTCTCTAAATATAACATAAATAAACACATTTTTTTACGAATGTGGCTTAACATATAACTTTCTCCTTCACATATCTACTATATAAAACTGGAAAGATTGAATTGGTAAATGAATACATGCGAAATTTCTCCACTAGGAACGTATCAACTTACAAGACTCAAAAAGAAAAAAAAAATAGTAAACTAAATTTACACAGAATTTTTCAGAAATTATATATATATATATATAAAAGGAAAGAATCCCAATTGACACATAAAAAAAAAAATGGTGTAGCAAAACAAATTTACTCTTGAAGAATTGTATAACTGTATTATATGTATCATGGGAATTGGAATGAGCCCCCAATATCGCTGCTACCTGAGGGAGGGTCAATGGCCACCCAAAGGAGAGATATAGTGATTGACACAAGACCTGACCACACAAACACAATTGTTGGTGTCCTACCTGTTCTTCCCATGAGCCCCTTTGCAAAAGGATAGAGATGAGACAAAACCCAAAAGCTGAAGGAAACACCCCCAAGCAATTTGCTCCATTCCGGATTCTCGCTGTATACCGTCCGGCAAACCGCAACGGCTATGGCAATCAAGTTCACCATCATGATGGTGATTGGTGGCACCATAAGAGATGTCCATTTGAAGATGTAAAGATCAGCATACTCGTCGTCTGTGTCGTCCCCTGCAGATTTTGATGTCAAGGTGAACGAGATCTCGATGCCTGCCATTACCTTCAGAAGGCCTTGGAGCACGGCTGCAAGATGGGCACTAGTGCCTCCAATTACCCAGAACTGCTCGTTCCGCCACCATTCCTCGAGTTCAATGCCAGACCACTTTATCTCAAGCACAGCGAGTGCAATGAGGGACAATGTAATGCCCAAAAGGTAGACAAGGAAGGTTACGTTAAGCGACTGAACGATGAACTCGCCCGAGAAGAGGGAGAGCGCAGGAAGGAAGCAGTAGACGATGAGGAAAAGTGAAGTGAAAGGGTAGATTCCGACGTTTAGGTAGGCGATTCGTTGGAGAAACTTCAGCCTGGAGCTGGCTAGAAGAGCATTGTTGCGGGAAAAGAAAATCTCGACGGAGCCAGTAGCCCAACGGAGGACTTGGTGTAGCCTGTCAGTGAGATTGATAGGGGCGGTGCCACGGAAGGCGTCCCTCTTGGTCACGCAGTAAATGGATCTCCATCCCCTATTGTGCATTCTGTATCCCGTGACCACATCTTCAGTAACTGAGCCGTAAATCCACCCAATTCTTTGGCCCCATTCAGTCTTATCTTCATACCAGCAGGAGATGACACTGATTGCCTCTGCGACAGTTGAAGCATCAAGAAGATCACGAGGAAGAGTGAGAGCACCGGGAGGGCGCCCATATTTCACCGACGGGTGATCTGCCAGAGGCCGACCTTGGAATTCCGCCACGCGGATAGAATCAACGAATAAGCTTGAGTTTCCAAACTTCTTAGGAATAAGGGAAATATTCGTCTCTTCATCATCGTAATCTCCCGTCTCTGATTTGCTCTCTATCGAGGCAACATCGGGAGCAGAGGCAACAGAAGCAGCTTTCTTGCGACGAGCAAAGAAACAGTCACAACAGCCGCTTGCTTCTTTTGCGCGAGGAGGATCAAATCCATAAAGGGCAGTCCGGCGAAAGAGACATCCTGTTCCAACATAGACTGGACCCTGAAGCCCGTCAAGGGCACGCATGTTGCCGTCGAAGAAAACTGTGTTGTGATTGGCGTAACGGTCAGAAGGGTCGATTCCTTCGAACCTCTGCGGGAACTGGACATAAGAAATGCGGTCCCCTCCCCGGTCCATCATGAAGCACATGCCTTCCCTGATAGCTTGGGAGTTGTAGATGTAGTGGTCACAGTCGAGGTTAAGAATGAAGGGGCCGTTGGACATGATAGCGGAAGCTCGAACCAAAGCGTTCATAGCACCGGCTTTCTTGTTGTGATCATAGCCCGGTCGCTTTTCGCGAGAAACATACACAAGCAGGGGGAGGCGAATGTCAACCTCAGTTAAGTCCATGGGATTTGAGTCCGTCTCTGTACCTTTAAGAGGTTCATCGCTTGGAGGTTTCACCATCACCTGCATTAAGATGGTTCGATTAATCAGAGATAAGTCCTTTTACTAATGGTAATACTACTTTTTGGACACCAAAAAAATATGAAAACGGTGTTTTTTTAGAATTGTAAAAATAAACTTTAAGATTTAAAATAATTTGGCAATGCCATTATTATAATGACAATGAAAAAGTCTTTCTCAACTAACAGTAACCAAATACAAAAAATTGACATAAAATTTAGTTTACTGTATTTGATGTCAAATTTACCGTCAAATATAGCATATGCCAAGTGAGCGCTAAAGATAGCAATATATTGATGAGTAAATTCCCTGCTCAAATGCTACAATTTAGCACTGACACTTTAATTTGACATTTGACATTGTATTAAAGATACTCTAAGGTAGGAGTAATACGGTTAAGAATGAACAAATGAAGTAAAAATCCAAAAACCTCTACCAATATGATGGTTTTTTTTTTCACCAAACAAAAGAAAGAGAGATAATAATTTATGAGTACCTGTATGATGCTAGCATGATCACCCCTAGAGTGCTCTGGTGCAGGAACTGTCCAAGTACCAGGCCAGTGAGTTCCATCAGCCATCCAAGTAGCTTTTGGAATCTTTATATTCTCCTCTAGTTCATCATTTTCAGTCTCACGCCTACGTTTCATGGCTTTGATCTCCTCCCTAGTGTTATAGGCATCGGAACGTCTCCGGATTGAATCAGGAAGACCATTAATCCGAACCTTAAATTCATCGTATTCGCGCTTCACCCGCCTGCGATCTTTAACAAAGTCAGGGCGAACCTTATTCTTGTAAGGGTCTCTCTTCATATTGAAATAAGTTTCCGGATTTCTCGGCTCAATGTCATGCTTCCGACAAAACGGAACCCACAAGTTAGCAAAACTAGCGGCCTCGGCCATGGCCTCAAATGTTAGGAGCGCACCGCCATCATCAGAGACATAACACGAGAGCTTCTCAACTGGGTAGTCGGCTGCAAGAATTGATAGAATAGTGTTGGCAGTGACAAGGGGTGGCTCTTTCTCTGGGTCTGCGGTGGATACGAAGATGTCGATGCCCGGCAGATCAGATTTTCCAGTAGGATTAGTGGGATTCGGTGTTTCGAACTTCTCCCTCAGAACATCAATATCAGCAACACGATTAACGGGGCAGAGCTTCGGAAGCTGATCGAGTAGCCAAGAGAAGGCAAACCAGGTTTCACAAATCACAGACATAAACCACAACCAGATGGCGTCTTCATTTGGATTCGTGATTCTCCACTGCAAGAACAAGCCCAGAATCACCATTCGGACTAATATTAAGAGCCTGAAGAGATTGTACAGACGAGAAAGAAAACGAATGTCAGCAAGAAATTGTTTCCAGAAACAAACTTCGGACATAAGAACAGCCCCTATATATCTTATTTAAAATTTTAAACCGTTGTAGAATATAAGCCAATGACAGATAAATAACAAACACTCAAAAAAAACAAAACAAAACAATACAAAGCAAAAATTTAGATGCTATAGAACCTAATAGATCTATATAATTCTGAATATGGGCGGACGAATAGAAGCCAAGTTCATTACAGACAAGTGTATTACCAGTACCATAATATGCCAAAGTGCTTAACTCTTGTCCAATCATATAAGCTACAATCTCCACAATTTTGAATTCCATAATCAAGTAGAAACAAAGAGACAAATCGAATTAACATTGCACATTGGCTTGTCCAATACAAAAAAAAAAAAAACAAAAAAAAACACAAACACACACACACAAAAAAAAAAAAACAAAAAACAAAAACAAAAACAAAAGGAAAGAACACATATTGCAGTTTTACTAGAATAATAAGACAAGCAGCAAAGCATATATATGAATTCAACATTCAGCATACAACTTAAATAGATTAGTAAGAGATAATTAAAATAAACAAAAAGCACTAAGACTTATGTCCAAAGACTGTTCAAGCAGTTTGACATCTCAAACACCACCGTCTATTTGATAAAGTGGCAAAAACTGCTCGTTCTTCTCTATAAGGTCTTAGGCAGAGTCAATCCCATATATTGACAATCATAACCAAAGCACTGCCTCTCCAGTGCAACGGGTAAAATTCGAGCCATCATTTAAATATAACAATAAAAATAAGACATTGAGCCACCTCACTTAATTAACCAATTTCTATCATGATATATTAACAACCAAGGCTCAAACGAGCTGCCCGATCTATCCATTAATAACATTAAAAAGAGCACCATCATGCAGGAAAAATGTAAAAATAAAATAAATGAGGGTCCAACATCATAAGAGTAAATATAAACTTCTAGGGGCTCGGGCGGTCATCAAGATTATCCAAATACGCCACGCTCTATTCCTATGAAAGCTAACCCTTTCATTCCAACAAAAAGAAAAGGAAAATAGTGAAACAGAATTGGATATATATATATATACCTATAAGGACTGAGAATTGCGGCAGAGATTTTCAACTTCCTCGTGAGAGGTTTCCACTGCTTATCACGGAAAACCTTCGGGTCACCGGCAATCCCGTCGTCGCTCCCACTCTCTCCATCCTTCGTCGGCCACATCGCATTCCCATATCCATAACTCCCCTTCGTCTCAAACAACCATTTCGTGTGGTCAAACTCCCCACTCTGACTCCTCCCCATCGACTTCCTCGACACCGATTTCGTCATCGATTTCGACTTCATCATCGTCAGCCTCCTCTCCATCTTCGACATCCCCGCCCCGCCCACCGCCGCGGCCGCCAAGGCGGGCGGCAACGGCAACGGCTGAAGCTGCTGATACTCATTCAAATCGGCCTCCTTGTAAGGCTCCTTACACCCTGGGCAAATCCCGTCCCCGGTCCGGATAGCGTCACGGTAACAGTCCCTGCAAATCTTGAAGTCGCATTCGCAGGGGACGATGTCGAGTCCCCGTTCGTCGGTCAGGCAGAGAGAGTCACAGCCGGGGACGGAGCAAGGGGAGCCTTTGAGGCCCGTCATCTGGGGGTGTTTGGTGGTTTCGGAGTCGATGACTTTTTGCTTGAGGTGGGACCGGGTGACGCAGTTGTATCCGCCGGTGAAGAGGGAGCTGGAGGCGTACTGGTCCTCCACTCTCTGCGACGTCGAACGTTCCATGGCTGCGGCGGCGGAGGCGGGGATCTCCTTCGTCGTAGTCATCATCGGTTGATTGTCGGGCGTTAAGGGGATTTGGACCGTGTAGTTCGTGAACTCCACGCCCCCCGCTTCGCTGTCCATGTCATTGCTGTCGTTTTGGTGGTGATGGTGGCGGAGAAACTTCGAGCTTTTCAAACCGGAAGCCATGGCAGAACAAAACAAAAATCCTGGAAATTTTTCCCAAAAGAAAAACAAGTTAAACCATCTGTTGTTTCTCTCTCTGTTTTTCTATCTGAGTAGTTGACAAGAAGAAGATGATGATGATGGTGAATAAATAAAAGATTACCTTCCTACCAAATGTGTGTGACGGTTTCAAACCAGCAACTTTCTCTTTCTCCCTCTAAAACGAAAGAGAGGAAAGAAAGTGATGATGATATGATAATAAACAAATGAGAAGAAAGACCGAGTCCAGACTCAATGCAATGCGTGAGAGATTGATGTTTACGATTTCAAAGACACCCTTTTAACAATTCCACTGGCGGACGCATACCCAGTTCGTTTTCTGAGCCAGGAAGGAAAACCCAAATGCCGGCTTTCCAATATTAAGCTTTTTTTTTTCTTTCTTTTTGTTAATGGTTATGAAAAAAGTTTGGCTTGTTTTTGCAGAGAGATAGAGAGAGATATAGAAGGGGTTGTTGGAGGAGACGACAGTGAGTAGAAGAGGGGAAGGGTGCAAAGAAATGAGAGGGTCTGTTTTTATGTCTTGTCCAGTGTCAGACAGAGGAGAGAGAGAGAGACGGCAAAGGAAAGTGTGAGAGGAGTAGAGAGCTTTAGCAGGGGGTTTTATATGGGAGGGACATTTCGGGAACTCTGATGGTCGAGTTTTACGCGGTGTGTACTGTACCAGGTAAGTTTCTACTGCGCACACGACCATTTTGGCTTCGCTACAATCGACTAAACGACAGTACGTTGTTTTCAAAACACAACAACAATATTTTATGTGTTGCATGTTTGGCGGACTGTTTAAACCCATCGATATGGGCATCTACGGTGTAAAGTCTTCCTTGGTTATAATGTAAAATAAAAAATAGTTATAATATAAAGTTTATAAATATTATAGTATTTAAATTTATTTTTAATTTAATTTATTATACTAAATATATTAATATTTTTTTTACAGTAGCTTGATAGGGTATTTGAGAAGTCAGTTAAAACCAACTGATTATAACTAATTACAGTGTAAAGCTTTCAGTAATAGTTACAATAAAAGATAAAAAATTAATATAATGTAAAATTATCATATGTTACTGTTGTTAAACTGTTTGTCAAACACCCTGTAAGTATTTAACAAAACACCAATTATATTAGTAAAAGCAAAATAGTGTAACGTGTTAATAGTTTTATGTAATAAATCATTTATTTTTATATGAATGGATATCATGTCATAGTTTTTTTTAATAGGTATCATGTCATAGTTTTTATTCTTTCTATTTTTATATATTCACGTCACCGAAAACAAATCTTATTTGATTTCCTCACTATTTTTCTGAAAATAGACCAGCAAAATAAAATAAAAAGAGGAACTTTTGAAAATAAATAAATAATTAATTAATTAAGCAATAAGAGAGAAACCGGCCAATAGTGACCCTTTGTTGTTTTACTATCTTAAATTCGCCCAATTATCATGATTTATGAACATTAATTAAATATACTAATTTGTATGGAAAGTTAAAAACTGGTTACAAAAGGAATGGCGAAATAGTGATGGTTACCTTTTCAACTATTTTTTTAGAGGATTTGATAAGGGGAAAACGATAATTTCAGTACAAGTTGAATATACTTCTTATTCACCAAAAAAAAAGAGAATAACTATTTCCTTCCTTTTTCTACCATGCCCATTATTGCAGCCTCTATTTACGTTATAATAATCACTACATATATTCCATTTTAAAACCATTATTTTTCTCATCATAATGCCATCTTTTTTTTAGCATACAGGTTATTTCATTTTAAATTAGGAAATTACAAATACTAATTCAAACACGAAAAACTTCAACGTATTAAGCGACTCAACATAAACACTAAATGAGAATCATCCTCAAATTTGATTAAAACGCTTAAGGGGATAATATGTATATCGAGTTTCAACACAAGAAAACTGAAAAGACATATTGCTCATCGAGCACAACAACAAGGTTCTTTTGAACACACCGAGCGGAAACATCAGTGCCATTATTTGAAGCGGAGACTATTGGTAGTGAGAGAAATGTCATCTAAAGAAAGGCAGGTGCCATCCCCGCTGATTAAAGGAAAAACTCTTCGCTGGGAACGCTCTTCTCCCTCTAGCTACTATTCTCCGGGCTTAGGAAAGATTATTCTATAAAATTGCCCGCGCTAGGCATCTGATCTTTTAAGAATTTCCTGTGCTAAACCTAAACATATGGGCCCAGTTGCCATTTGTCCGTAGGATTATGGCCTGAAAGGTGCCTTTCCAGCGGAAGGAAGACAACCGAAGAAAAGGAAAGGACAGCGGAAGATGCAGCGATAGCAGGACTCTTTTTCCCTAGATGATTCAGTGATAGAAGTTGTATCCTATACTGAAGCCGACTCCGCGGCAGAAGTTTGATCATCTACAGCATCTGATTCCGGTGAAGCGAAAAGAAAGCTATAGGTAAGTCAAGGCCTTATTAATTCAATCTATTTACTAAACATCTTATTAATTCGAATTCATTTACCAAACAGACCCAATAATTCAAGTAAAAGATCAGTGCCCTTCCCGTTTTCTATTACGTACCTTTTTGCATACTATTTAGAATGCCAAGTACCGTTGTAATAAATTAATATTTCAATGTGGAAAAATTTTCCCTAAACTATGAGTGTTATATCATTTTGATTTCTCATATTTTTTTGGGGGTGTTATTATTTTCTAATAATTTTAGTTTTTGAAATTAAAATTAACAAATGATTTTTGAAATTTCATAAAATAACAACAATTTAATCGCATAACGTCTAAAATATTTTTGTAACATTAACTACAGTAAATGCAATATTTTCATGATTGTTGCTAAAAACTCAAACTAAAATATTTTCCATTTGTTTTTGTTCACAGAATTTGTGGAAATGTCTTCGCATGCTTTTTGAAGCAAAAATTTTAAAAACACTCTTAGTATAATCCCAAAAAAATAACACTCTTAGCATAATCCCAAAAAAATTTCTCATTCTCCAAAACAAAAACATTTTCACATATTTTAAAAACAATACCAAACGACCCTATTAATGTAACTATTTTTATAAATTTCAGTTACTAGGTTATTAAACCGTGATTATCTCTGTAAAATTTTAGAAGACATTTAATTTCAGCTTTGGGGTCTAAAAGTGTAAAACGATAATGGAATAATCTGTCAATAAAAAAAAATAGAATCAGCGTGAAAAAATGTCATAGTTCAGGACTAACAATATTGAATTGAGGACTCAAAAAAAAAGAGAAAAAAAAAAAAGAAATAATCACTACAAGGTTCACGATGTACAATAATCAATACCAAAAATCCACCGTTTCTTTCATATTCAAGGTTAGATGAATCCAAGTTTGACTTTCCGGTTTATACTCGTTATTCAACTAAGCGGTGACACTTTTTTTAGGGAATTTTTTTTATTTGTTATTAATAATTGAAAAGGTGGTTACGACCAATGAAAGATTTGAGGAAAAAAAAACAAAACAAAACAAAAAAGAATAAATTGATGATCAACGAATGCTTCCTTCTCAAATATTTGAGCGGTGAATCTCATGCCATAGCCAGCCTGTCAGTTGCTGAATGGCTAAGTTTGCTAATGGCGGCTGTACAGGATTTTCACTCACGCGGCTATTGTGACTGTTTCAGCTGGTTTTGCATCGTGTTTCGTTTTTGTTTTGAAGAAGGCATATGTTACGTGTTTTTTTTTTTTTTTTTTTAAGGTAGGGCTATTATGTTAGGGTTCGTTTGGCATAAAGTCTGTTTGTGTTTTTAGTCAATAGAAAAAAAAATAAATACAGTAGCTTTTCAATAAATGTTTGAAATTATATTTTTAAAAGAGATTTAATAGGTTAAAATGGTTTCAATTTTTTTAAAAAGTTATAAGAACCTTGTATTTAAGCTTATAATATATTATTAACACTCTGGTACAAATTTCAAGTCTATTTTAGAAGTGTTTTTTTTAGAAGCCATATCTGTGGCTTTGCAAATACTTTTAAAAGCAGCTTTTAGACTTAAGAAGCTAAAAGTAGCTTCTAGAAAGTCCTTACAAACAAGCCATTGGTGTTTGTTTTAAAACGTTAAACGTTATTAAAATTATATAAAAAAATAAAAAAATATAAGTATTAGTTACAAAAATTCTCTATTTATGAAATATTAACGAAAAAATTCTCTATATGAAAATGTTTGACTAAAATCGACGTGCAATTGGTACATTATACATGATAAAGGATTAATTTTAGTGATTCTATTATGTTTAAAGCTAATATGAAGTTAAAAATTGATTTGTTGTATAAATTTTAATTATTTGAAAAATAAATTAAAAAACCTTTAAAATTTTTAAAAAGTAATAACCTCTTGTTTTATTTATTTATGTGTAACTTTATGGAAAGAAACTCTTAGAGAAATTGTATACCAATTTGTTGAACAATTTCTTATTTTTTGTGTAAGACATGATATTTTAACTAAAAATCATAATGTTAAATAGTTTTTCATTACTAATTCACAGATCTTTTGAACAAATATTAGGATTAATAATTGTTACATAAATTCTCATTTTTTGTGTGAAACGTGATATTTCAACTAAAAATCATAAAGTTAGAGTTTTTTATTATTAATTCATATATCTTACGAACAAATGTTACGTATCAGTGTATATAAAATTGATAACATTTAATACTGATTTAACGCCTTTTAAGTTTTTTTTTCCCTTTTTTAATATATCCTAAGATATGACTTTTTTTTCCGGTCCCTCACGAAATTGGAAATTTTGAATGACGTTCTGGAGGTCGTCCAAATTTACTAAGACGCCCTTATTAAATCTGCCCATTGGACATTCCAATTTATTTGTTTTGAAGCCTTTTCTTTTGTTTTGTTTTTTCATATTTGCCGTTCTCCCACTTTGATAATTTGATTCACCTGCATGGTGTTGGAACGGCCATTGGACGTGATACCGAGACACAAATTATTATTTTTTATCTTTTTTAAAATCAAATTTGGTGATTTTTTTGGGTAAAAATTTTGGTATCATGTTATGACTTTTTTTTATCTCATAGGAGCGATATTTTTTTTAAACACTACTAGAGTGTTTGAAAGTATTAGTTAGAACTAACAGTTACAATCAATTTTAGTTGAAAACACTACAACATATGAGAATTTTATATTGTACCATACTTTTCTTAGTATATTGTAGCATGTGAGAGCTTTACATTATAACAACAAAAAGTTTTAGCTTTAACTCACATTACCAAACTCCACATGTTGAACTCACAAGTGAGTTTCATGTTTTTATCGCATGCCTAGAAGCACATCCAATTTTAAACAGATATTAACATAAATATATACACACACACTAGGTTAATAAGTAATGAAAAATAAACACCACTTTGATGAGGTGGTCAAAAACAATAAGCAAGTCACATTGCACAACTTGAAAATAATAAACTGTATTGAAGATGCTTAGCTTATTTGGCAATGTTGGTTCTAATCAACTTTTCAGTGAGGAACAGTGTAAAACTCTCACATATTATAGTAAAAGGAAAAATATTGCTAGAGTATAAAGCCCTCACGTGCTATAGTGTTTACAGTTATAATCAATAGTTCTAACCATCATGCCAAATACCCTATAGGTATATGCTGTTAATACAGATTATTTACCGTAAAAGTCCACCTAAATTTATGTTTAGCTTTGGAATTATTGAAGGAAAATGAAATGAGATAAGAAACAAAAATGACGAGTACGTTGACGATGAAATTGATAATGTGTTTTATTATCATGCATGATTTGGAGCCTCAAACGTTTTAGCTAACATGGACGACCAATTATCCTAAAAATAATTAAAAAATGGGATGAACATATTGACTTCTTCAAAAGGAATGAATCAAAGGCAAAGAGCTGTCATTAATTTTTTGGACAGCTTCAACATGTTGTTATTTATTTCTTTATTATTTATTTATTCATTTATTTGGTTTTTGCTAAACGAGAACGCCTCAAAAAGGGTTTCGTACTTGCTATTTTGCTAGTTCCGAAATATCATTTTTGGTTCCGTTGGGGAGTGGGGACCAACTGAAATTGATGGCTTTCTTTATGCCCAATGGAGTATTGGCAGGATTTTAGGCGGATTTCGGCAGTCACCTAATTTGAATTTTCTGTTTAAAAATTGATTTTCTTTTTTTTTCAAAAAAAGGGGTTCATAAAGAAGAGCCTCTTTATTTCAGGGTTTGAGTCATAAATTCATAAAGAAGCTCCTTTTGTATCTTCTATATGGGCTTATTTAAGGCAATTTTATTCAAGTTTATGAGATTATAACCTGCTATTAATAAAAAAAAAGAGAGCAAAATAACATATTTAGGCTAAACCTTAACAAAGAATGTCATATAGTTTTAAAATATGTAATATTATGAGAAATTAAGAACAAAATACCCCCTACATCTTTATCCTTTATATCTCTAACTCTACTCTCCTCTCTCGACAGCATCATCGCAGATCGTGTAAGTACATTATTTACTGAGAAATACTATATTTAATGTATAAATACAAAAATTTACCGACGACTTTGTCGGACCGTTAACGATCGAGAAATACAATATTTCCCAATAAATACTATATTTACTATGTAAAAACAAAAATTCACTGATGACTTCGACGAACCACCGACGGCGTGAAAATACATATTTCACTTGAAATATAGTATTATCATGTAAATACAAAAATTCATTATCAACTTCGCTAGACCACTGACAACCAAAAAATACAATATTTACCGTTATATAAAATTCACCAGCGTCTTCATCGGACCATTAGAGATAAAAAAATATGATATTTACTGAGAAATATTGTATTTACCATATATGTAATCGGTATTTCTCTAGCAATTTCGTCGGACCACCAGTAGCCAGGAAATACAATATTACTATTACTGTGTAAATACAAAAGTTCACTGCCGACTTCTACAGACTGCCAACGGCCAAAAAATATAATGTTACTTTAGTAATACTGTATTACCATATAAATATAAAAATTCACCTGCGGCTTCGTTGAATCACTAGCGGTTAGGAATTACAATATTGCTCTAGTAATAATGTATCATCATGTAAAAATAAAAATTCACCAGTGACTTTACTGGACCGTCAGCGACTAAAAAGTACAGTATTGACCTGCTAATACTATATTACTGTATAAATTCAAAGATTTGACAGCGTCTTCGCCGAACTTCACCAACACAGAGGGTATCATTGGTAGCTGAAAAATACAAATTTCTATATAAATATAATATTTCCTAACAGATACAAAAATTTACAGTTATATCATTGATAGCCAATTAATACGGTATTTACCCACTGATAATATATTTCTTAAAATATATATATTTACCGAAATGATACAAACACCACCCAACGATATCACCGGCCAGAAAATACCAACTATAACTTTAACAGAACTCAAATACAAAAATCCATACAAAATTACATATTCTATACAAAAAATAGATTTCCAAACAAAACTCCATTTTATAATAATAATAATAATAATAATAACAACAATAGTAGTAGCAGTAGTGATAATAATAGTCATAGTTAGGGCCGGTAATACAGGTTGCAACACAACGACACGACACGAATCTGACACGTTTTTTTGCGGGTTAGTGTCAGAAAATTTGACCACGGGTCATTTTAGTGTCGACCCGAAACTGACCCGTTAAAAAACAGGTAATGTTCGGGTCAACCCATCTGACACTAAAATGACCCGTTTCTGACCCGTAGTTAATTAATAAACTTTAAAAAAAATAATATTATTTCATATATAATATAAGCTCTTAAAATTTCAAACCTTACATCTCTTATCACTCATCTTCTTATTGAAGTGGTATGAAACTCTTCTAATTTTATTTTTTTTATATTATATATATTAATGTGGGCAGGTTAGAAGCGGCTTCCGGGTCATAATCGGGTTACGGGTTAAAAACAGGTCACGGGTCATTATTTTTTGACACTGTGCATAAGAAACGGGTTGACACGGGTCGTGTTCGTGTCAACCCGTGTCAAAACGAGTCGTGTTAGGGTTGAGAATTCTCAACCCATTCGTGTCACGGGTCAGGTTAGTGTCGACCTAATTTTGTAAAAATTAACTCCAACCCGACCCGCTAACCCGTTTTGCCACCCCTTGTCATAGTAATAACGAGAACAATAAAAAAGTAGAGCAAAAAAAAAAAAACTCAGTTAATGACGACAGCTTCACGACACCAGATCTTGTCGAGGTTTCGTCACCAGAGTTTGTCTACTATAGATGGTGGCTTGGAGCTTCTGTCAAGATCTTCCTTACAATTGCTAGCAATAAAGGTGTTCAAATCAACGATTAGATCCAAAGAGGCGATCAACGTCGATGAAGCCAAAGATCGATGCCTTCGCGAGATCTACTCATGATCATCCTCGTCGCCTTTCCAGATCTAGTCGTACCGATTGTGATAGAGCATAGGCTCCAACGAGGGAGTAACTTACGAAGTCAATTAGGCAAAATCGTGCTAAAGGAGGTGGAGAATGCTATACCTGTTAGACATGTATGCTCTAAGGAGTAAAAATGTAATACGTTTTTGGAGACATTTTTATCAATAAAGAATTTATTCATTTATATATACCAAATATTGTCCTCTTTACGTTCATATTTGTTGAATGTATGATAAGCAAACAGTAGTCTGAGACTGTCAGTCTAAACTTTAAGAGTTGGGCATATGATGGGATGATTATGCGGTAGACACGACTCTTAAGGTGATGGTCTAAAATATATGATCCGCAATCGAGGGAATAAAGTTGGGCGCTTTATTCATGTAAAGATTGTTATGTTGTCTATATCCCTTTTGGGAGATGGTTTGTCTTGGCCATCGGAGTTGGACTCCGTGAATAGAAACATTGGCGCGTTGTCATAGGTGACGATGTGTTGGATCGGGACATAAAGTGAATTGATTTGGATTAATAATTCTGTCTTGGCAAATCGATTCACTTTAGACAGTCGTTTGTATTGTATCTTAATCCTGAGATGAATAATGGGCCCGTTGTCTCGACTTGTGTCTTTTGATGTACCAATGGGTGACTCCCACATCTCTATAGTGGCATGCATGCCGGTACGTTGGAGGCATGACTCTTGATAGCGTAGACTTGTTATTCATAGATATGGAATCCATAGCTCCTCTTTAGGAGTAATGATATCCTCTTATATGCGTTGTCCTGTAATTGGAAAACTGGAGCGCTCAACCATTTGGATACATAGGTGTAACCGAATGGTATACTATCTTTGGATGGTAAGTTTTCTAATGGTGAGACAATGGAACGTAAGATAAAAATAATCGGGAAGGTAAGACAGAACTTGTCCTTAAGCCGATTATGGATGATCATATGGGGATGCGATACACTATGATATGTCATGGAGACTTAGCTACACGAGCTTCGTAATTCTATAAAGTTCGAGAGTGCAGCTCCAAGCTTTTAGTGGAGTAGCGTTGGAGTTGATAATTGTGAAATGTATATCTGGGATATTGGGTTTCATAATTATCATGAGCTTGAACTTTATAGGTCCATTTTGGTCCCCTTTGCTAGCTCACAAAATCCTGTAACGACACGGCGTGCTTTTCCAATAATTGGTGACTTATGTCGGATTTATCAGATTGGTTTAAAATTTATAAGAATCAAATAATTCATGTCTGTTTATCGGTTGTTTTAATTTTGGACAATTAGAACAAGATAAACTTGTAGAATTATTTGAATTGATTTATTTTCTTAGAGATTATCTTGATAGAGTTTGTTTTGATCAGATATCTTTTCTATTGGGCTATTTGAATCAAAACTGAGACTTTATCCTTTAGAATCTCGGGTGGAAAATAAAAGATTCGCGGAGATTTTTTCTCGGCAGTTCGGCCTGCCGATCAGAAAGTTCGGCCTGCCGAACTGGCCAGTTCGGCCTGCCTATCTCACAGTTCGGCATGCCGACCGCGACAGCTAAGATTACGCGTTTTTCACGCGTATCTTATCAGATATTGATCCGAACTTGATTCTATTTCGATTTTTGAGACCTAATCTGATATGGACTGACCCCAAGGACCAATAGGTATAAAAAGGGAGTGAGTCTAATGATTTACTCAGATCAATTTGAGAGATTAAGAGTGATACTCTTCTAGTGAGCATCTGAAAACTCCCTGAGAGCTTTTGTTCACAAATCACGAACACTAGCTTTGGGTTCTCTCTATTGGTTGGAAGGAGAGTCACCGATGGAAGAGCTGTACGTGTGAGCCCACACTCACTCCGGTTGTGGATAGAGAATAGCAAAGAAGACCAGTTGGTTGAGGCTCTTCTGGAACGTTACTTCTCTACCCAGGTCGCGGAGGTTCTTCGGCACACTGAGGTTAGTAAGATCTGTTTAATTTATACATATAACATATCATACTTGTATTTTGGAAAATACTCTGATGAAAATTTTTAAAAAATTCCGCTGCGCACTTTGTTTCCAACAATTGGTATCAGAGCCGAGGTTTTTACATAAATTTGCAAGTTTGTGATCATGTTATATGCATAAATTTTGTGATCTTAATCTCTCCAATACTTGAATTTAATTTTATAGAGAGATGGCACTCTAGGTTTCTATATAATATATATGTTGTCATGGATTATATGGTGAATGTTTATTAATTAATTATGGTTGATTAAATTGTTGTTTAATTATTTATTAATTAATTAATACCGGTTATGGTTCCTTAGAGGTTAGAATGTGTATCTAAGTTTTTCATGTAATTAGATGGCGGACTATCATCTCCGTCTAGGAATTATTATTTAATTTGTAAGAATTTTGTAATTAAATAATTATTCGGAGAAGACGGAACGAGAAGTCGGATCTTGAAGATAGATGATGGCGCCTCCAGGTATTTCCTGAGTCTCTAATTTTATGTTTTTGAATTGTTGAAAATAAAATTGATGAATTGCATTAAAATTGTATTTTCTGGATTGAGGGTTTTCTGCTCGGTCGGCATGCCGGACCTCACAGTTCGGCAGGCCGAAGGTCACAGACCGGCAGGCCGGACGTACGGTCCGGCAGGCCGACAGTGGGGCAGAAATTTTGGTGCTCTGCCGGCAGGCCGAACCTTCATGTTCGGCAGGCCGAACCACCATGATCGGCAGACCGATCACCTAGATCGGCCTGCCGACAGAGAGCATCCAGGTGTCCAGAAAAGGTGCAATTTTTGGTGCAGTTTTAATTTTATTTTTGGGACGATTCTGAGAAACATTAAATTTGGATACGACCGGAAATATGAAGTGTTCGATTCATACGGGATTGAGGACTTGAAGATGGATATTACATGAAGAAGGATACAGCTTGAGGATTCAAGGATGAAGAATCGATAAATGTCTCGATTATTCTCTTGTAATCTTATTTTTTCTATTCTCTAGGGTGGAACCATAATATTACGGTTATTATTATTATGCTTGTAGCTTTGCTTGATTGCTTTGCTTGTCTGCATTATAATATGATTTACCATGTATATTGATAACATGTCATATAGAATAGGGAGTGCCGCTCATATTAAAATTGTTCATGCATAATTTTAAAATAAAACCTTGACTTCAAAAGATTGAGTGGGAGAAGGTTTTCGAAGAGAGAACCTAAGGTCTCCATCGTTGGTCCATAGGAAGAACATGATGGTCCCAACCCCTAGGAAGGGATTTCTATCATGTACCAGATTGGATCTCTAAATGGATAAGGTATTTTAGTATGATTTATGGTTGCACACCCCTAGGTGGTGATTATAAATCATGGATAAAATATTAAAACGGTGGTTATACACTCACGTTAACTTTATTATTAACCTCCCCTAGGAGCTCTGTTAATAAAATTAATGGCCAAAGAAACGATTATTAGTATATGCTGGATCATACGGGTCCTGGATGGCATATATTAATCAGGAGGGGATCCGTGTTCCTGATTGAATTTGGCATGACTCCCCTAGGAGCTTGTTGAATTCTGAGTTGGGAATTATCGTTGTAAGGTTGTGATATTTTCAAGGTTTTGACACATAAACACATTTGTATGATTTTACATGATTGTGTTAACTTACTAAATTATTATATATGTTTGCTTATGTTTGGTATATGATTCTTTATTGTAGATTGAAAATGTCTAAAAACGCTTTATCATCGATACTTGACAAAAACCAATTAACCGGTGAGAACTATAATGATTGGAAACGGAACCTGGACATCGTCCTATCCTTTGAGAAACTGAAGTATGTACTGACAACTCCTTGTCCTCCCGAGCCTACGGGAGACTCAAGTAATGAGCAATTCCAAGCGTACGAACGCTGGAAAGATGCTAATGATCAGGCCCGCTGCTATGTTATGGCTAGCATGAATAACGTGCTGCAGGCTCAACATCAGGATTATGAGACTGCGAAGCAGATCTTGGATAATCTTGAGGATATGTTTGGAGGCCAGGCCATAACAAAGCGGCAAGGGGCGCTTCGGAAACTCTTAAACTGTAGACAGAGACCGGGGACATCTGTAAAGGAGCACATGATGTTGGTCATGGGTTACCTCGCTGAGGCTCAAACCAATGGAGCCGACATCGATGCTGAAACTCAGATGACTATGGTCTTTGAGACTCTGTCTAAGGATTTTATTCCGTTTAGAGCTACTTTTAATCTGAGCAATAGACGGGATATGACCTTGACAGAACTGATGAAACAGTTACAGGAGTTTGAACTGCTGATCAGGGAGTCTCCTGCTGGTGGAGAGGCCAATATGGTAGCTGCTTCTGGTTCCAATCCTAACTCTGGGAATGGAAAGAAGCAACGGGCCAAGAGTGGTAAGTCTTCTATTCCTATTGCTACCAAGAGCAAGAAGAAGAAGAAGAAGAACCCAAAGAAGCTTAAGTGCTTCTTCTGTGGTAAGGTCGGGCATATAAAGAAGCATTGCAAGGACTTCCTTTCCAAGGGAGGTAGGTGTGATCTTCTATATTTAGAAACTTGTTTGGTTGAGGAATCCAGTGACATTTGGGTCATAGATTCCGGTGCAACTAATCATGTTTGTGTTTCTCTGCAGGGATTCAAAGAAACGAGAAGTCTACTTCGTGAAGACTTAACGCTTCGGATGGGCGATGGATCCTTGGTCTCAGCGGAAGCAGTGGGAGATGTCCATCTTTGTTTTGATAATTATAGGAGTTTAATTTTGCGAGATTGTTTTTATGTTCCTAAATTTAAAAGGAATTTAATTTCTGTATCTTCTTTATTTAAAGACTCCTACGTGGTATCTTTTAATGAAAAAGTGGTGATTCGTAAAAACAAATCTTTTATCTGTTTTGGATGGATGCAAAATAATCTATATTTTATCAAACCTAAGATGGACTTATTGCTTAATGCTGAGATAAATGATAATGACTCAAAAAGACTTAAAACTTCTCACTCTAATAAGACTTATCTTTGGCATTTGCGCCTTGGCCATATTAACCTGAATAGGATTCAAAGGTTGGTAAGGGATGGACCTTTAAGTCACTTAAAGGTGGAATCTATACCTCAATGTGAGTCTTGTTTGGAGGGTAAAATGACCAAAAGACCATACGGGTCTAAGGGCAATAGGGCCGAAGGGGTTCTAGAACTTGTGCATAGTGATGTTTGCGGACCGATGAACATCCGGGCACGAGGAGGGTATGAGTACTTCGTCACTTTTATTGACGATTACTCAAGATATGGGTATGTGTACCTAATGCACCACAAAAGCGAAACTTATGATAAGTTCAGGGAGTTTCGGGCTGAAGTGGAAAAGCAATTGGGTAGACCCATAAAGGCACTTCGATCTGATCGAGGTGGGGAATACCTTTCTGATGAGTTCTTGGGACACTTGTTAGAGAATGGGATTTTATCCCATTTGACTGCGCCGGGCACTCCGCAGCAGAATGGCGTAGCGGAGAGAAGGAATAGGACTTTGTTGGACATGATTCGGTCCATGATGAGTTATTCATCATTGCCTTTATCCTTTTGGGGATATGCACTACAAACCGCATGTTATCTTTTGAACAATGTGCCTTCAAAATCGGTCCCTAAAACTCCTCACGAGTTGTGGACAAGACGGAAGACATCCTTAAACCATATTCGCATATGGGGATGTCCAGCTCATGTCCTGTTTAAGGATCCGAATAAGTTGGAAGCACGTTCAGAAGTTTGCGTGTTTGTAGGATATCCAAAAGGGACTAAAGGGGGTTATTTTTATAACCCAAAGGAAAATAAAGTCGTGGTTTCAACTAATGCAACTTTCCTTGAGGAGAGTTACATGAACGACTTTAAACCTCAAAGCAAAGTGGTGCTTGAGGAGATGAGGGGTAATCCGTTTACTCCGGAGGTTCCGAACGAAACCATTCCGATCGGTGTAGAAAAACCAAACAAACCTGAACAACAACCACAGGGGCTTCGGCGTAGTGGGAGGATCGGGCGTCAACCTGAGAGGTATATGTTCAATGGGGAGGTCTTTTTGGCTGAACCGGATGAACATGACAGGGATCCTTATACTTACGCAGAAGCTATGGAGGATGTTGATTCAAGACTCTGGACAGAGGCCATGAACATTGAGATGAAGTCTATGGAGACTAATCGGGTCTGGGAGCTTGTGGATCTTCCCGAAGGGGTAAAACCCATAGGGTGTAAGTGGATCTACAAGAGGAAAAGAGGAGTGGATGGAAAGGTCGAAACCTTTAAGGCTAGACTGGTAGCTAAGGGTTATACGCAAAAGGAAGGAATCGATTATGAGGAAACCTTTTCGCCTGTAGCCATGCTTAAGTCCATCCGGATTCTCTTGTCCATAGCTGCCGCTCTCGACTACGAGATTTGGCAGATGGATGTCAAGACGGCTTTTCTGAATGGCTATCTTGATGAGTCCATTTATATGGAACAACCAGACGGGTTCAAGGTCACGGGTCAAGAGGGTAAGGTTTGTAAGTTGCTAAAGTCTATTTATGGACTTAAGCAGGCTTCTCGTTCTTGGAACATAAGATTTGATCAAGTGATCAAGACTTATGGGTTCTCACAAAATGTGGATGAACCATGTGTTTACAAACACATTAAGAATGGGAAGGTGGTTTTTCTACTACTCTATGTAGATGACATTCTGCTAATTGGCAATGACGTTGGGGCGTTGTCATCGGTCAAATTATGGTTGACCAAGCAGTTTGACATGAAGGACTTGGGTGAGGCTAATTTTGTTCTCGGTATCCAGATCTTGCGGGATAGGAAGAACAAAATGATAGCTTTGTCACAGGCCGGCTACATAGATAAAATTCTCAGGAGGTTTGCAATGCAGGATTCCAAGAAAGGTGGGCAACCATCTAGGTCTGGAATTACTCTTTCTAAGAAAGACTCTCCAAAGTCTTATGAAGAAAGAGAATACATGAAGAAGGTGCCTTATGCTTCGGCAGTGGGTAGTCTCATGTATGCCATGCTTTGCACTCGACCGGATATTAGCTATGCGGTCGGGATTGTGAGTCGATTTCAGGCGGATCCAGGACCGAACCATTGGGTTGCGGTAAAGCATATTTTCAAGTACCTGAGAAGGACTCGAGGGTATATGCTTGTGTATTCGGGTGAGGATTTAACTCCTCTAGGATACACTGATTCGGATTTTCAATCCTGCCTGGATTCTAGGAAATCGACTTCAGGGTTTGTGTTTACTCTAGGTGGCGGTGCCATCAGTTGGAGAAGTGCGAAGCAAGATTGCACTTCGGATTCAACGATGGAGGCCGAGTATGTGGCGGCTAGTGATGCTTCGAAAGAAGCAGTGTGGCTCCGCAAGTTCCTTGGGGATCTTGAGGTAGTTCCTGGTATGCATAAAGCGGTATCACTGTACTGTGATAACAGTGCGGCGGTAGCTAATGCTAAGGAACCAAGATTTCACAAGAAGAGTAAGCATATTGATCGGAAGTATCATGTGATAAAGGACTTCGTTGAGAGCGGGCATGTCACGGTGTGCAAGATCGCGTCAGAGGACAATTTAGCTGATCCATTTACGAAGACACTTTCTGGGAGAGTCTTCGAAAGGCATGTGGAAGCTATGGGGATGCGAAATTTGCAGTATTTACTCACTTAGTGCAAGTGGGAGATTGTTAGACATGTATGCTCTAAGGAGTAAAAATGTAATACGTTTTTGGAGACATTTTTATCAATAAAGAATTTATTCATTTATATATACCAAATATTGTCCTCTTTACGTTCATATTCGTTGAATGTATGATAAGCAAACAGTAGTCTGAGACTGTCAGTCTAAACCTTAAGAGTTGGGCATATGATGGGATGATTATGCGGTAGACACGACTCTTAAGGTGATGGTCTAAAATATATGATCCGCAATCGAGGGAATAAAGTTGGGCGCTTTATTCATGTAAAGATTGTTATGTTGTCTATATCCCTTTTGGGAGATGGTTTGTCTTGGCCATCGGAGTTGGACTCCGTGAATAGAAACATTGGCGCGTTGTCATAGGTGACGATGTGTTGGATCGGGACATAAAGTGAATTGATTTGGATTAATAATTCTGTCTTGGCAAATCGATTCACTTTAGACAGTCGTTTGTATTGTATCTTAATCCTGAGATGAATAATGGGCCCGTTGTCTCGACTTGTGTCTTTTGATGTACCAATGGGTGACTCCCACATCTCTATAGTGGCATGCATGCCGGTACGTTGGAGGCATGACTCTTGATAGCGTAGACTTGTTATTCATAGATATGGAATCCATAGCTCCTCTTTAGGAGTAATGATATCCTCTTATATGCGTTGTCCTGTAATTGGAAAACTGGAGCGCTCAACCATTTGGATACATAGGTGTAACCGAATGGTATACTATCTTTGGATGGTAAGTTTTCTAATGGTGAGACAATGGAACGTAAGATAAAAATAATCGGGAAGGTAAGACAGAACTTGTCCTTAAGCCGATTATGGATGATCATATGGGGATGCGATACACTATGATATGTCATGGAGACTTAGCTACACGAGCTTCGTAATTCTGTAAAGTTCGAGAGTGCAGCTCCAAGCTTTTAGTGGAGTAGCGTTGGAGTTGATAATTGTGAAATGTATATCTAGGGATATTGGGTTTCATAATTATCATGAGCTTGAACTTTATAGGTCCATTTTGGTCCCCTTTGCTAGCTCACAAAATCCTGTAACGACACGGCGTGCTTTTCCAATAATTGGTGACTTATGTCGGATTTATCAGATTGGTTTAAAATTTATAAGAATCAAATAATTCATGTCTGTTTATCGGTTGAATTAATTTTGGACAATTAGAACAAGATAAACTTGTAGAATTATTTGAATTGATTTATTTTCTTAGAGATTATCTTGATAGAGTTTGTTTTGATCAGATATCTTTTCTATTGGGCTATTTGAATCAAAACTGAGACTTTATCCTTTAGAATCTCGGGTGGAAAATAAAAGATTCGCGGAGATTTTTTCTCGGCAGTTCGGCCTGCCGATCAGAAAGTTCGGCCTGCCGAACTGGCCAGTTCGGCCTGCCTATCTCACAGTTCGGCATGCCGACCGCGACAGCTAAGATTACGCGTTTTTCACGCGTATCTTATCAGATATTGATCCGAACTTGATTCTATTTCGATTTTTGAGACCTAATCTGATATGGACTGACCCCAAGGACCAATAGGTATAAAAAGGGAGTGAGTCTAATGATTTACTCAGATCAATTTGAGAGATTAAGAGTGATACTCTTCTAGTGAGCATCTGAAAACTCCCTGAGAGCTTTTGTTCACAAATCACGAACACTAGCTTTGGGTTCTCTCTATTGGTTGGAAGGAGAGTCACCGGTGGAAGAGCTGTACGTGTGAGCCCACACTCACTCCGGTTGTGGATAGAGAATAGCAAAGAAGACCAGTTGGTTGAGGCTCTTCTGGAACGTTACTTCTCTACCCAGGTCGCGGAGGTTCTTCGGCACACTGAGGTTAGTAAGATCTGTTTAATTTATACATATAACATATCATACTTGTATTTTGGAAAATACTCTGATGAAAATTTTTAAAAATTCCGCTGCGCACTTTGTTTCCAACAATACCGCTATCGCCATGGTAGCCTGTTGCCATAAGGAGAAGAGAAGGAAGAGGAGGAGTGGGGAAGTTGACACAATTTGAGTTCCTCATCATCACACTCTAGCTATGTTATGGCCTGACAATTTCCCTCTCTACACGACTTCGTCTGACGACATCGACAAGGAAGTCGAATGGGAAAGCCGTGGAGAGAAAGGGAGGGAAAGGAGTAAAAGAGGAGAGAGAACTGGGGAAGACAAAGGAAGAAAAAGAAAAAGAAAAAAAAAAAAAAAAAAGAAAAAACACTCACATTTGTTTGAGAGGGGTATTTTGGTCTTTGTATGTTTGTAAGAAATTGAATATGCTATTATTTACACATTTTTAGAACTTCTGATATTATTTACCTGTTTGGTAATAAAAACTATTATTTTGTATAATTTCTCAAAATAAAACAGTATGACTCAGTTTAAAAAGTATACTACATACTAGATTAGAGCCTACAATTTTATGAGTAGTAGGGTTATAGCCCCATGAGATTGAAAAGGATTTTTTGCTTATATATTGCTCCTCCTCCCCTCTCACATTTGATATTGTTGATATTAAAAAAACAATATTAAATACAACTAGAGTGTTTGATAAATGAACTTGAACTCAAAAATGAATTTGAATACTAAAGTATGTAAGAGCTTTACATTGTGGTATATTTTTGCATTACATTATAGCATGTCAGACTTTACAGAGTGAACGATTTGAACTTATGAGTTTCAACTGTTTTGTCAAACACAAGGTTAAAGGGTGTTTGGTAAATGAGTTTAGATTCAAAAGACAAGTTCAAATAGTGTATCATATTACTGTTTTATACTGTAATATATGAGAGCTAATTTGCATTGTGGATGGTTCAAAGTCATGAGTTGAACTCATTTACCAAATACAAGGTTCTAAAATATAAGCAAAAACCCTTTTTAAGCTCTAACTTTTGAAATGTTTCAAACAATTCTCAATCCATCTAGTTGTCTCTAGTCAGACCTTTTGTCTATCTAATTATTAAAATCTCAAAGAAAAAAAAAGTAAGGGCCATGTCCTTTGATGGGAGTTAAGTTTGTGATTTTACATATTAGAACACGACTTTTAAGGAGAAAGTCATTCCTTTTTCTGCTATGATTTTTAATAATTGAATGGATGAAAGGATTATTTAAAACAACTTTATAAATTTGAGACATATTTTGGGATGTTTTAAAATTACAGACAATGTCGGAGGTATATTATTCAGAATTAGGGCATGTGCCCCTATTTAATTTTTTTTAATTTTGATTTACACATAACGGTTTTAAAGAAATTTTAGTTGTATCCTTATTTTACATGAAAAATTATAAAAGTGTTTGTCACATTGAGTAGTTAAAATATGTCGTGCCTCCATATTACAAGAAAATTATATTTGTGTCTCACACACTAAGTGTAGTAGAGAACTCTATCTCTATTTAATAAAATATTAATTTGAATATTTTTCACAGTGATTGTTGAAGTTGATTTCAAACATTAAAGTCTTTTACACTTGCATTGTCTCTTCGTCATGCTTCAACTGCTCCGTCCTTGGGAGTTACCAAGGGTTTGCCTGTAGAAGTCACTTTGATGCTCAATCCAAGCAAACAGTAATAGAGAGTTTAGCAGAGCAGCAATATGGGTGGTAAAGGAGGATGTCTAAATGAGTAGCCAAATGCTTTACTTACCGAGCTTGTATCACAATCAGATGATTACTCTTGCTTTTCATTACATTATGACACGTTACATTCTTTCTCGGGTTTACGGGTTTCGTTAGACTTCCTTTCTTTTGAAAGGTCTTAGGAAGATCTTTCTAATTCATTTCTTTTCTACAGTCATGACCGAGTCAGGGACATATGTTGCATCATCTACTATTTTGATGCCCAGACACATTATTTTTCGGACTAGTCACCCTGACACCTCACCTCAACATGTGATGTCCGGACTAGTCATCTTGACAGCTCAACATGTATCGTGTTTTGTCTGGATTAATCACCCTAATGATTTTATACGTAGACCTCGATATAATTCTCGATTTTAGAAGATATTTAAGACTTTAGTTTAAACTAATTAATTTAAAACATTGTAATAATAAAAAATTTTATATTGTTTAAGTTTAATTTAATTGGCTTGAATCAATTTTTTAAACACGTGGTTACATCAAAAATTCTCCAATAAATTTGATATGTCAGGTTGAGGTTTTTGTACCTTGACCTCGGATCTTGGTCGAAGGTCTCGTGCTGGCACGCGGCGTGTTCTCAACTATTTGGTGGAAAATACCCAACAGTGGCCCCACTCAAAAAGTTTCTTGCTCCGCCATGGATTTTCTATTTGGGATTAAAATAAGATGTGACATGTTATCGGGGGATCAAAAATGAAAAAGCAATTATAACGTCTAATAGGCAGCTTAACCGTAAAAATAAAAGGAAAGAAAAGCATCCAAGTAGGGGTAAAAGCGTCCAGCTCCAGCGTAGGACAGCTTGAAGCCAAAGAAAAAACCACAAACAACGGCATCGAAACACCATCCGCATGCAGATCTCAACCGTGTCCGCGTGCCAGCCAGCTGGTGAAGTTAGACTACTTTGAATGAGATTTCCAAATTAGGAAGAAACGTGACAAAAAAACAAAGCCATGTATAGTCGTGTACTTCAACGAAAAACAACAATGTTTCTCGATGCGGGCCTTCGATGTTTTTAGTCGGTAAAAAAAAAAAAAGTAAAAATTATAGTTTTTTGATAAATATTTAAAATTATATTTTTAAAAGAATTTTAATAGGTCAAAACAATTATATTTAAGCTTATAATTTATTGTTAATATTTTAGTACAAGTTTTAAAGACTATTTCAAAAATAGTTTTTTAAAAAGTTATATTTCGTGGCTTTGATAGTAAGTATCTTTAAAGTGTAAAAGCAAATCTGACAATTCATTTAGACACTTTTAAAAGCAGCTTTAAGGCTTATAAAGCCAAAAACAGCTTCTAGAATGCTCTCTCAAGCAGAGTCTAAGTATATTGTACAATCAAAGTTTTTGGACTCTTCTAGAAGAAGGATTTCCGACATTAATACATGAGGCATGATATCTTTGTGGACTTTGATGTGAAATACGTAATGCATGAAAGAAAAACATTCATGAAAATTTTAAAGGATACAATTACAAATATATATATATAAGAACTGACATTGGTGGAGTGAATTAGAGACACAACATAATAGAATGATCAGACTTATTAGGCTTTTGAAAAAAGAGTTTCAATTTTAGAGTTTAAAGTACATAATGCTGCATGTGAAAACTTTACATCGTAGTATATTTTTGTTTATACTATGACATATTTTACGCTATAACGTTAAGTACTTCATACTGTTTGTGGTTTGAATTCACTCTCCAAACACCTTAACGGTTGTAAATGAGTATCGATCATTTTGTCCGTCAATGCACCAATAAATATGGCGTCAAAAGGCTTTTTTCTTTCCTTGGTAAGAAATATTGTCATGCAACACAGTAAAACCAAAATAATTGATGGATAATATCTAAAAACACTAATTATCAACATATTATTATTTTCTAAATCGTACCATCAATTAGAATCCTCTTATTTGATTTATGGTAGAAAATAAAGTCAATTTATCTTGATTTCGCACTACATTAAATATATTTTGAAAGCAATAGAATAAAAGTTTAATGCAATCGAATAATATAAAAAGAGAAGTCTTTAATGCAAAGATCGTGTATGGAATAAGCTTCAATTGTAAAATATATTTTGTAAGATTATACACATCTTTTCTTTAAAAATTAATATTTTTTGGCCTTAAATTTGTCAATAGAAGGGATGACCAACACAACATTGTGGTCACGACCACAAATAATATTAAAAATTGATGCACTTGTGAATTATCATACTTTCATTAAACTATCTTTTATAAATTTTTTATTGAACATCATAATATTTTTAACAAAATAACTATTAGGTTATTTAAGAAGATAAGTTGGAATTTGAAACTCAAGTTGTTAATTTAAAAATTATACCATATAAGAACTTTATATTGTAACAATTTACTGTAATTACCTTTTTGAGAACTTTATACTATTTATTGATTAAAATCAATAGTTTTAACTGCGCTCTCAAACAAGCCTTATAACATCATCTAACTACGCATAAATATACTCTTATCTGTAAAATATTTTGTAGTTTTTTTTTATGGAAAGTTAAAATATTCTGCATTTGATGAACCCTAGAATTCTCGGATGATACGTCTAGGAAAGAAATAAAAAGGCAAAACAAGACGCATAAGGAGTTCGAAGAGCACCAAAAATAATTATTTGTTTATGGAAATCTCCTTTCCGTGCCCGCATGTTAGAAGAAAGATGGGTTGAGTAGGGCCCACACGGTCCTTTTTGGGGCGCAACCGTAGGCACTTTTTTTGGCCCTTCCCATGTGAGGCCCACCCAAAACGCCCCTGCTTTTGTTGCCGTTTGGCGTGAACCACTGAAGAGCTGCTATTTAGGCGTGATTGCAGCCAATCACTTTGGTGAGGGGCCAAAAAGAGAAAAAAAAAAAAAGCGGAAAAAAAGCTTCTTCTTTTTTTTTTGGCTGAAATTATGCTCTTTCTGTTGGAATTTTACGGGAAAAAATAATTTACTGGTACATATCTCTCTTTTTTATTTTTAAAAATGATTTTTTGGGGAAATTTTTTTTGATCAATTATCTTTTTTTGGACAGTTTTTGGCATAAAAAAAAGACTTTTTAGATATCAAAATTGTTCTAGTTTTTTTTATCCTGTTGAGGTTCCTTACCCTGCTACAGTCATTTCCCTTATATTTTTGAAAAAAACTGACCCCCTGTTTGGCATTGTGGTGGGAACCACGGTTCCCACCACAAATTCAGTTATAAACAGTGTAAAGCTCTCACATGCTACAGTAATAATTTAAAAAATTGCTGCAGTGTAAAGCTTTCACATGCTACAGTAAAAGTGGTTCCCACCATCGGTTCCCACCACCTTCCAAACACCCCCTGAAACAGTTTACCTGCACAAAAAACATGTTTTTTGGTTCTAAAAAAAAGATATCATTTACTCAATTCAATTTTTTTTTATCCCTTTCTTCAAAATCTTCCCTAATCCTCTTTTAATTATTAAATTTATAAAAAAAAAATAACTTTGATCAAAAACAAAATTGTTTTAAATAAGGTCTGCACTGTAAAAGGACTTTCTTTGTGGTCGGTTAAGCTATTCCGAGGATTATAATGGCGTTGAAAAACTAGACCAATGTTTATTACGTTGATCATCTTGTTGGGCCTTTTGTCCATTCATAATGACACCCCCACACTAGATTGCTACAAACATATTTTACTATGAGTTGGTTGAACTTTTGTTTTTTATGTTTCAATCTAACATAGATCACGGTTTGGTTGGCTTGTCGTTTTTGCTGATTGGACAATTATAATCAAGTACAAAACGTGTTTAGTGTTCACACTCAAAATTTATGTTGGTTTTGATTGATATTTTCTATGGTGGTTCAATTTTGAACTAACTATCTGTTGACCCAAAACCCTTTTTTTTAAATATCAATTTGACAAATTGCTGGGGTTATTTCGTCAAGTTTTAGAAAGTTAATGCTAATCAGACATTTTTATACTTTGTCTAAATTAGGACAAAACTTTTCCTTATTGTATATCATTGATTACAGAACGCTACCGCTTTTAAAGGAATAATAATTATATATATATATATATATATTTTTGTTATCGTAAAATAAGTGGCCGTTAAAATATTTTATTGTCCATGAGGTCATTAATAGATGATAAAAATTAAGAAAGGATCTTGCGATTGTTCAAATATAGTATTAATGGTACGACATTTCTCCTTTGAAAGGGTATTCTTTTATAGGGTTTGAAAACAAAATAGTTTATAACCCTTTAATTTTCGTTAAGTTCCGTTAAATATGATTTAATGTGATAACAGGGTATACTATTCTTTTATGTTTATAGCTTTTTTTTTTTATTTAAGAGACAAAACTAATTTCCTATTGTTTTGTCCCTTTAGCTATCCCATCAATACTATTTTTGCTAAATCATTTAATTATTTCAAGTAATTTTAGTAATTAGTATTTATTATGCGGCCAAATTCTTAAATTTAGACGAGCTGTCAAAATATAATTTTGATATGATTTGTGTCATGCTAATATATTATATGAGTTTAGATTTGTTGTTCCATTGGCTACCCTGCCAAACATTTTTTTTTTTTTCAAATCAAATTGTTTAAGTATTTCATATTTATTAAATTTAGATAAGTTTTCAAAGTGGTATTAGGGAACAATTAATGAGACAACAAATCTGAATTCTTCTTTTATACCATACAATAGAATTATCAAAAACAAAAACACTACAAGCAAAGAGAATTCTTTAATAAGATAAGGGGAGAAAAAAATGGTGAACACAATTCTAAATAATTAAATTTTCACCAAAATTTAATGAACTAATGTAATTGTAATATTATCTAACAGTTTCCATTATTCTTTCATATCCCACCACCTAATTTTTTAATAAAAAAATATGAATTCGTCAACAATATATAAGTAGATTGAAGCAAATAATTGCTTCATATATCCAAGTTAATGGGTAGTCGCCTGGACACAGAAGGGCATTCTAGAAAATACTTTTGACATTTGAGATTTAGCCCCTGGGGTTTCACATTTTACTAATACTCAACCACTCGTTTTCCCAGTCAACCGCATGCCTTTCTTTGTTCATTTCTCTCTTATTGATAAGGGAAGATGTAAACTCCTTTTTTTTTTTTTTTGGGTTTGTTTGATTGTTTGTTGGCAGGGATATTCAGATTGTTTAAGTGGACACTCTGTCATTAACCAAAAAAAAAAAGTTGGACACTCCGTTAATTGTATCTCAATACTTTCTAGAACGTATTTTGACATTAGAGATTAAGCTGACTCAGTACGTACTTGCTCCCAACGTGCAATTTTTGTGTGTATTATTTTTATTTTTTAAATAATATGGGAAGAGCACCCTTAACTTCGAGAAGGTGCAGCACCACCAAGTGAACCATATGCATAGATAGTGCAGTTGTCTCTAAGATGCAGCAATTTAGGGTAATGAATAGGCTCAGAAACTTGCTTTAAAAGAAATTACATTTAAAACACAGTTTAGAACATCTATTTTACCATAATTTAAATAAAGTGTGTTTAACGAACTTATTTGAATTGAAAAAGTAAGTTCAAATATTGTAATATATAAAAGCTTTACACTATAGTTGCTTATTTGTATTATACTGTAGCTGCTAAGAGCTTTACACTATAAACGATTCAAACTAATGAATTTAAATCGATGTACCAAACACACTAAAAATTCAAATTTATTTAATTTTTTTTTTTTGGAGAAAACAATGTATCAAAATTGGACATCTTGAAGCAATGTTTGCACCAACATCGAACTTGGCTTGCTGTGATAGCCTACGAAGAAGTGAAAAAAGGATTGGCTCGCACTGGTTGCGGCTGACAACCCTATGTGCTTGCTTGGTAAAGAGGAAAAATATAGCGTGAGAGGATTAGTGAAAGAACTTTGATACTCTGCAAAATTTAATAGGACATGTTTTTTTGACCATACTAGTAGGTCGTGTTATTTTAACCATTAAATTAACTTTTCAACATATTATTGAAAATAGTTATGAGTCGCACCTTATACAATTTAATATAGACAATTGTAAATCGAGCCAATTAAAAGTTAATCCAACGGTTAAATAATACGACCTATTGATAGAGTCAAACAAGGGGATTAAGAGGGTGAGCAAGTGAGGTAATAAAATCCTACAAAATACCTCAAAGATAATCTAGATGAATGAAACTATACCAAACATAAGAGGAAGTCTCCACTTGCTCAATATTTTCCACACCTAAGTTATACGACTTTCTTCCCTCAATTTTATATCTCCCTCCTATCAATATATCCTATAAGTCAAGCAGCTCATGGAAGCTGTAAGCAACTGAACTCGGATAAAATTCAAACTCGTGTAACGTCATTCCTTGCTTAAATGTGACTTTGTGAATCCACACATCAATGACGTCAAAATTTATATTTGCTATAATTCACCGACACAGAATTGAAAGACAAAAAAAACCCTGTTATTGACCTCAATGGTCGAAGCATCCAACTATAATTATGCGCGTGTTGAATGAATACATCTTACACCAGCAACAAGATGACGGATGTGTGGAGCATACCATTTCACACTCGCTCCAAATGTTCCACAGAGACGTCCCAACTAAGACCCGTATGCAAAGACACATTTCAACAGTGTTTAAGAATCTAGACAAGGGAAGAGAACTAACACGTTATCTAAAGTGCTTGCACTTTTGAGTTAAAATTGATTTTATATTCAGATTTTGCATTCTTATTGAGTTTGACACATGCTCAATCCAAGAACCCTCCTCCGAGTCCTTCACATTCCCATGTATGTGTAACATCCCACCCTCACTCCTGTATTCCCAAGAGAAAATCAATATTCATCTACAAGACTGCAGAAACTTAGAAGGGAAACTGCATCATATCATACAGAATAAGAACTTAACCTGCCTACCCGTTTGTTTCGCATGTTCGAATCACAGTTCGTACCATTTTGCTATATACATACTTTTGTTCACAATTTAAATTTCTGTTCAAAACTGTGAACCCAACGGGCTAGTTTTTTGAGAATAATATGTAATAGATAAAATATAATAAAAGAACGACATGAAATGCTGCGATAAATCACCTTAATGTCCTAACAGCAGTGATCCAAATACCCTCACTTGTTGGAAGAAGACCAAGACAAACTCGATCAGCTACTCCCTGTAAAAAAACAATCTAGATTTTAGCAACAAGCAGCAACCAAGATTTTAGCCAGTCCCTCTTTTGGATGAATAACTCCAGGGTGAATATGAAATGAAGTTGAGTAATGTTGGATACATTTGTTTACAATTGAACAAGAACCGTCTTGCAATCATACCTTAGAGGCTGTAGCTCTGTTATCTCCTTCCAGTATGATACAGCGATCAGCTACTTAATTTAAATGCAGATTGCGTTTAAGTGTCTCAACAGCATGGGGATTCCATTCACAAGCATAAACTAGTTTTGCCGTGGCCCTGTTTCAACCAACTTCATCACTCACCCTAAAGCCATTTTACAAATTTAAAAGGAAGAAAGTGCAGACTACATGATGGTAGAGCATAAGCATGGGAAAATGCTCAGGTTTCTATCTGAAGGTTCAAAACAACAATTATCATTCATAATGAAACCCACAAGGTGACCAAGCCAAACTCCACCCCCACCAAAGTATTTACCACGTGCCTATAACTATTTTTTTGACGTAGATTGAAATTCTGGAAATCATTGAATTCTGAAATTCATCACATGATTCTGATTTTCTGATTTCTTCGAGAATAAACGACCTCCAATAGCACACTATGCCTAATCTTAGCTTTAGTATCCTATCCCCAGAAAAATCTTAACCACACATCAAAAAGTAAAAAAGCCAAAATCTGGTGAAAACATACCCGACAAGAAATGGCAACACAAAGTATCCAATTCCAGCAAACAAATCCACAAGAACCTCATTTTTGCAGTCCAATTGTGCCATACGTCGTTTCTCAGAAAAGGTTGCCCCAAGAGAACATGCACTTGGTAGGCATCCAAAGAATAAATAATTCCATTTTCATGATGATCAACCCAGCCACTCTCTCCCACAAGAATCTCTAAGGTACTGTCCCTCGTGCCTGTTTGTGCAACTCGTCCCTATAATGTACCAGCATCTTTGAGGCATGTATGAAAAATATATCAAGAAAGCAAACAGAAGGGTCCCATTAGGCAAGGAAAATTCAAATGGAACCATCTTCAATCCAATGCCGAAACTTGGTATTTAAATTACATATCTACATATTAGGTAGCAGGCAAAGGGAATCAACCGTGAAAAATACCATTTTGATGTTCTCGCATATACATCAAGTGCCTGACCAATGTTCATATAAAATAACTTGCCTGATGAGCAAGGCTGCAAGTATTAAGGGATTTAGCCGTAACAGGCCAAAGCTCCCCCTATGGAATTCCATAAAGGATTCTTGAAAGATGATATTGGAAGCACAATGATATCCCCAAGTCGCTCCCATCTTTGAAGAAAAAAGGGGTCAACAAAGTATGAGTATTAAGTAAAATAATTCTAGGATGAAAATTGAATCCACAAACTAAGGGTCCTTTTAGTAAATGGGTTTAAATTTTGTTGATTTGGATTATTTTAATTTAAATTATGTGATTTAAATTGGTAATTTGAATTGCTATCTAAATTGACGTTTGCATGTGCATTTCAAGTATTAATTTGAATATGGAATAAAATTATAATCTATGTTTCGATAGTTAGTGACAAAAGTTTTAGATTTATTTACAAATCTAACAAAAACTTAATGCTCATGATTCTAAAAAATATACAATATGAATTTTGATTTATTCCTCTCTTCATTAAGAATGCAACGAAAGAAGAATCATCTCAATCGGATATCAAATGAAGAAATTATGATTTTTTCCTCTCAAATATAAGAGAGAGAATTTCAGCTTTTACTGTAGCATACATATCCGAGTCCAAAGAGTTCAAGGGGGCAGGGGTAGAACTTTAAAAACTTGAATTCAAAGGATTAATTTGATTTCAATTTTGAGCGAAACAAATATATATCCAAAGAGTTGGCCGAATATGTAAAACAAACGGCCCCTAAGAATAGAACTAAGCTTCCAGCAAAATCCCAGTCAGCAACTCATCTTGCAAAATTTTAATTAAAAGATTATATATAAAATAAATCAATAAATAGTAATGAAAAAACCTTGTGGATAGCTCCTCTCGAAGTGTGATGGGTAGGCCTTTATTCTTGATTAGAGTAGCTACAGCTTCATTCATTTTTTGAAAGGGAGATTTGGAAGCTTTTTTCGCTTGAACAACCTCATCTACTACCTTAACCACACAACATTCCTTCAGAATGTTCAAGGCTTGCAAACACATGACATCATTGAAAACTGATTCTTCCACTTTAGTTGGTTCAAGTAAATGGCCATTCTTTCCTTCAAATGTGTCCCCACAAGAATGAAGTGCATTACAGAAATTCTCATTGACAGGAAAGCAAATACGTAACCCATCTTCACAAGAGTAAACCTTCCTTGACAGATCTAACCATCCAAACTTCTTCAATATATTCTTCCCCGTTTTGGCATATTTTCTTTCCAACTGTAGAACCCAACATGGAGAAGCGAGCAGCAGATCTCTGTCATTTAATTCACATGACAGATCAATCTCGCAATGCATCCCAGGATCTCCAGTTAAAGCTTGCGGATGCTTATTTTGTGGGTATTCTAAACCTCCAGCATTCTCTTTCTTTTCCTCTTCATATGTTTGAATGATATTCCTTCCTCCAATTTCAGCAGAGCTAAGATTTACCAACCAAAGAATTCAGGGGAAGCAAGTTTATTTTCATTGGCTCACTAAACCTTGTTCCAAACGCATAGCAAGATGCCCCACCACCAATCATGACAAGATTGTCACCAACAACATTAGCAGTGCTGCGCAGAAACAAATCTTTATCGGTGGAATCGAGCTTAATATGCTTCTACGAACACTTAAATCAAACAATGATAACTCCTGAAAATGTTGTTGAATTGGACAGCCACCAACACAGCTTTTGTAAACAAACATCGAGTGAGAAAACCTTGCATGCGGACTTCTTCCAACTACCTCTTCCTTTTTCCATTGACATGTTTCTACATCAAAACTGTACAAATCTCTAAGTGCTTTCTCACCATCATATCCTCCAAAAATGAATAGCTGAGATCCACATGCCACCATAGAGTAAGAATGTCGGGCACATTGCTGCTAACCACCAAGGACTAACTCTTTCCACTGCATATTAATTGTATTGAGGACATGGAAGGATGAAGAGACAGTATCATTGCTTAGTCCACCAAACAGATATATCTTTGGGCCTATAAGTGCTGAAGCATGTCGATGCCTGTTAAAAGTAAATTTACAATTTAAGATAATTTAATCCCATAATCAAGCACTTTTTGACTTTTTTCTTAGAACATTCAAGTGATTCAGAAGACATATAAATGTAAAATACTATCTAATATACAATGAATTAATACTAATTTATGCTTTCGAGATTGACATATACAAATGGTAAGCTCAAGATAATGGCTATGAAAAGAAGAATCAAAGGAATAATGCCTGTTGAAGAAGAGGAATACATTACCTAGGAGGAAAGATATCGCCAGAGCACTCTAGGAACTTCCATTCATTTTCAGCTGTATTAAAGACCCAGACATCACTCAGAATATCCTCCAAACCAGCCCTGCCTCCAATAACATACATGTTATCTCCAACCAAAGACGAGGTATGACTCAAGCGCAGAGACGGACCATCCTCTGCAACAACTGCTTTCAATGTGCCAGACAATGTATCAAGCAACAAACAGTCATTTCTTCTTCCATGTCTTCCCATGCCACCAAACCCACTAAAAACAAGAACTCCGTTGCGATATGAGCTACCCAATTTACAAGCCGAGTGACCCCAAAGAAAAAGCTTTTCAATGGGTTCATCAACAATGTCCATCTTAACAACAGACAGACTAGAATTGGGAACTTCAACGAACCCTGCCAATGTTTCAAAGACTCAGACTTTGCTTCGACGTTAATTTCACGTTAAAAGGAACAGTATCCTGCAATCAAATACATATTACTAAGTTATAGCACTACTCGTACTACCAAATAGCAATTCATTGTCATTTCAATCAATATGTGATATGTCTAGCTATTTCCTTTAAAACTGAGTTCTGTAGCTATGTAGTGCAAGACTCGGTAAAAATACTAAATTAACAAAAATCTAAGACAAATAGCTATCTTTATAGCAGTGGAACAAAACTCAACACAATATATTAAGGGGGCAAACAAAAGAAAAGAAAATCAAGGGGTATATACTATTTTATTTCATGTATTTAAGAGTCCTTTTTATAGGGCATGTTGTTAACTTTCTCAAAAAAGTATACCTGTATTTTGGATGTTCTTGAGATTATACCCCTAAATGTTAAATTCATGTAAACTTTGTGCTCTTTTTAGGTCAATGGCTAGTTCTACCCTTCAATTGACAAATTTTATTCTCGGAGCTTATGAATAAACCAGAACCAAACACTAGTTGATGAGTTTATCCTTTGTAACCAACAGCTTAAAATACAAGATTTATCATTTCTATTTTTCTTCTTTGAGTATAACACCTAACTAGTGCTTGATTACAAGTTCATCCAGTAAACTACATAAATTCGCCAAGTTAGAGATGAAAGTGAGTTGTTAACCCCAAAAAGGAATAAAACTTTACACATAATTGAAATCTGGAGGTATAAACTTGAACATAAATAACCAGAAAATCAAATTTACCAGAATCGAAAGCCTTGTCTTTTCCTTCCAATTCCACAGAATCACCACCGCAAACCGAACCATTCCCACGCTCAACCGTCGCATTCACCGATACGAAGCCATTGTTTCGCAACGCCTGGAAAAACCCTTCGGTTCTCTTCCAGTTCGCCTCCATTTTCTCATTCGCGACCGCAACAATGTACCGGACGTACTCCGGCGACACCATGATCCTCCGGTTGCTTCCCAACGGAAGCTCCAGGCGTATGGAACACCGAATTGCGATTATCACGCGCTTTCCGCTGGCGCTGGTGATTCCGGACTCTCTGAATCCGGAAGCTATAGCCATGGAAACCAAGGACTGAGCCGAATCCAGGTCCCTACACTCAACGGCGAGGATGAAGGGCTCGAACCTGAAGACGAGGTCCTCCAATGGCTGGTCTTGCTGAGTTGGGTCGGAAGGGAAGAGAAGGTCGATGACCGAGTTGGGATCGGCCGGGTCGTGGGTGATGAAGAGCCAGGAGCCGCCGAGAGCCTTTTTCTTGGGGTGGTTTGCGGGAATGGCGGTGGGTTGGGAGAGGATAGAGATACGGCCAGAGCAGGAGCCGGTGGTGAAGTACGAGGGGTGGGCGTTGAAGGCGTTGATGAGGGGGATGATCGGCGTGTCCAACGTGCCCTTCGGAGATTTGTCTGTCGCCGTCGAGCCCAGTGACGCCAGCGTCGCTTCTTTCGGTTTGTCGAAATCCATTTCTTCGGCATCTGCGTCTATTCGGTGGAGAAGGGCAGCGGGAAGAAGAAGAAAGTGGCAGAGGAGGGGTTTTAAATGTGTTTGGTTGGGAAAAAAGGATATGAAATGGAGGAAGGTCAAGAAAGGAGGGAAGGAAGTTTGGAAATCCTAGGATTTTTCCACGGGATATTTTGAAAAAAAAAGGCAAAAAAAAAATTTTGAATAAAAGAAATGATCTTTTTTTTCTTACGTTAAAAAAAATACTTTTTTGTGTAAAAAAATGTTTCAATTTTTTTAAAAAAGATAAAAAAAAAAATTGTAGTAAGAAAATGAACCTTAATAGGGTGAAAAAAAACTGGAGTAGTTTTCATATATAAAAAACTTGTTTTTTAGTGTAAAAAAAAAAAAAAAGAGGTCATTTATCCAAAAAAAACTTTTTCTTAAAGTCATTTTTTAAAAATCCCCCTCCCACAACCATAAGCCCTCCAAACAAAAACGAAATATATATATATATAAAGGCGAAAATAAAATTAATGTTGTGGGTTATACATAGGAAAAATAATAATATTCCCCTTACCCTTGTGTACAAATTTTTTTTTCAAAACTAACGACAGTGACTATCAAAACATTTTCGTGTAAATGCTAAATTTATTATGTAAATAATTTATTTATTTTTTATTTATAGTATAAATAATTTTTATTTACGTGATAGTTATATTTATGATATAAAAAATATATTTATTCCCTTATTTACAATATAAATATTTTTTATTTACATAGTTAATAAGTTATTTGCATTGTAAATACATCATTTACTATAAATATTTTTAAACTTGATATTTACTTTTAAAAAAATTTAAAAATCTGGCATTTCTCTTATTCTCTCTTAATCTTATGGGTTATTACTAATGTTTTGAATTATGAGCATAATGACACTTGCATTCCGTTTAGTAGGAGGGATGAAGGGTAGGATGGATAGAGAAAGTTGCAGGGATGGAGAAGAATAGTAACTTTTATGATGTTTGGTAGGATTAAGAGAAAATTAAGATGATAGATGATAGTTATTTGTAAAATTACTATAAAGTACATTTGTATTATTTGTTAATTATTCATTTAGATGGCAAAATAGTATTTTTAAATCTTGAAGTGAGGGATTGATTGAATCCTTCATTAAGTTGGTGGGCCATAAGAGAGACTACATTCGTCCACTTCTCCTCTCCTTCCTCCTTTCCCTCCAATCAAACAAAGAATTTGACCTCTCTTTTTAATCTCATACCTCCGACCCTCTCCCTTGCTTCGTTTCTCCTTCCTACCAAATATAGTGTTGATCTTTGAGGGCATTTTTTGGCACACTGGATTCACACTAGAATTATAAAACGATCACAATCCTATGTTTAATGCAAAACATTGACTAGATGATTTATTCTTTGGCCAAAATTTTATCCCCCATTTATGAGATAAATTAAAAAAAAAAACAATGAACTTAGAATCGTAAAATTCCTAAAGCCTTGTATCAAGTGACACAACAGAATTGGTAAGATCACATTTATCGGCATAACCTAGATGGAGGATTCCAAAATCCACCTAAGGAAAACCCTTCAAAGGGAAAAACCCCCAAACTAGAGATAAAACACTCAAACTTGTATTTAACATCAATATTCTTGTCTCTTACCATTAGCTAATGAGAGAATTTATAGTCCTTCAACATAACAATAATAAAAAATTGCTAAAATAAATAATAAACTGGATAAATGACAATAGATTAATAATAAAATGAAACTAAAATAAAAAATAGCTATAATAGATAAAACCTTCTACATTAGTTCATCCCGTCTATGAAGGGTCTGTTTGTTTCGTGGTTCGAATCACGGTTTGAATCATTTTGCTACAGTATTTTTTCTCACAAAAATTTAAATCTTTATTTAAATATTCTATTCAAATACTCGAACCAAACGGACTCAAAAAGAACTCAACCTCGAGTTCAGTTGGAGCACGCGGAAGTAAACTTAGCAAGTGACATAACTAGTGAACACTGTGGAATGAAGGAAACTCTGAAGATAAGGCATCTGTTCAGCTTGTAAGAGTGATAGGCCCCATTTGAATAGATCCAAATCAAAGCCCAAATCCACAGTGGAACCAAAGTAACGGTCCATTAGAATGTCAAAAGTTTCAAAGTTATTCGCCATTGCTGCCTACCCTCCCCTTTGGTCTTGACATCCTTAAAATCAAGGTCTAGTGTTCCGACAAATTTATCAACGAAAATTGGTGGCTTCACTTCTAAATCTTCAAAAACAATGCACTCAATTTTTGGTTGTTCAAGTTGTATTTTAATTATTCTAATCTCTTCAACAACTTGACTTATTTGGTCCACTTTGAATTTTATCATATCTAAGACTAGTTTCATCACTCAAGTTTTCAATATCAACCACATCAAAAAGATCCACAATCTCTTCTTGATCATCAATTCCACATTTAGCAAATTCATTTTCTAATATTATGTCACCAAAAGCATTTTGCTTCTGTCATCATAATTGAACCAATCTGCAACAAATTGCATCATATTATAGAGAGTGGTGGGTTAGCCTTGTAAGGTGGGCTTAAAGATTTTATTTTGATCACTTTGTTCATTATTCATGGAAATCTGGCTTGCTTCAGCCTACTTGTTGCGTGTGGACATCAAAATTGGACCAATTAACGTGTTGGACTCATTGAAGAGATTTAAACAGAAATGCTTTTAGGCTAGGACAATCTTGTTGAACCCAAGTGAAACTTGAACAGCAGGCATTGATGAAGGAGATATCTTTGAACATAGAGTATGGCTGCCACCAAGTTAAGCTTCTTCTATATGGGCACAATAGCCGTTGAATCTTCTCCGGCGATAGTCATTGCCTAACCCCAAATTTGACACTTGATTTAGAATAATCTTCTTCAAATTTTATTGATCAAAAAATTCTGTGTCACCCTTCAACTCATTTCTAACACCAGGCTCTTCAAGGTGACGAGGAGACAATAAAGAAGAATAGGATAATGACAAAGATCTTAGACCACTGAGCTCTTCGTTGTTTATGGTCAAAAACTTCAATGGTGGTCACGTTACGCAAATCATGAGAGAGAATCAGAAGATCTACCACTTCTTTTTTCTCTGAATTATCTCTCTGGTTTATTGGTCAGTGTCGTTGGTCTGTAGGTCACCACTGCTTTGTCTGTTACGATGTTGATCATCTCCCTTTATGGGAGTGCCCCAAGATTGTGAATGAGCTGACAGACTTGGACAAGAGTGGGTACAAACAACTTCAGGTGAAGGATTTTGGACTACATCGTGGAGCTCCTTCTGACGCTAACCAAATTTGGTGCCACTACTGCTCTTTAGCTTTCGAGATTTGGACTTGCATCGAGTTGTTCCTCAAGATTTTGTTGAGGGTGATGAGGCTTGCCAAAATCAGAGGTCTCTAGTTAAAAAGGAGGGACTCTAAGATATTGATGATTCGCTCGTGGGAACGGTTGAAGTCAAAATTTTAGCCGCTATCGAGCTCTTCTTGGCAACTCAAAACATTGGTTTGTGGATGTTTTATTTGTTTTGCATTTATATGGTTGTGGTCAGATTTGGTGGCTATGTTTGGATGGTGGTGGTGGTGGTGAGAAAGGTGAAAGTGGTGGTTTGTTTGATGATGGTAATGAAGGTGAAAGAGATCATATCGGTTATGGTGGCGGTGATAGTATGGTGTGAAAGGTGGTGGAGAGTGATGATCAAGGTGATGGTCACAGTAGGATGAGTCACGATGATGGTGGTGAGGGTGGCGCTACTCATTATCAATATTATTATGTCTTACCATTAGCTAATGAAGGTATTTATAGCCCTTCAACAGAACGATAATAAAAAATTTGTTAAAATAAATGATAATCTAGACAAATAACAATAGACTAATAATAAAGCAAAATTAAAATATAAAAACGTCTATAATAGATAAAATCTTCTACATCATTAAGAATTACGATCCCCACCTTTAAAGCTCACAACCCTCTTGATGAAACTTATATGAAACATTCGCATTCTAAACAAAGTCAAAATCCATGCGTGGAGGGCCTATCATAGTGCGTTGCCCATGTTGTCTCATCGTGGAATCAAGGTACACAAGTCCTTTGTGTAGTATGTGAGGAGGAGGCTCCAGAAGACACTACGCATGCTCTTTGAAGTTGTCCCTTGTCCCAAGAAGTATGGAGTTTGAGTGTTTTGTGGCTTGTTTTGGAAAAATTCCAAGGTGGTATTATTTATGCTCTATGTGGGTTCTTAGCTGAAAAGGGTACTAGTGATGATGTGGCTATTTTTTTATGCTTTGTGTAGCATCTAGTTAGATAGAAATATTTCTTTTAAGGGCCATATCAATTTAGTTGACGATATTATAGAACTGGCTGTTTTTGCTAGGAGAATTTAAGTATTGCGGCAAGGGGGTAGGTAGTCCTATTCACAAGGATAAGTAGATGCCGCTTCAGTTGGAACTGGTTAAGGTTAATGCAGATGTGGTTATTAAAGATTATTTGGATTTTGCCAATATTGGTGTCTATGTAAAAGGCAATTAGGGGTGTGTGCATGGAGCGGCGGCATGGCAAATTGTTGGGTGATTCTCCGGACATGTGACAGAATGTTTAGAGGTCAGTGAAGAGTCCCGATCTATGACACATGGTGCTTTTCAAGATTGAATCCTCAAGTTAGATGCTATAAACGTTGTCAATGCAGTTTGTAGTCTAGCACTAAGGACTTCTGAATCTTCGATCGTAGAAGATATTCGAGAAGCTATCTCTTATGCGAATAGTTCTGTTTGCGATGTTTCCCGTCAGGGGGATTCGATAGCCTATTGCCTAACAAATTATCTTTGTTCTATATTGTCTAACACAACATAGTAGAATACTTTTTCACCAAAGATGTGCTTGTTATATTATTAACTTGTGTGTTCAATATGGTATGAAATTTTTTCATGGTTATTTGAAAAAAGATTCGAACAGCCTTGGGTTATATAGCAAGTTCAGGCTCTCGAATTGAAGAGTTTGTTAAACTTTGCAAGAGAGCAAGCCTAAAACCCAGAAAACTTTATATTGACTTAGGACACTAGTGAAATTCAACATATTTGATTTTAAACATATGCCTACCATACAAAGAGGTCATAACTACGTATTACAACTTAAAGAATCCAACTGAGCCACTTCAAGAATTTGATTGGCAAATTGCTCCATGCTTCTACAATTTGTTAAAGGTTTTTTATGAAATCACTCTCCAATTCTCAAGTGTGTATTATCCCACCTCTCCTCATGTATCACATAAATTGTACGACATTGTTGCAACCTTCGATATGCATAGAGATTTTGACATGTTTATGGAATCTGTTGAGTTCATGGGACAAAAATTCAAAAAATATTATGAGCGTGTTCCACCTTTGTATTGCATAGTTGTTGTATTGGATCCTAGAGTTAAATTAGTTGGTGTTGAATATTTGCTTAAGGGTATAGAGGAAAAATTGAGGGTGTATTTTGATATCATAACCATTCAAAATATGCAAGCATAAATTAACAACATATTTCATGCATATAATGAAAAATATGGAGGATGCCAAACAGTATCCACTATACCGTTAGCGAGTTCTACATCTATACCACATGGTTCTTCATGGAAAAGTATGATTAGCTATATCAGATTTGGTTTTGATGCATCATCCATACCTTTAGCATGAATGAATTGCAAAACTATCTTGTAACGCCCCGAAATTTATTTAATGTTAATGTAATATAAATGATGAATTAGTGTGCCATAATTAACGTTTTAACATTAATTAGATTATTTGGTTGGATTTTGAATTTTTGGTTGTTTTGTTAAATTGATGTGTTCAAATGATTTCTTATTTGTTTTAAAATGATGTTTTGAGTTTTAAAACACAACAATTTGTAAAATGTTAAAAAAATACTCCGTTTTACAAAACCGTGGGCGGCACATGGTTTTCGCACAGTAAAACCGTCCACCGATTTTCTCTATTTATTTCCTTCTTCTTTCTCTCTCTTCACTCAGCTCCCTCACTCTCTCTCTCTTCCCTCCCGTGGTTCCCTCTCGGCAACCCTCTCTCTCTCAAATTTCTCTCTCAAATTTTTGAAACCAAATTTGAATCCAAGCTTCGGGATAGCTAGGAGGAGGCTCGGGGACGTGATTTAGCAACCGAGAACGCGGATTGAAGCTTCGATTCGAGGTTAGTTTTGAAATTTCTAAACTTTTTACAAAATTTTCAATTTTGTGCATTTTTGAAATTTAGGGTTGTTTAAGCTTAGAAAACCGTGGATTTGAGTTAAATGAACTTAGAACAACTAGAATCTAAGCTTAGATTGAAGAAAAATGGATTGAATTCAAGATTTTTTTATTTTTCCCCTCATTTTCTCATTTTTAGATTTTTGAGGATTTTGAGTTTAAATATTGTTTAAATGAGTTCAAACATGTTCTAGTATGTTTTTCTATCAACTATGATTGTTTTTCATGCCTGGGATTTGAGAAAAACAGGTTAGAATCAAGATTTGAATTTTGGGGATCGAGAAACCCGTGGCTGGGATTTCTGGATTTTCCCAGTTCGGCAGGCCAGAGTGATGATCGGCAGGCCGAACCTGGGGAAGTGTTCGGCCGACCAAACTTTGCTTCCGGTAGGCCGAAGCAGGGAGTCCGGCAGGCCGACCGAGGCATAGAAAATTTTGTGATTTTTCACCGTTTTCACTGTTTTGAACCCTGATTTAAATTTCAACCTTATAGGATGATTTTAAAGGTACAAATGGCACACTAGGACATCATGAAATGGTTCCGTAACATAGAATGTCTCGAACTAGATATTGATCGACTTAGTTTGTATCTAGGATCGTTCGTGGTTCCGTGGAGCTAACGTATAGCGGACCGGGATTACGGTGTGGGGCACCGACACGAGTATTGAGGTAGGACTTCTATCCTATTTCCTTGGTAGCCTGGTTTTGAAATGATTCGGCTTTGAAAAGGATTTCTATCAAAATGTTTTCAGCGGTTGTTCGAAAATGGTTTTATCGGTTATATTTTAATATACCGTGATTATGAAATGAACTTCATAATGAACGTAATTGACAACACTCGGTAATTGGGTTTTGAATGATAATGATAATAAACACAAAGGCATGATGCCATATCAGAGATCGGGTCGTGTAGCGATCGACCTTGGGGGCAGGTCCCGAAACCCAGTTGGGCCACTACGGTGGTGATATCATGGTTTGCCTAGGTAAAAGAAAAATGGTGTTTTCGATTGTACGAGTAGACTGTTCTGTGTCATAACGGCTCTACTCAAATTATGCATTTATTTATTTATTTATTTATTTATTTAAGTTTTCCTTTGAGTACTCCTAACAATGAAATGTTTATTTAAATTAAAATATTTTATAAAACATAGTCCTACTGAGCCTTTCGCTCACGTTTTATTGTTTTAAATTTTCCCCCTCTAGGTGGTTTCCCATTTAGGTTTGGAGAAGATTCTTCGGACCGAACTCAGGAGCAATAGGAGGGTTGATTTATATTTCGTATTATTTAATCAAGGCATGTAAGAGTTAACTTTATTTGTACTTGGACTGTAATTGTATTTATGATATTGTCAGAACCATGTGTGTGCACAAGTTGTGGGTTGTGGAACCCATACTCGCGGTTTTTATTTAAATTTTATCACTCGTTTAATATTTATAAATTCTTTTATAAAAATGTGGTGGAAATCTTCTTATTTCTCATGTAATCTGATCCTTAAACCATTGATTTTAATTAAATTCTCTTTTAATTAATCTAAATATTCCGCCACGTCACCTCCCGTACTCCGGGGCGTGACATATCTAGAAACAAATTTTGCAACATTCATTTTCAATGAGCAAGGTGGCGGTCATGATTTCAATAAGTTTGATCTTTTGTTGTTTTGGAGATCACAGTCAAGAACATTTCCTGTATTCTCTAGAATGGCTCGTGATATACTAACCATACCAGTGTCCACAGTTGCAAGTGAACAAGTTTTTAGTTGCACTGGTAGGGTGCTTGATGAATGGTGTGATGAATGGTGTGCACGTATGAGTGACGATATTCTAGAGGCAGTAATGTGCGTCAAACATTAGGAGGATGCTCGCAAAAGAAGCCAACAAGTTCAAGATGATTGAGTTAATGACTTTGAAAATTTAGGCATTTCTGATACTCCCACTGGGATAATATGTTGTAATTATGAACAATATTTATTTATTTTTATGTTTTTATGTTTTTTTAGTAATTTTGTAAATATCTTATGTATAATTATTTTGAATGAACTCTTTTTTCCTTACCAAGGTTTTGTCCCAATGGGTTTTCCTTAGAAAGGTTTTTAATGAGGCAATAGTAAATAAAATATCCCTTTTCAAATTTCCATTGACTATTCAAACTTTTATACTTGTTAACTTGTTTAAAAATTCAAAAATAAAAATTAAAAAATTAAAAATTACATACTTAGATGGGCTAGCCAATCTAAACCCATAATAGACCAAGATGGGCCTATCCATCCTGACTAGTAGATGGGCTTGAATGGGTTAGGCCATTCAAGGCCTATGGCACGACCCAGCCTGGCCTATGTAAAATTGGCATGTGATGTAGATTGGGCTGAAGTAATTCTTATATGGGCCAGCCTGGCCCAACCCATAAAATTTGTGGGCTAGGCCAGCCCGACCCACGGCCTAAGTGGGCTAAACGAGAACGAAACAGGTCAGCCTGTCCTTGCATCTTTAGTCGTTGGATCCTCACGATCGTTGCTACAGTTACTCAGTGAATCCTAGCAAGGGCCTCGTAAGCTCGACTTTGTGTAACTCTTGTCACGACTGATGATGCAACTCTGATGAGACTTGCTCCTCAGGTGTCGTCGCTCGCCACGCTTGGCGCCTTCGCTCAAATTTGGCGATTCCTCCGGTGCCGTCACCATTCACGATCAAGAAAGATGAAGAGGGAGAGAGGAGACATGTTGGGGAAAGAGAGAGAGAGAAAGAGAAAAAGGCATGCTTGGTTGCTAGGGCTTTCAATTTGGGTATTTTAGTAATTATATCATTTAATTAATATTGATTCAAAATTAAATGGTCCATTTAATAACTATTTAAACAATTTGGTCTATTAATTTTTATTCGACTATCAATTCAACCTATTTCCCTCATTGTCCTATTAAAAAACTCTAGCTTATGTTTTTTTTTTCTTTTACTGCTTAAAGGTAAGGGAAATTACATCTCATAGCAAACTTTTCAAAGTATTTAAGTAACTAAATAGTATTTTCAAAATCATGTAATATTTTTAAATACTTGAATTTTCAATCTTACCACCTCCTTTTCTTCTTTTTCTTCTTCTCTTTTTTTTTCTTTTTTGTTTTTCATTATCTCGTTGTTGCTTCGTGTTTCTTTCCACGTTATTCTATACAAAAATAAATTTTGTTTTAATCTATATGTGCTATTTACTAAACACTGTTATATTTTGGTCTATATTTTTGTTCCTAATTAATGATGGCCAAATTTCCTCATTCTCCCTAAGAGATATTTATGCCCACTAACACCTTATTGAATAATGGATTGACTTTTGCCACTTGTAAAAATATATGCTACTCATGAGAATCACTACACGAGTAAAATTATCATAAAAAAGGGCTTGCGGCATTTTTCAAAGAGTTTTTTCCACGTGGCATATTTCAATCTATAGCACAAAAAGGTAACGTAGTTGTAAAGCTCCCAAAAGTAAAAACCTAAGTGATCTAAACGACCCAAAAACATGAGACCCACATAAGTTTGTGGCTGTTCCCCCCCACGGTTTATAGTAAAGAAAAAATTTCATGTTATACCAAACTTTTAAAAGTTGTTTTTTTATTCATATTATACTTAAAAAAAGTTATGTGATATTATCATTTATATTTTATGTTAAATTATGCTACAAATAAACATGTATAACATTTTTAAAAAAAAAAATCTTGAAAGATGACATTTATGAAAATTTTCCTATAAAAAACATTGCTTCAAATTTCAAATATTCTATAACGTGCTATTTACTTTTTTTTTTTTTTACTGCAATTTCCCTTAAAAGAATTACATTGCTTTGATTGCTCTCTAGTCTTTATTTTGCAGGTTCAAACTTACATCACACACAATTTTCTTTTTCTCGAGGAAGAAATCAGATCCATTGCAATTAAATTAAAAATATATATTTCTTTGATTGCTCTTTATTTTTCAGGTATATATGATGTCACATTCTCGGAATTTTTTTCTCGACGAATAAATTACATGATTTAATGCAATTAAATTGAGAAAAATACTTCTTTGATTGCTCTTTATTATGCAGGTACAAAGTTATATTTTTCGGTATTTTTTTCCTCGATGAAGAAAAATCAGATTAAGTGCAATAGTACAAATCGACCCCAATATTTCTAACCCGGTTCAATTGACCTCTCTCTGTCGACTATAAAGTTCACTTTGAAGCATTTATAAACAGTTGAAATATTGCTTTCTTGTATTAGTGGGTAATTAACGACACTGAATTTGTATCTAAATTCGGTCACCAAACACTCAAATTGCTTTTATGATTGAAAATGAGCTTCACCTTTCTTCACATCTCAATCCAAAGAAATAAAATTTTTAATTAATAAGTGCTATGTATCTACAATTCATACAACAAAAAAATCAAATAAAATCTAACCGTTCAAAAATATAATAATTGACTCAACATCCATAGCAATTGTCCTAATCATGTACATAATAAACAAGACCACAACTAAAGAAGCTATAATTTTCCACCTAACAGAAGAATTACAAAGTAATATATACGGACCAACCTTTAAAGAAGGATAATTTTGTGGCAAAATCTATTAGTAAGATGCAAATTTAAATGGTGATGAAGATCTACTATGTTTGTTGGGTTTTTTTTTTTTTTTTTTCCTTATTTTACCAAAGGATTGTCGGAAAAAAAAAAAGAAGAAAAATCACGAGTTTTCGAAACCAACCTAGCTAATGATTTTTTTTGTCCCGAGTCAAGTTGTGAAGAGAGAACAGTTTCCTCAAAGCCCTCATGAACACCGTGGTGCTTGGTCTCCTTGGCCGTCTCACCAAAATGCACCCTTGTTTTGACGCCTTCGACTTCGAATCCTCAACATTATGACCAGAAACCGGATCTCCAACACCATGAAAATAACCACAATTATTATTAGCATCATTAGTGACATAATTATCACTAATAGTGGTAATAATAGTCGGTAAAAGTCGTCGGCTTTTGATTCTGCGATCCAAGGAAGAAACCCTTTGAAGCTCCTTTTCATTGAAGTCCTCCCACAACAAGTCCATCCTAGTCTCTGAATCTCCCACTTCTAGCTCTGAGAAGCTCTTGTGCTTCCTCACAACCCCATAATCATTTTCTTCTTTGTCTTCTTCTTGATCTGGATAAACCAGAGAAGAAATACGCCATACAGATAAAGGGTTGTTGTTATTGTTGCTGTTGTTGGTACTTGTGAGTTTTGGAAAGCTGAAATCTTCTGTGATCGACATTTTTTTTTTTTTTTGTTGGGGAAAATGAAGGATTGGGTTGATTTGAAATCTTGAGAAGAAGAAGATATTTGATCTTGGGAATTTTAGGAAATTATTATGTAGTGGAAGAGGAGTAAGCTATATATGTGAAGGATATCGTTTTCATGGTGTGGAAAAAATTGGAAAATTTGAAGTTGTGAGTGGAATAGACGGCCATCGACTCAAATAGTGTACATTTAATGAGAGTTAGGATTCACCCACAACTAACGCCGGATTAATTGCTAGGATAAGGCCTATTTTGGGTGGCTGTTGTTGTAGTTGTCGTTAATATTTGGATACATTCAGAGGAAAATTACTAAAGGGAATTATGTAAGAGACTAAAATTCTTTATTTAATTTTTGGTTTCTTATAAGAGTGGTGGGAACCACTTTTACTGTAACATGTGAGAGTTTTATACTGTAATATATTTTTTTTATTGTTACTGTAGCATGTGAGAGCTTTACACTGTTCATAACTGAGATTGTGGTGGGAACTGAACACCCCCTTAAACGGTGTCCACCAATCATATTACGACACAACATTTAATAAAAAGCATGTAAAATTCAATTAGATACTATTTCAAACTTTTTAAATGCATTATGAGAGAATTGATTGGACAGACTCCAAAATTTAACAGAAGAGGTGAATTTTTATGTAATACATTTATTGGGTTAATTCAGGTAACATGATGGAAAAAATATTTTGTAGATAATAGTGGCTTGATCATTTTATTTGAACTCAATGATGGAGGGAGATAATTGAGTGGAGCACAAGTCTGAATTCAACTTTTGAAATTTAAACTTTTACCCATGAAAATTTTAATATTTTATTACTATAACCTAATTAAATAATATCTAACAGATGTTATTTTATCATAATTGTATAAGAAAAATAAAAATTACCCCTACTTAATGATGAAAAAGTATAACTATATATGCATTTAATAAAATATTATATCTATGTTATTTCATAGTGTCTTTACGAGAAAAAAAGAAAAAAAAAAGAAGAAGAGTATTTGGCTCCATCATTGTTTGAAATGAAGTGAAATGAAATGAAAGAATATTTTATTTTATGTCACTCTCATGAATGTGTTGGGTGATATTGTTGGTAAGTTCAGTAATTATCTATAGTAATTACTTAAATGACAGCGATACACAATAAAATAAGTTAAATGAACATCCACTGTTCAAAAAAAAAAAAAAAAGAAACCCCATTTATAAAAGAGTATTTGGCTCCATCATTGTTTGAAATGAAAATGAAATGAAAGAATATTTTACTTCGCGTCACTCTCATGAATGTGTTATTGGATATTGTCGGTAAGTTCAATAATTATTTATAGTAATTACTTAAGTGAAAGCGATACAAAATAAAATAAGTTAAAGGAACCCCATCCACTGTTTCAAAAACAGAAACCCCATCTATAAAAAAGGTTAAATTGCATAATTATACCTCTTAACCTTCCTTATTTTTTAATTTATCTTTTTGTTTTTAGAAACTATAAAAGTATCATTTGAATTTAAAAAATTTATTTCAATTTTATCTTTTGTAGAATTTTTTTAACTTAAAAAACATGAAGATAAGACAAAAATACCCTTGATTAAATCTAATTTGTTTATGAAATATATGTTTTTTTTAAAAAAAAATTAAAATTTAAAAAGTCATAAAACTTAAGATCATTTTTTGAAAATTGATGTTTTGTTTTAGATTTTTTATGTTTTTAATATATAAAGTATTTATCATAACTATTTAAGGGTAGTCATGTTAGTTTGTCCAATGTTTTGTATTCATGAGGATGAAATTGAAATAAGTTGTTAAAATTTTAAGGACACTTTTATAATTTCTGAGAACAGAAGAATAAATTGAGATATAGTTAAAAACTAAAATGTACATTATATAATTAACCCTTTATATAAGTTATCTCCATTTACTTATAATGTTTACAAAATAAATCTTATAAAGTAGTAGCCTTGAAGTTTGTGAATTTTTTTTCATTAGATCTAATAAAAGACTACACAAAATACACGAAAAGCAATAAATTATCACTATTAAAATAATACATTAATTATTCATTAAGAAAAAATAGACGAAAATAAAAAATCCTACTCTGGATTTAAGATGAAGTGTGAGAAAAGAAGAATCATTATGATGATAGAAAGTTTATTAATGCAAAACAACCCTTATAAATATGTTGAAAATTTTCTTAGAAATGATCTAGGGTCAGTTAACACTTCATTTAAAAAGTTTGGTAAGTTTGTAGCAGTGGTTTGGAAAGTCAAAATAAATTCATACTTAACAAACATATTGTTCACACATATTGTCAAGTTTCTTAGAAAAAATTATGTAAAAAGAGAGAGAAAAAAAAAAACAAAATTGGAGAATAATTTTGAACTCTTACTATCAATTGATATCATATTTTGGATATATTATTCAGTATTAAACAAATATAGTCACAATAAATTTCTGATCTAACGTTGGCATGTTTTCTATAACAAAAGTATTAATTCTCTTCGAACTTTAATAGGTCTTAAATAAACATACGTAGAGCGTTTTGATTGTTAAAACTATATGTTTCAACTGAAAACACGATAGAAAATTTGATTAAAAGTAGAATTTTCTGGCTTCAAACCGATGAACTAAACATATACATGATTGTTCCAAATATTAATAGTATTAGTGTGTGTGTGTATATACGTATTTGAAAGGGCTAGCACTTGCATTTATGAGAAAAGAAGAAACAAATGGAAGGAAAAGAGGTTGTTAGTTAGTTATGCTTGCCGAGAGGTACGAATAACCGTACATAGAAGGTTCAGTTTATGTTGGCTGTAGAATTTTTTTTTAAGGGATTGGTTGTAATATATACGAAATGAACTTTTGGTGTCTTTTTTTTTTCTTTTTTTTGGTGGAAATATTTTAGGGTCTGTTTGGTATTGTTTTTAAAATAGGTGAAAATATTTTTGTTTTAAAAAATAAAATTTTTTTGAATATTGTGCTAAAAGTTTTTTTAAAATTTTTGTAAAAATGTTTCTAAAAATTTTAAAAACAAAAACAAACGGGGCTTAATGTCTTTCCCACGTCTGCATTCTGCACTTCACAAAACGCTCTTCTCTTCCTACTTCTAGATCTATTAGAACTCAACTTTACCTATAGACTTACTTCTGTATCTTCTTCTCTTTTCTTTTTCATGATTAACTTTGAATTACTAATTAATTAACACTACCAATTAGCATTAATAAGACGCCAGCATTAATCAACCTTTTTTAAAAAAAAAATACCCACCAAATAAAAACAATAACATGAATGTGAAATGAGTAAAGACATTAAAATGATTCCATTGAAACTTCAAAGTAGAGGTCAATAAATGAATACAGTTGGGCGCCGCTTGTTGCAAGTTGGCTAGAGGAGACGTTTGCTAGAGAAAGGGCAATTAACGCCAAGAATTCTTCATATCTCTCAATAAATAAAAGTCTACGACAGCTTTCTGGACCATGTAACGGACAAAGGCCTAACAGTGGTGAGCGCGTTTAAATTTTCTGTTCAATTCAGGTATGTGCAAGTGTGTAATATGTGTGCTATTCTATAGTTCTCGGAGGTTGTTCCAATGGTAACATTTAAAAAAAAACGTAATATTAATATCTGATGATATAACTATACCAAAATATTTAGACATCTAAGGAGTTTGTTACGCATCTTTGACGTATATCAATATTGAATTGACGTAGCAACAAAAAATTTAATCGTCTAAAAACTATGTTATACAGCTTCAATGTCAATATTACATTCAATAATAGCGCTATTGTCCCTATATCTATTTGTTTTATTTTTTTCCGCTACTAATATTACATTCAATAATAGGGTTACCGACCCTATATATGTATTTGTTTTATCTTTTTCTGCTGCTAATATTGCATTCAAGCTACCGGCCCTATATATATATATTTGTTTTATTTATAAATAATTAAACACGAAAGATTGAGAGCGTTTTACCCCACAATGTAAGAGTTACATTGTAGTTAGGGTTTTACCATAGAGATTAAAGTACATTGTACACACAATGCTTAAGACTGCAAAAGTCTGATTAGGATTTCTTAGTGGCTGAATTAGCCCTATTTATACTCTTCTAAGTAGAAAAATAATTCAGATTTATCCCTTTGGCGGTTGTATCTCGGAGCTATTTCTAGTTTGAGTTTAAATAAAAGAACCTTCTAGAATTTGAATTTCCCGTCATTTTAGGGATTATTCTAGCTTCGTGATATAAAGCTAGACTATTTGACTTGATTTGATGATAGTCTTCTATAAAGTGGAGTTCAAGACAATGAAGCAGATGCAGCTTGTCGCCGACTTGCTTATGTCACAGACCGACCTAAATCGATGGCATCATCGTCTTGTAGAAACGGAAAGCAGGAAAATGTAGCTCCTAGCTAATTTGATTAGGTACCACAACCAATTCATCTTGAGGAATATTATTTACAAAATATTTTACAAAAAATTCAAAGAAGACAAGTGCCCATAATAAATGACTATCTTAATATCATTTTGTAAATGTTTACTCATCTAAGCTCGGTTACGTTTTTACTTTTTTGCGATTTAAAAAAGATCCATGGTGTCTTCATGTCCCTAATTTAGTGAGATTGGATAAACAGTAACCGCTAAGACCACTGATGGGCAAAGGATTCTGACCTTGGGCATTCATCATCTAACAAGCTATGGGCTTTAAGAATCTGTTTGGAAGCATAGTCAACAGATGTCAATGGGGTGGAGTCGGGCTTTTTTTTTTCAACCTGCAATGCCCCGCATTTAGACCCGTCTTGCAAACTTAATGAAGCGGTGTGGGTCAAAACCCAACAGGTCGCTGGGGAACTGCCCCGCCCTGTGGCCCGCTTACGTTATGTATTATATATATATATATATATATATATATTAAAAACACAAAAACTGAAATAATTAATTTGTCTTTCACGTATGATAAATGAAATGCAAACTTACCCTCAAACTGCGGCGAAAGAGCCATATTGCAAGTAAATCCAAAGAAAAAACTCCGTTTACGTTTAAAAGTGGGCAAATTGAGAAGCACACAAAAGGAGAAAAACATACAAAATAATAATAATAATAATAATAATAAAGCTAAAATTAAATTTTGAATTAAATAGATTGATATGAAACAATTAATCATCGACTATTTATAGTACCGCAATGCACAATCAAATATTATTAGTTACATTGTTCTAGTAACATGGGTTGGTCCGTTGGGAACGTTCGCAAATGTGTGCATATAATTATTGAAACATTCACACAAATTAATGTTTAATATTGAATTATGGGGAAAAAAAAAAGAAAGAAGGAAAATCTGAAGGAGTTCTTTTTTCCTTTTTTCTTTCTTTCTTTTTTTAGGTGAGTGGGACAGGTATGGTGCGCCCGTGCCCTATCCCACCCTGCATTGACGTGCATATTAAACTATTCACGACTCGCACCATACCTCAATCCACTTAATGTAGGGTCAAACCCTATTTGGCCAAGACAGGTCCCCATTTAACCTGCCATATTATCTCTAAACACAAAATTGATGAGACTTTACACATAACATGGCTCAAACTTATGACCTGATAAAAAGAAATCTTCAGGCAGGACATTCTGTACTACCATGCCACTACCGCCCATGGCAAAGTGTGTCCTACCGAGGAGATTATTTTTTAACAAATAAGGAAACACCCCCTTAAATCCAGGAAAATTTTAGAAGCATCTATGATCTAACCATGTTCTCGAGTCAGCAATAGACCTGACTCGGTCATTAGTGGTTGCAAAATAGCAGCTTTTCTAAAAGGGTTATGATGGTAATATATTAGTTATTCCTTCCCAAAAACATAGGGCTTGTTTTCTTAAGAATCTTGTTAAAGCAAAAGCAATTTTGGCAGTTGTTTTGAGAAGGGAGAACTGATATGGGCCTTGCCCATTATAACAAACATCTGACGTGGCAGACCCAGTTATTGTTGTTATGCCTTTTGAGGTCACCTTTTGTTTGTCCCAACTGGCTTCTAAATACTCACAAAATATTAGGTTTCAATTTTGGTTTGAACATGTCACTTTTCTCTTTTATTTTTATTTTTATTTTTTTAACCTTTGGGTCATCAATTCCTTCATCTTTAAATTTCTCTTGATCTTACAATTCACTTTCCCTTCTTTCATTTGTTCTCTTCAACTTTGCAGTTGGGTGCATCCAGAGTTCAGATTTGATGGAAATTCAATAGGGGGTTTTTGAGGTATGCTCAAAACGATTCTATTGTTAATTATTTTGTAAAGAAACTAAATCTTTTAGGGAAATTTGACAATTGAAGAAATAGATTGGTAATGTAGTTGTTTGATGGTGAAAATTTTTCTCATGTTTAGTATTGATTTTGTGGATATATGATTACGAACAAGATCACAAATCCCATTCCTTCATGGTTCTTGTTCTTATTTAGAGAAAAACCTTTAGATTGTATCTAGTACTTTTCTATTTTTTCCCCCAATAATACCTCTAGATGCAATGGTTATAATTAAAGATCTGGTAAACTAATCATCAAATTCAATTCATTTTCATTCCACGCAATCTTAGATGAGATTGTTCTATGATAAGTTTGTGTTGGTTCATGACTTAGAATTAAATTGGTTAGGTAGAAATATTAAATACTAGGTTCCTTAACTCTTGCCCAAGACTTAGGTAAGCAGGATTTTAGGGCGGCATGCAACTCTATTTTTGGATGGCATTTTATTCAATATATAGAAAAAAAAAACTCCAAATAAACAAAAAAAAAAATCAAAGGATTTTTTAGGAAATTTTGATATGTTTTTAAAAACAATTTCTATTGCTTCTTTTGAAATTTCATGAGAAATTTATGTTTAATACTATATAGTCATCTTCAATAGGTTTTTTTTTTTTTCACGTACTATTATGTGACAATATGCCATAAGACGCCTCCAAAAAAAAAAAAAAAAAAAAAAAAAAAAAGAAGTCTAGTGGCATTTCAAAAGGTCTTCCATGGCTAAGGCTTACCTCGACTTTTCAACCGATAAATATTATTCATAATAAAAATAAAAAATAAAAGAGAACAACAATGATTGGCATGACATTCAACATTTTTCTAATTTTCAGATAATGAAGTAGTGCTTTTTAAGAGGGGAACCCAGTTTAAACACAAATTGCGTACTAGATTTTGGTCTGGTCATACCTTATCACGTACCAATGTTATTTAAGAGCAACATGTATATATATATATATATATATAGGCAAAACTACAATGAAACCCTTAAGGTCCATTTGATTCGAGTATTTAAATAAAAATTTAAATTTTTATAAGAGAAAATATTATAGCAAAATAATTCAAACCATAATTCAAACTACGAAACAAAAGAGCATTTATTTGTTCTCATCAATGAGAGATGTAATTTGTCCATCAGATTTAAATCGTACACAAAACAAACATACTCACTTCTCGTACAATGAGCCCATCTACACCAAAATCATCTCGAAACTCAAAAATTAAACATATCTCAGGGAAAAAAAAAAAAAAGGATTAGTGCTACCTTAGGGAGGGGGCACGAGCGAATTTGGAACGTGACGGTTAGCGGCGAACCACCCCCTCCGTCATGACGCTGCAAGATTGCAACAAGCATTGTGGTCCGTGGGCTACTGTCGCGACCTCCACTTTGCAGCGGAAATCGCGATTCCACCGTTGCGACGAAGATTGCGATAGCCAGTGGGCCACTGTCACAATGTCGACATCGTGAGCCCACTACTGCGACGGGATTGTGACCCGTGGGGCCACTCTTGCGATGGGGTCGAGACCCACCTCAAGTGGTTCTCTTTGCTGTGAAACAAGAAGATTGACCCATCTTAGTCGCGCGGAGGTCGGAGACTCCGTCGCGATTCCGTCGGCCATTGGTCTGCCACTCCTCCACTTGCCACCCTCGCCTCGGCGACTCTACTCCTGTCGCCAACAACCCCCCAACGGGAAGACTTTCAATTTGAAGTTTTTGGAGTGTTTTTTATTATTTTTATAATTGTTTGCTTTGTTGGCGATGAATGTCGTCGTGGGTCACAAGGGCAGCAACGGAGTTGCGAATCATGGTGGTGGGTTGGCTCTCTGTCGTCAATCGCAATGACGCCTTTCAACAATGGTTGCCAGAGTTTTTTTCCCCCTAAATTGTTAAAGTTTGGTTAATGATTTTTTTATTATTATTTTTTTATTTATTTTTGTAAATATTAGATTAATAGGGTGTTTGGCAGTGGTGAGAAGTTCTCACCACAATCTCAGTTATGAACAGTATAAAGCTCTTATACCTACAGTAATAATAAAAAAATATGCTACAATATAAAACCCTCACATGCTATAATAAAAATAGTTCACACCACTGATTCCCACCACCATTTCAAACATCCTATAAAAGGTTGTTATCAAATGTAGAGGGTTTATTTTTGTTACTGTTGAAAGGTGATTTTGGATTATTGAATTTGAATCTCATAGTTAAAAAAGAAGTGCCTTATTAACAAGGAAAGGTTCAATAAGAACTTTGAAAAGTATAGCATTCCCCTATATATGTGTGTGTGTGTGTGGGTACCCTTGTTAATTAGATTGGAACTAGTAGTGATTTGTGGCGATCCAACGTTAGTCTCCTACTTCTCAGCGATTGAGGAAGAAGCCAGTTTTACCACTTCAAATTTTGAACCCTTTTATTATTTTATTTTATCTTATCTTATTTTTCAGGTTCACCGCCTCAACAGGGTGAAAGAGTCTACTCCAAATGAGAATAAATTAACAATAATGGAAAAACCAGCATTGACCCAAGTCACGGCTGATTGCAAACCATTGACCACATTTGTACAGGCAGACACAGACTCTTTCAGAGAGGTAGTTCAGAAACTGACAGGCCCAACTGAGCCCAATAATGGAGCCCAACAAGAGATGCCTCCTACAGCCAACAAGACAATGGGCCTAGAGCAGCAGCGACCCACAATACCAACAGCAACAAAACCCAAACTCCATGAGAGAAGGCAGTACATGAGGCCCAAGCTGGAGATAGTGAAGCCCACTTTACATTTCAGGCCACCTTCTTCACCCACTGAGAAATCCCCCGCCATGTCACCGTCCCAAGTGGACCCAAGTTTCCTCACAAGCCCATTGGGAACTCCCTCAAGAATAATGTCAAACCTGACCATTGAAGAAGAGAAGAATGATATGAAAGGTGAATCAGGAATGGAAACTGTGTTGAACAGCCAAGAGGAAGAGAGAGCCATTAAGGAGAGGAGGTTTTACTTGCACCCATCACCAAGGGATAGACCAGGATACACTGAACCAGAGTTGCTTACTTTGTTCCCTTTATCATCTCCAGGGTCAGCTGAGAAAAACCCATGATATGATTTTTGGCATATTTCACAATCAAGCTTTGTTATTGCCATTTTAAAAACTCATGAACAGTTCCAAATGTCAATGCCAAATAGGTTTGTCACACTTGGTTAAACAAGGTATGATGGTATGTAACTGGCCTCTTTCAAACTTGTATGATTCTGTAATTGTGCCCTTTCCCAATCACTGCAAATCACACCCTAGTTCTATATTACCGGAGCAGAAGAAAATTAAACAAACAAAAACATAGTCCGTTCATTTTTAATGTAAGAATTATGTCACTTTCAATCTCGGCAGAAATTCATTGTGATTAAAAAAGTCGATCTGTGTGTTATTCCTAATAAAGCAATAATCATCAAGGCAATTAAGCTCCGCTACTTAACATGTCAAATCATACAAAATCCTCTTATAGCTTTCCAAACCCCTTGTACAATCTCACGATCAATGTCCTCATGAAACCCTGCCTAATCCAATAAATTCTGACACTAACCGGTAGAATCCTATATAAATTTTAGTTTGATCATTGTATGCAACCCAATTCGATTAAATGTCAGTTTGTACTAAACTAATTTCCTACTTGAGCATTTAGTCCAATCTGATCTCATGCTTATAAAAACTAATCTAAACTAAAGAATTGCAAATACGAACTTATGGTTTCTTAGTTGACGTAGTCATGAATTAGCCACAACAATATCACTATCCATGAACATTTTCATCACAAATAACGAGTCTTTCTGCGCTTCCCAGTTTACACTTTGAATTCTAAATTTAAATCGCTTGAAATGCACTTGTATGGCAACAATGTGGTGCCTGTTTTTCAGAAAAATTTCAACGCAGTATGCATGAGAAAAACAACCCCCAACCAGCAAACGACACCAAGCAGCTCTAAACGGCATTTTTTTCCGTGTTTCACATAAATACTGAGAGAGAGATATTGCTTTCCTTCTGAAAGCAAATTGCTCCCCATCACAAAAGTTGTAATAACAACTATATCTCAAGAGAGCTTGTGTAAAAATTAAACGAAAAAGAAATGAGAACGAAAACAAAGTGAATAATATTCAATTTTACCATCAAGAACTATTCAAGCAACTACTTCCTCTTGCACTACTGCACAATGATTAGAAGGGTGTTAGCGAGTATCACCAATCTATACACCATCCCCACCGCCATTAGCCAGCCTGCTTTTCGCTTGTCCCACCACAACGTCCTCCACTGCAGCATCTCCATTGAAAACATGGAATGCAGCAGCAGGGTCCTGAGCATTTAGGGCATGAGCATTTCGGACATGAGCATGTCAGACATTTGGGTCTCCGGCAACATTTTCCATAGCTAGGTCTCAAACACTTGGGGCATTTGGGCCGCCAGGAGCATGTAACACACCTTGGTCTTGGACATCCAGGGCGTCTTGGTCGCCAGCATTTAATCTTGCAGCACCTGCTTGTGGTGGCAGCCGACGCAGAATTAGAACTCTTTTGCAGAGATAGATTCTGTCGTATCTTATTGAGACGAATCTCGGTGGTAATGTTCTCCATATCGTGGACAAACCTGCAAAGATGGCAGATATAATCAGGATAAAGCTCCAAGTTGCAGTGACCCCCTCCTTTGATCCACAATGGTTCATATGGATCCTTAGCCATTTTCCATAGTCCATCGCCATGTAACCAATTCACAACATCATCTTCCGTACCCTGCCAAACAATTTTCAACCTCATCTTAGTATGTACAACATCAAGCATTCAAACGAAATAGTCGACATTAAATTGTAGATTAAATATGTAGCAGCATTTGAAAATAGTGGGAAGTTTCTTTAGAACAAGCTCTAGTTATGAAGATATTTTATATTTTATCGAAACACGTATTAAGATGGTAGAATTGATAATCAAGTAACTAGCATATTAATAATGCTCAGCAGAGCTTGGGGGAATTGCAGGCCCCCAGCTCCACAACAAATAGATGGGCCCCCTGTTGTGGAGTCGGGGGCTCGCAGATCCTCTCAGCTTTTTCGATAATTTCTGCAAACAGTTCACAAAGTTACTCTTTTCTTGACCAACAATATATATTCTTTTTGTTTTCATTTCCTATAAAGAAAAATAGTCAGCAAGCATTTAGAGGTCCAATCCAGATCAGTTGAAACCGAGAGGATATTAACAGAAGTTCAGGAATCATGACTTATTATCACCACATGCAGGGCAACAGAACAGAGCAACGACACGACAAAAAGTGCGAGCAACTGGATCCTGCACATGTGGTAGCTCCGATGCAATGGCCATATCGAAGGTAATTGCATTACAAGTGCTAATTTTCACTATCCTCTGTCAAGCAGTAAGTAGTAGCTTAAGAAAAGAAAAATGGTGTCCAACTTGGTCTCACATAGAGGGAAGACAACTCAATGGGATCCCAACACCATTGGAGCTGAATTCCGTTGTTCCTTAGTCAAACACAACATCACTTAAGATGCAAAAATGCCTGATCATTCTATGTATTTATTCACTGGCGGAGCTATCTTGTTATGATTGGAGTGGCTCATTTTTCAAAATTTGTATTTTTTACCCCTATTTTGCAGCTTGAAATTTTAGTTATACCCTCTTTTGAAAGAAAAATATAACTGTAACCCCACAAAATAATGTAAAAATCCTGTGCCCCCATGACACAATTGAAATTGTTTTGTCTCTACAAAATAATTTAAATATGTTGTTGTGCCCCTATTTTATTAGAAAATTATAATTATGCCCCAATTAATCATTGAAATATATAATTATATCTCCATTCAATAAAATTCTATTTTTAATTTTCTATATAGTGCTTCCACTAAGAAAAAGTTTTGGCTCCGCCATTGTATTTATTATTGGGTTGTCCACTTCACGTGTTGGGCTGGACATAATCACGGGCATTAAACTCAATTGCTATCAAAGTGTTTTTTTTTAAAGGCAGAAGCTAGCTTTGCAAGCTTAACTCACATGATCAGCAAACAAAGAAAATGCTAAGGGGCAGCCGTGGAAGAAAGTGAACGAAGAAAAAGAAAAAGAAAAGGGGTAGCGTTTTTTGAGTTTGTGCAAAATGATCAAATGATGAAATGGTGTACGTTGGTACTCAAATTTAACGAGTTGAATCCTTGTGACAAGCTCTTCCTGTATACGTGTTCCGATTCTCAATTTGGTCTCTTTAAGATTCTTGTCTAAAATAGCCACTTAAGACCCAAAACTTTTCTTTTGTTGCTATGTTGTCAAATCTATCTTGCAAGTGATGGATTTTGTTGTTTAGCCAAGACTGATGTTATCCTGATGTTTGCAAGCCTTTAGTTGTATCAAGAGAGAACTTCATAAACCCATTTATTTTTTTAATAATGGAAGTTGATATCAAACTACGGTCCTCTTGTTTTTCCTTCATGTTAGCAGATTTTTCACGTAAAAGTCGGTGTCTCACTTTGTGGTTGATTTACTTCATTGTTGTGTGTGCTTTGGTTGATATACTAGTGTTGTTGGCTCTATTGGAATTTGTTTGGGAAGCCCAGTTTTCACATAAGGAGGGATCAGTTGTCCAACATAGTTTTTTGAACAAAGTGGTATCAAAGATTTAAGTGCATACTTTAATTAGTAAAAAGGCATAAAGACATGGTTATGATTGTTGGGAAAACCACCCCTAACAATATAGCCACAAAAACCTTTTCCCTCTTTGTGTGACAAAATGGGATCCTCAAGCAAATTTCAGCAAAGCCAACAATTAAACAAAGCACACAAAATAAGAGAATAAATCAACCACAATGCAAGACAATCCTTTTTATGTGGAAAACTCTCTAACATGAAGGGAAAACCACACAACCGTAGTCCAAAATCAACTTTCATTACAACAAAATAATGGGTTACAAGACGCTAATTTTGTGTAGAAAACTCTCTAACATGAGCGGAAAACTAGAGGATCGTAGTGCAATATCAACTTCCACTCACTATACTAAAATAATGGATTTACAAAATTCTTTTTAGATACAACTAGAGCCTCACAATCATCAAGATAAACATCAATCCTGACTAAACAACAAAGTCATTATTTACCGAACAAATTTAACAAGATAGCAACAAAGAAAAGTCTTGGGTCTAAAGTGGGTATTTAGGAGAGGCACCATAGAGAGACCAAGTTGAGAATCAGAACATGCAGATGAAAAGAGCTCGACATAAGAATCCAATACATCAAATTTGAGCACCAATAGACACCGTTTTATTGTTCAATTTTCTTACACAAACTCAAAAAATCCTAACCATTTTGTCTCTTTTTCTCCGTTCACTTTCTTCCACGGCTGCCCTTTCTTCTTTTCTTTGTTTGTTGATTACATTAGTCAAGCTTGCAAAGCAAGCTTTTGCCTTTTAAAAAAAAAAAAGTTTGATAGCAATTGGGCTTAATGCCCATTATTATGTTCAGCACAATACATGGGGCGTACAACAATATTGACCTCATATAGAGTGGCTTCAACCACTATCTCCCAATTATAGAAAAGGCTTCTAGACTATAGTCAGGACAATCCTTCGAAGTTGATAGTTAAGACTATGAAACTGTTACTAGCAAATCGTGGGGATCGGAAACTTGAACTTACACTAAAAATGCATGGCCTTCTACACTATAGTGAAATGGATCTTATTTGCCTTGCTACCCAACAACTCTTCTGCTAGCGAAATGTAGATAAAGTGGTTATAATGTTTAATGTTTGATCTCTCTATAAACCCCAATCAACCAGAGAATTTGGTTTTGAATGAGGTCAGGTGAGTGTTAGTTTCCACTCCTTTAACTTAGCAGCCATGCCATTTTGCAGCTTTACTACAAATCAAAGAAGGTAAAAGCAGGAGAAAGGGTATATTTAAAGAACCTTATGCTTAAGACAACCAAGTATGAATGTACGAACAAAAAACCGCAGCTGTATGGGCGACTAATTTAGTATATAGACGGAAAGCTAAAGAATTTATATCTTCTACTATGATGTGTATAACTCCACAATACAACCAAAGCAAGCCAGCCAATTTGAAGGAAAGTACAAGAGTAGCTGTTCAAGAATCATTAATCCAATAATATTTTTTATCTTGATATTTACACAGTTGTCTTAATGAGATTCTAACCTCAAACAACGTGAAGGAAAAACTCGTAATGTAAAGCGTATACGTTTAAAGGTACTTACATGTATCACCAACACCGGGCATTTCACCTTTTTTATTTTGTTGATGTTCTGCAGAAAACTGTAACAATTAATTGCTTGAACTAGCGGGAAGCATAAAACAAGAATAATGACAAAATCTTGCCTTCTGATCTTTGAAACCTTCTAAAGGAGTCCATCAAATGAATATCCATGGAAAACAGTGATGAATACCATACAAAAATACAGAAAAACCAAGACACATACATACGACGAAGTCATGCAAACCAATTACCTTATAAATGTCAAAGCAGAATGTGAATTTCACATGGCAGAGCACACGAAGGCCAGAAAGAATTGCACTATGTAAAACTACACCTCTTAGCCTAGGCAACTTAGCCGCCAAATGCAATGTCGGTCCACTTCCAACAGACTGTCCATACAAGATTAAATCTTCCTGGCTAACACCATACTGAGTCTGAAGGCATTCGTATACGGCCTCTATGTCCAAGTATGTGTTTGATTCACTAGGCTAGAATTCGTAAGGACAAACTAGTATCAAAATACTCGTACCATAAAAGGCAATAAGTATGTGTGACAGCAAAAATGATATCACAATTATGGTAAACAAACCCAGATGGAGATTATTACAAATGGACAGTGGCAGGGAATCTGTAATTGCATTAAAAGCAAGATCACCAAAAGGAAAATCCAAAATTACCAATTTGAGGAGATAATAGTAAATTAGCAACTCTAACTCCTTTCCAAGTCTACCAAATGAATGACGAAACAATTTAAAACATAAACAAAAGAGCATGGATTCATTCACATAAATAAGTAGTTGATAGCAAATCTAACTCCTATATATCCTACTCTACTATATTAAAATATAACTGTTATGATAATTAAATTCTCCATTTAGAAAGTAATAGGGCAGTACCATAAAAAAAATAATAGTGAAGTCGAGAAGAGTATTTACAATATAGTGATCCGCTTGTACTAAATTTAAAAGGCGATTTTCAGAGAGCACCAAATCTCCTCAAACACTATTGACTAGTCCATTACATCCAAACATGAACATGTAACCAAAAATGGTGAAAGCCTCGTTTCCTAAACAAAAATTTCTCAAAGATTCATTCTAAAGATTAGTTTGAAATCTGGCCAATCGCTGCGATCATAAGGTTCCATAGTCCCAAAATAACTCTCAAGACACCCTAATGGGGTAACTAACTCTAAAGAATGCTGCTTACAAAAAGCGTCAATTGAAATTTAAGCGGTTCATTTAAGAATTTATCAGTGTGTCGAGAGAATGAATATAGCTTGAGTAAATGTGTTCTATGTTCTAACTCAAGACAAGGCATAAATGAATGGATTTCACACGATAAAGCCAAAATTGAGTTGTAGCATACCTTGCCAGTGGAGGCTCCATATCCAGAATAGTCATATCTGCATCATAAAATTTAGAATGAATCTTTAAAACAAAACCCATATAAAATAAATTGCTCAAAAAAAAAAAAAACCTGGAATCATGGTTTAATCAAGGTTAAGCTCAATTAGAATGTGGATGTCCTGAACTTAATTCTTCTAATAAACGAAGAACATGGAATCTTAAAAAAAAAAAAAATTGATAAGCACAAATCTCAAGAACCCAGCTACGGGAATCAAACATTAAGCGACTATTAATTCCAAATAAGTTAGTAGATAAATCAATATTTGTAAAATATCATATACAAATCCCTAAATTTTATATAAAAAGAAAAGAGAGGGAAAAAAGGGTCTATTATTTTCGATGAAATTCTGTTTTCTTTTTATTTTTTCTTTAAAGGGCAATAATGAGGAACATGGAACAGCCCCAGAGGCACAAAACTCCAAGAAAACAGTAAAGCTGCAAATGCAGTTTAAACAGGAAAACAAATACCAATTCCTCTCTTTTTCTTTTTCTTTCTTTTTTTCTCAAAAAAAAAAAAAGAATTACCATTTACTTTAAACGAAGGGGAAAAGAGGAGAAAATTGACGAAAGGGACGGTGGAAAAGGACTAGTAAGAACTAACAACGAGGGGAAACTAGGAAGTAATAATATGCATAATTCCACCTTCTTCTTCTTCCTTTTCTCATCTTTCACTTTTCCCCCTTTCAATAAATTTTTTTTCACCCAATGAAAACCCAAAAAAAAAAAAAACCATTCCAATATATACCTAGAGTAAAAGTAAATTTTTCTGATATCTCTTATATGTACCACTTAATAAAAAAACATCAAAATAAAACTGAAAACAATCTACTTTCACACTCACAACATCACATTCCAAACAAAAATAAAAATCTGACCTTTGTCCAACCAGAAAACAAAGAACCCACATCCAAAATCTCCAATTTTTTTTTTTTTTACCCGTTTACCAAAAAAATAATTAAAAAAAAAAAAAGAAAAATGACTGACCCCATGAGATTGACCCTGAGATTGACCTTGAGCTGGAGGAAGAGATCGTAGAGCTGGCCGAGGTCGGCGGCGTTGCCATGGGAGTAGAGCAGCGTCAGCCGGGCGTACGGGTTCTTCAGGTAGAATGCGACAATCTTGTTCCCGCGCTTCGTCTCTATCATCAGCACGTCCAACGCGTTGTCGTCCGCCAGCGGAACCGGCCCACTCGACGACGTCGTTTTCGACACCGCCGTCAGCTTCCCATCTCCGCCTCCGCCGCTGCCGCCGTGACCCTCCTTCCTCTTCACAACTCCGTACGTCGCCGGCGTCGGCGGGAAGAAGGCAAATTTAGCCGCTAGCTCCGAGAACATGCATCCCATGACAACAAAAATATTGTTCTTCTATTATATACAAAATAATAAATGTTGTATTGAAATTATTATTTTCCACACCCCCGGAGAGTTTGAGCACGCCCCAACTCATTGACTGTGAGGAAAACTTGAATAATGCATGTGAAGAGAGTAACTAAAACAAAAATGGAGTTTTGGGGTTTTTGGGTATCTGGCTTTGGAGGGGAGAGAGAGAGAGAGAGAGAGAGTTTTTTATTTTTTTATTTTTGGAAGTTGACAATGGTTTTCTTTTTTCTTTTTGGGTTTGAAGAAAGAGAGTGAAAATGGCGTTTAGCTAGATTTGCTTAAGGTCAGGTCAGCTTTAATGGCGTCGAGAATAGTAGCAGAGTTCCCGGAGACAGAGAGTGTAGAGAGAGAGAGGTTTCTATCGGAAGTGGTGTAGTGTACTGTGTTGAGTGAACTGTGGAGTGGGGGTGGCAACGCATTGAAATAGAGAGAGAGAGAGAGAGAGAGAGAGAGGTGAAAATATTACACGAGTTCTTTTCTTTTCTTTTCTTTTTTTGGCTTTTTTGGGTTGGTGAAAAAAAAAAAAAAAGGAGTTCAGTTCATTTTTTAAGTGCATGACTTCATTGCTTGTCAGAATGCACAGTTGCATATATTTTGCATCTCATTTTCCAATTTACATCTCTCTCTCTCTCTCTCTCTCTCTCTCTTTCTATCTCCACAGGCCCTTTTAAGATGCAATGAGCCGTTTTCGTTTGTTTTTTTGTCTGTTTTGAGGACTTTTATAATGCACTCTCTGTTTTGAGTATTTGCGCTATAAACTCGCTGTCTGCCGCTGACATCTGTTTCCGTTTTTTTTATCTTCTTAAAATTTCAGTGATGCTCCTCAGAAATGTCAAAATTACAAAAAAGCCCTCATCTAAAATTATTTAGAAGACAAGTCCTTTGGTTTTTACTCTCTTCCTCAACTTGAACGGTAAATTTGTCTTTTTAACTCAATTGCCCGTTATTAGTGTTGTAATTTTTTTAAGGATATGGTGAAAAAAAAAAAATTCTTTACTACAAGTACTTTTAAATCGTTAGATTATATTAAACTTGGTGAAAACTTAAGATTATGGATATGTCTATTAATGGAGTTTTTTTTTATTTCTTATCCTAGCAAAAGATTCTCTTATTAATTTATTATCCAAACAGGTTTTTCATTTCAGGAATATTCATTCAAAGAAAATTTTAGTACTAAACAAGAACATTTCCATCAAGTTTGGCTAGAAAAGGGGGTCTAGGTGGTTTTTGGTTAAAAAAATAGTTAAAGGTGTTTGTGTTTTATTTTTTTTCCTGTTTTCTTTTATTTTCTTAAATGTTTTTTCCTGATTTCTCTATTGTCTGGGCCCAGTTTTCTCTATTGTCTGTCATTGATAATCTGATATTTACCGTGGGTTCTAAGATTCATCAATTTCTTTGTTTGTGGAATTTAAATGATTAATTTGTGCTTTGAGAGGAGCATAATGATGTTTTTTGTGAACCATTCTTGACCAGAAAAGAAACAATAATGCATGTGTATCTGCTTTATGAAGTTTAAAAAATTATTCATCGGCATACCGAAAAAGGTCGTGAAATCTTGTACCCTACGCTCTGTTTGCGAAGAAGGAAAGAAAATAAGAAGGAAGAAAAAACTACGAAGAAAAAAAAATTACAGGAAAATAAAAGATTTTGATTTTTTTTTTACTTATTTGGTATATGAAGGTAGAAAAAAAATGATTTTATCTTCTCTTATTTGGTATTGCAAAAAAAAAAAAAACCAAAATAATGGAAAAACTATTGTTAATATAATTATTATCTTGTCTAAATATTATTTAGCTATTTCTCTAATTTGGTGTCTAAATTTTTTGTTGGAATTTTGATGGAAAATAAGTATGAATTGATAACTTCACTTTCTTTGCATTGTTGTCAAACTTTTCCTTCAAAAATCCATCCATATTTAAAGAGATCAATTTTGATAGGACCCACATACTATTTCTTTTACCTATTTTTCTTTTCTATTTTAATTTTTTTTTCTACCAAACACCCCATCATCTCAATTTTCATCCCAAAATTCTTCTAGTATTTTCTTTCCCTCCACTTTTCACTTATAGCAAGCAGAGCATAAGTGAAAATGCCTTATATATTTCAAAAAGGAGGAAGCAGATAATAGTCTCCTCTAAAAGATGAAAAAAAAAATCGTGGTAAAAGTTCAAACCTTTTTTTTTTTCACTCAACCATCGTGGCTTATGGGGAATAAGGTGTGATTCGTCTCGATGACTTGGTTAATTTTGGAATTGTGTGATGTTATGAAGATTATTATAGTAATCAGCCCTCAAAAAGTTACTTGTGATTTCCTTAAAAAAAAAAAAAAAAAAAAGTTGCTCGTGATGTAGTGAGAAATTATTAACTTGGTGTACTATTGTTTGTGATGTAAATTAAGTTTTATTTTTTTATTACTTTGATGTAAAAATAAGTTTTAAATGTTTAAATATCTAACAATCTAAAAGTGTTATTAGTCTCTGTCACCATTGCGTGTGCATGCAATGAGTGAAACTTTTATTAAAAAATAACCGAAAATAAATTATTGTTAGAAAAATAATACGCAGCAAAAATTTTAAAAATTTGTTATATCAAAGTATTTTTTAAAACACAAGTTTAACATGTTATATTATAAATTAATAAGATCTTATTAACCTTGTTTGCTGTAAAGCTCCCACAATCCGTAAAGAGAAGAACGTTTCAAAAGAGCCTCAACCAACTGGTCTTCTTTGTTATTCTCTATCCACAATTAGAGTACGTGTGGGCGCATAATGCATAGCTCTTCCCTAGTGACTCTCCTTCTAATGAATTGAGAAAACCTAGAACTAAGGTTCGTGATTTGTGAACAATAGCTCTCAAGGGAGTTTCAGAGACTTTCAAACAGAGTGCTCACTCTAGATTTCTCAATTGATCTGAATAACTTATAAGTCTCACTCCTTATTTATAGAGGTTGGACCCAAGAGTTAGTCCTTATCAGATAAAGCCTCAAAAATTCGAATATAGATCAATATCTAATGAAAATCACGTAAAAAGGCGTGATCATATTATCATTCGGTTAACAGGCCGAACCGACAAATCGGTCTGCCGAACTTACTTTATCGATAGGCCGAACCTAAAGACCGGCCTACCAAACTTACGATAAATGATCCATGTGAATCTTTTATTACCCACTTAAGATTCTTTGAATAAAGCCTCAGTTTTAATTCAAATCATCCAATAGAGAAATTATCTGATTAGAACAACAATATTTAGATAATCTCTAGGAAAATAAATATTCCTCATAATTCAACAAGTTTGTCTTAAATTAATTTTTCCTAAAATTAATTCAACTGAAAAATAGACATGGATTACATGATCCTATCAAATTTCAGCCAATCTAATAATTTAACATAAGTCATCAATTTATTGAAAAAGCACGTAGTATCGTTATAGGATTTATTGTAAGCTAGCAAAGAGGACTTGATGGACCTATATAGTTTAAGCTCCCAATAATTATGAAACCATATATCCTAGATATGCATTTCATAATTATCAACTCCAACACTACTCTACTAAAAACTTAGAGCTGCACTCTTGAACTATATAGAATTACGAAGCCCGAATAACTAAGTCTCCATGACATATCATAATGCGTCGTATACCTATAAGATTATCCATAATCGGCTTAAGGATAAATTCTGTTTTACCTTCCTGATTATTTTTCTCTTTCATTCCATCACATCACTATCGAAAAATTTACCATCCAAAGATAGTATACCATTCGGTTACACTTATACATCCAAATGGTTGTACACTCCAGTCTTTCAATTACAGGATAACGTTTATAAAAAGATATCATTGACTCCTAAAGAGGAGCTATGGATTCCGTATCTATGAATAATAAGTCTCCATTATCTAGAGTCATGTCTCTAACGTACCAGCTTGCATACCATTATAAAATATGGATGTCACCCTTTGGTACATCAAAAGACATAAGTTAAGACAACATGATTCACTATTCATCTCAGGATTAAGATACAATGCATATGATTGTCTAAAGTGAATTGATTTACTGAGACAGAATTATTAATCCAAATCAATTACACTTTATGTTCTGATCCAATACATAATCACCTATGATAATGTATCAATGTTTCTATTCACAGAGTCTACCTTCGATGACCAAGATAAACCATCTCTCGTTAGAGATATAAACAACATAACAATCTTTGGATGAATAAAGCACTCAACTTTATTCCCTCAATTGTGGATCTTATGATTTAGACCGTCACCTACAGAATCATGTCTTTCACATAATCTGTCCATCATATGCCTGATTCTAAAGGCTTAGACCGACAGTCTCAGACCTTTGTTTGCTTATCATACATCCAATAAATATGAACATAAAGAGAACAACAATTTGGTATATGAATAATAAATAAATTCTTTATTGATAAAAATGTCTCCAAAAACATATTACATTTTTGTGCCTTAGGGTATACATGTCTAACAATTATTAGATACGTCAAATAATAAATATTTCGCTGCCTTTGTTTTAAATTTAACCTAATACAGAACTATACCTTATAATATATTTACTCACATATTCTTAACCTTTGATTTTGGAACTTCTATTTTCTCCATAATTATTTTTTATTTAAGCAATATTAAATTTGAGGGGTCAATTTTGCACTATTGTGTTGTTACAATACTTATCCTCAACCTTGTGTTAGTTAAAAGTAACTGTGACTATTGACTAGTATGCAGGCATTTGGTAATTTTTTTTTCTTTTAAAGTTGTTGTAAGCATCAAAAGCCTATTTCAAATGTTTAGTAAACTGTGGCTTAAATTGCTACAAAAATTATAATAATTAATATAGACATGTTTTATTTTCATTAAATAAAGTTATTATGGTAAGCATATTTATTTTTTGTTTTTATCTCTCTAGAAAGGTCAACACTAGTAATTTTTTACACTAAAATTCTGATTAAAATAATCATAATTTATTATATCAAAAATATTTTAAATAGCCTACTGAAAAAAATATTTAAAATAGATGATATAAGATTATGATATGTTGTTGTTGTTTTACATATATACAATAGTTATTGAAATTATTTTACTAAAAATCGGCCTAGTGTATTTATCAAAGCTTTTTTGATAATATTTGTAATTTTTAGACATATTTTTAAAGTTATCTTTTTATTTTTTACATAAATAAGCAAAATGATTAGATCGAGAATCATAACATAAGATAATGACAGCATAAGATATAAACAAAATTTATCTGTTTAACCTTAAAAGAAATAATGATAACATAATTAGATATAAAACTAGCGACTACACTACTTCTCAAATTCTATTGTTAAGCAGCAAGCAATCCAAAGACCCCGATTTAAAATTAACAAAAAAAGAAGCTAATGACTACAAGAGTCCCTATTTGATTATTTAGTTAATAATTAATTACATAACTCTTAATTTTTTTCCTTAATTTATCTTTGTGTTTTCAAAAACTCCAAATTGGATAAATTTCATTTTTGCCCCCCTCGAACTTTGGTCAGTTTGCCACCTTGCCCCTTGAAATTTGAAAACTAATTTGCACACTCCTCAAACTTTAAAATGTCAATGAAAATGCCCTTTTTTATGACATTCTGTTCATAAAGTTTTACTTTTGCCTCTCGAACTTTATAATTGTGTTAATTTGCCATCTGAACTTCAAAAAACTAGTATTTTTACCCACTGAACTTTTAAAAACTAGTATTTTTACCCCCTAAACTTTTTTTCATTTTCTTTTCTAGTTAATAAATTTTCACACAAGTCAAAACTCAAATTCCTTACGTAAATAGTAATTTTTTGTGTTCTTTAATGCCCATTTCTGTTAAAAGTATTTTATATAGACCTATACATATATACACATATTTAAAATATACAAATATATTATATATGCACATATGTTTGCTTGTATATTCTTTTAATTTTTTTCCTTGCAATTAATTTTTCTTTTAAGTTATAACTTGCACAATTCAAGACTTTGACTTGTGTGAAGAATTGTTAACTAAAAAAGAAAAAATTAGGGTAAAAATATCAGTTTTTGAAGTTCAAGGGGCAAGATGATATATTTATTAAAATTCAAGGGACAAAAGTAAAAGTTTATGGGTAGAATGTCACAAAAAGGGGCATTTTCGCTAACATTTTAAAGTTCATAGGACATTCTTGCTAACTTTTTAAAGTTTGAGGGATGTGTATTTTAGTTTTTAAAGTTCGAGGAATAGGCTGACAAACTAACTAAAATTTAGGTGGTAAAAATAATATTTTATCCTATATTTTTTAAATGTTAAACACATGTTTGAGTTCATCTTTCTTGTACCTTTTGAATTAGAAACAAAGCAAGAGGACTTAAAAACTCCAAATAGTTGTTGAATAATAATTTGAAGAATGAAAATGTCTATGATATTGTAGATATTTCTACGACAATACCTATATTTTAAAATCTTGATATGGATATAAGGGGGAAGGATTTTTCTTTCGAGATGCCCATGATATATCCACAATATTTATAAATATCTGTAATAACAGTGAATATCTGTGAACAACTTTAAAATTTCCATAAAATGTCCATAAAAAAAGCTGGGAAAATTTTCTTTTTTACACAAAAATCAAGTTTAAAGGACTTTTTAAAATTATTTTTCAATAAAATATAACTCAATATTTTGAACCTAAAAAGAGTAAAAACGTATTTATTAAGACTTATTTAGTCTTTACATAACCTGCACTTTTAAAATGAATAGTTTGTGAATCCTCTACAAAGCCCTATGTCATGTTACATGTCACTGTATGCATTATATTTTGTTACTATTTATTTTTCTTCATTAAGTACACAAATTTTGTTATAATTTTGACGACACTAATGATCATGATGATGACAACGATGACCATGGTAGGGTAGTGATGATAATGATGATGGGAACTATGAGAGAAGTGGAAGTATAATATCCAATCAAATACTCTTACATCCATTCACTGGAGAGAAGAATTTACATATGCTACACAAGATGAAGATCAAGGTTGGAGGGCAGCAAGTAAGGGTATTAGGACAATTAGAAAGCAACATATTAGAAGACGTGATGGAAATCAAATGAGTCAAACTGATGAGAATTCTGTTGCATTAAGTTTTGACTCCATGAGCTTAGGAACCAACTAAAGCTCTTATGGTTATAATATTCCTTATAGTTCGTAAATGAGTACGAGTTTAAAAGTAAGCCAAGATATTTTTTTTGAGAAACTTATGTATCTTTCACTACAAACTAGTGTTGATATGTCATTACAATTCCATGAAAACTACTCATCAAGTTATCTAAATCAACAATATCCAATTTTTACGGGTTAACAATAGGAAAAGACCAAAAAACATACATGTGGCATGTTCTAATAATTACTTCTATAACTATTCAAGGGTAATATTGTAACGTCCCGAAATTTATTTAATGTTAATGTACTGTAAATGATGAATTAGTGTGCCATAATTAATGTTTTAACTTTAATTAGATTATTTGGTTGGATTTTTTAATTTTTGGTTGTTTTGTTAAAATTGATGCATTCAAATGATTTCTTATTGTTTTAAAATGATGTTTTGAGTTTTAAAACACAATAATTTATAAAATGTTAAAAATACCCCGTTTTGTAAAACCGTGGGCGGCACATGGTTTTCGAACAGTAAAACCGTCCACCGATTTTCTCTATTTATTTCCTTCCTCTCTCTCTCTCCTCACTTCCACGCTCATTCTCCCTCTCTCTTCTGTCATCTCTCTCGGCAATCTCCCTCTCTCTCAATTCTCTCTCAAATTTTTTGAACTCCATTTCGAATCCAAGCTTCGGGATAGCAAGGAGGAAGCTCGGGGACGTGATTCGACAACCGAGAACACGGATTGAAGCTTCGATTCGAGGTTAGATTCGAAATTTCTAAACTTTTTACAAAATTTTCAATTTTGTGTTTTTTTGAAATCTAAGTTTGTTTAAGTTTAGAAAACCGTGGATTGGTGTTGAATGAACTTAGACCAACTAGAATCTAAGCTTAGATTGAAGAAAAACGGACTAGATTCAAGATTTTTCATTTTTCCTCTCATTTTCTCATTTTTAGATTTTTTCAGATTTTGAGTTTAAATCTTGTTTAAAAGGGTCCAAACATGTTTTAGTATGTTTTTCTATCAAGTATAATTGTTTTTCATGCCTGGGATTTGAGAAAAACAGGTTGGAAACAAGATTTGGATTTTGGGGATCGAGAAACCCGTGGCTGGGATTTCTGGATTTTTCCAGTTCGGTAGGCCGAACTGTGTGTTTGGCAGGCCAGAGTGATGATCGGCAGGCCGGTGTTCTTCCGACCGGCAGGCCGAATCTGGGGAAATGTTCGGCCAACCGAACTTTGCTTCCGGCAGGCCGAACTGTGCAGTTCGGTAGGCCGAAGCAGGGCGTCCAGCAGGCCGACCGAGGCATGGAAAATTTTTGTGATTTTTACCCGTTTTCACTGTTTTGAACCCAGATTTAAATCCCAACCTTATAGAATGATTTTAAAGGTACAAATGGCACACTAGGACATCATGAAATGATTTAGTAACATAGAACGTCTCAAACTAGATATTAATCGACTTAGTTTGTATCTAGGATCGTTCGTGGTTCCATGGAGCTAATGGATAGCGGACCGGGATTACGGTGTGGGGCACCGGCATGAGTATTGAGGTAAGACTTTTATCCTATTTCTTTGGTAGCCTGGTTTTAAAATGATTTGGCTTTGAAAAGGATTTCTATTAAAATGTTTTCAACGGTTGTTTGAAAATGGATTTATCGGTTATATTTTAATATACCGAGATCTGAAATGAACTTCATAATAAATGTAACTGACAACACTCGGTAATTGGATTTTGAATGATAATGATAATAAACACAAAGGCATGATGCCATATCAGAGATCGGGTCGTGTAGCGATCGACCTTGGGGGCAGGTCCCGAAACCCAGCTGGGCCACTACGGTGGTGATATCATGGTTTGCCTAGGTAAAAGTAAAATGGTGTTTTGATTTGACGAGTGGACTGTTCTGTGTCAGAACGGTTCTACTCAATTCATTTATTTATTTATTTATTCAAGTTTCCTTTTGAATAACTTCTAATAATGTTATTTTTCTTTGCATTAAACTATTTTATAAAACATAGTCCTACTGAGCCTTTCGCTCACGTTTTATTGTTTTTAAATTTTTCCCCCCCTCTAGGTGGTTTCCCATTTAGGTTTGGAGAAGATTCTTCGGACCGAACTCAGGAGCAATAGGAGAGTTTATTTATATTCTGTATTATTAATCAAGGCATGTAAGATTTAACTTTATTTGTACTTGGACTGTAATTGTATTCATGATATTGTCAGAACCATGTGTGTGCACAAGTTGTGGGTTGTGGAACCCATATTCGCTGTTTTTATTTAATTTTTATTACCTGCTTAATATTTATAAATTCTTTTATAAAATGTGGTGGAAAATCTTCTTAATTTTTATTTAATTTGATTCTCAAACGCTTGATTTTTATTTAAATTCTTGTTTAATTAATCTAAATATTCCACCACGTCACCTCCCGTACTTCAGGGCGTGACAGAATGGTATCAGAGCTCAAGGTTATGAACCTAGGGAATTGTGCACACATAGGTTTGACAATGAAATACCTTTGACAGTCCAAATTTTGTTTTCAGAAGTGAGAGAATGGCACCTAGACGTCGTTCGACAGCTGACGCCGAGTTCGAAAATGATGAGGGCCTGATGAGGTCTATGTTTGCGGCTTTCCGACAGATGGCAGCCAGGGCTAGACCGGAAGACTCCAGTGTTGGTAGTCGGCATGCTTTCTTTAAGGAATTTCGGCGGGCGTCTATTCTGACTTTTGATGGCAACGGGGACCCGCAGTTAGCTGAATATTGGTTGGATTCAATCTTGAAGCATCTGGATACTCTTGGTGTGCCTGAGGAGTATCGTGTGGAGTTTGCGGCGTATAAGCTCGAGGGTGGCGCTAACACCTGGTGGAAACAAACTAAGCGTCTGGAGCGCGGTGGCGATATCAGCTGGGACAAGTTCGAGGAGCTGTTCTATGATCGGTATTTTCTGCAGGGGTATAGAGACCAGAAAGCAGCTGAGTTTTATAGATTGCAGCAGGGTGATATGTCAGTTCGGGAGTATGAGGCAAAATTTAACGAGTTGGCTAGGTTTGCTCCATCAGCGGTGGTGTCGGAGCGTGAGAAATGCATCAAGTTCCAAGAAGGACTCAAGGCTCCTATTCGACGGCAGTTGGTTGCTCTACGGCTTAGGAGTTTCGGAGAGCTTGTGTCATCGGCGATCTCCGTGGAGAATGATTATGTGCAGTATTGTGAGGACCGAGCCAAGGCTTCAGGAGGACCGTAGAGGAGTGGCAGGAAGAGCATTAGTAGTCGTCCAGCTCCGAGGAAAGGCAAGCAAGGCGGTGCGACCAGTGGCAGCAGCAGTTCATCTGGCAGCGGGCGTTGCAACCCCTACAGCTTTCATTGTCATTTCTGTCAACAGCCCGGACACATCAAGAGAAATTGCCCAATCAGGAGTGCTCGTCTTGGATCTCAGACCGGGGAGGATGCCAGTCGTTCGTCTCAGCCTCAGCCTCAGACCCTACCTCCGCCTCCGCAGTACCCACAGTTGCAGTATCTGCAGTTTTCTCCTTAACAATTCTCATATCCGGCACGGGGACAGCAGCCGCAGTATTTTCAGCGCAGTGTTCCTCAGTATCGAGCACCGAGTACAGGTAGTGTGCAATCATCTCCATCTCAGCAGCATCGGCCGAGTAATCCAGGACCCAGTAATGTCGGTAGAGGAAAGGGGAAAGCACCAGTGCAGGTTCATGCAATGGCATCTGGATGGTCGGATTCTCAGACTAGTAATGCGGTTGTCGACGGTATGATTTTGGTTTCTAGATCTTTAGCTCGCGTTTTATTTGATACCGGTGCCTCTCATTCTCTCATTTCGAGTTCTTTTGTACATGCCTTGGGATTAGAAATAGAAGAGTTTATTGAACCCCTAGTTATAACTTCTCCCTTGGGGCGGGTGTGTGTGAATTGTATGTGTAAATCATGTAAAATAAAGATTGGGGATGAGATTTTGAAAAGTGATTTGATTATACTCCCCATGAGCTCCTATGATGTGATTTTAGGGATGGACTGGTTGTCCAGGTATAGTGCAGTCATGGACTGCCAACTTAGAAAAGTGACCCTAGTGTCTGATAGGGGGACGGTAATCACTTACCAGGGTGGTGGTGATTGGCTAATGAGTGAGCGCCTTATAAAGTCGTGTTTAGGAGGGCGAAGGAATCTAGATTGTTTTGCTTTTCTTGCCAATCTAGATTGCGAGCCCTATGTTTCGAAAGGTAGTGCAGTGATTCCGGTGGTTGATGAGTTCGAGGATGTCTTCCCCGACGAGTTATCAGGGTTACCACCGCATCGAGAGATTGAGTTTGGTATCGAGTTGTTTCCAGGGACATCACCGATTTCCATGGCACCTTATCGGATGGCGCCGGCAGAAATGAAGGAATTGAGGAAGCAACTTCAGGAACTTGTTGATAAAGGATACATTCGGAATAGCACATCTCCGTGGGGAGCACCGGTTTTGTTTGCTAAGAAGCACGATGGGACTCTCAGGTTATGTGTGGATTATCGGCAGCTAAATCGTGTTACGATGAAGAACAAGTATCCTTTGCCTAGGATTGATGAGCTATTTGATCAGTTGGGAGGTTCGCGATACTTCTCGAAGATTGATTTGCGTTCAGGTTATCATCAGCTCAGGATCAAGGAAGAGGATATTCCCAAGACAGCATTTAGGACTCAGTATGGGCACTTCAAGTTTCTGGTCATGTCTTTTGGGTTGACGAATGCTCCAACAGCTTTTATGGATCTGATGAACAGGATATTTAGGCCGTATCTGGATCAGTTTGTGATCGTGTTCATCGATGATATTCTTGTGTATTCTAAGACATGGGATGAGCATGAGCAGCATCTTTGGATCGTGCTTCAGACTCTGCGGGAGCACCAGTTGTATGCTAAGAGGGAAAAGTGTGAGTTTTGGTTGACTGAGGTCAAGTTTCTGGGTCATGTCATCTCGGAGCATGGTATTTCAATGGATCCGTCCAAGATTGAAGCTATATTAGAATGGGAACGACCAAGGAATGTAGTGGAGATTCACAGCTTCTTAGGTCTTGCTGGATATTACAGGAAATTTGTAAAGGACTTTTCGAAGATTGCAGCTCCGTTGACGAGATTGATCAAGAAAAATGTCAGGTTTGAGTGGGATGAAGATTGTGAGCTTGCTTTTCAGGAATTGAAGAACCGGTTGACTTCAGCTCCAGTGTTGGTTATTCCTGGCAGTGACGAGCCGTATGAGGTTTATGCGGATGCTTCAGGGCGTGGACTTGGATGCGTGTTGATGCAGCATGGACGTGTAGTTGCGTACGGTTCGAGACAGCTACGACCTCACGAGCAGAATTATCCTACTCACGATTTAGAGCTTGCAGCGGTGATCTACGCGCTGAAGATTTGGAGGTGTTATTTGTATGGACCATCGTTCAGGTCTTTTCCGATCACAAGAGTTTGAGGTATTTGTTCACTTAGAGGGATCTCAACTTGAGGCAGCGCAGATGGGTGGAGTACATGGAGGATTATGATTTCGCGTTGCAGTATCATCCCGGGAAGGCTAATGTGGTAGCGGACACGCTTAGCAGGAAGTCTTCAGGGATTCTCGCTTGTTTGATCTTTGAGGACTGGAGCAGGGATGCGACAGTGAGTGAGTATCGGGTACTGTATCATGAAGACAGTGATCGAGTTTCATTATATCATGTGGAAGCGACTCCAGCTCTTGTTCGGATGGTGAAGCAAAGCCAGTGGCAGGATCGGCATTTGCAGGGGATTTGGTCGCGGATTCAGAACGAGGAGCAGTTTGAAGAATGGAGCGTGCATGCAGATGGATCGTTGTACTTCCGAGAGCGTCTTGCAGTTCCAGTTATAGCCGAGGTGACGAAAGCCGTTCTAGACGAAGCTCATAGGTCTCGGTTTGTTATTCATCTGGGGGGCACCAAGATGTATCGTGATTTGAAGAGACAGTATTGGTGGAGAGGCATGAAGGAAGATGTTCGCGAGTACGTGGCCAAGTGTTCGACGTGTCTTCAGGTGAAAGCTGAGCATCAGAAGCCTGCAGGTCAGCTTCAGCCGCTTCCTATTCCAGGATGGAAATAGGAGCATGTGACGATGGATTTTCTCACAGGTTTGCCGAGGACAGAGCAACGGCACGATGCAGTTTGGGTTGTAGTCGATAGGTTGACGAAATCGGTGCATTTTATTCCGTTTAGGTCGACGTGTTCCAGGAAGATTCTCGGGGAGTTGTATATGCAGAACATTGTGAGGTTGCATGGAGTTCCTTTGTCCATCACCTCTGATCGAGACACCAGGTTTAATGCTAAGTACTGGAGGAGTTTTCAGGAGGCTTTGGGTACGGATTTGAACTTCAGTACGGCGTTTCATCCTCAGACTGATGGGCAGTCTGAGCGGGTTATTCAAGTTCTCGAGGATATGTTGCGTGCTTGTGCGTTGGACTTCGGCGGGAATTGGAAGCAATGTTTGCATTTGGCGGAGTTCGCGTACAACAACAGTTATCAGGCGAGTATCGGTATGGCACCATTTGAGGCATTGTATGGGCGACCGTGTCGGTCACCTGTGTGTTGGGCCGAGCCGGAAGATAGAGTTATTCTTGGGCCGGATGAGATTCGTGATAGCAACGAGAAAGTCACGGTGATTCGGGATCGGTTGAGAGCAGCTCAGAGTCGGCAGAAGAGCTACGCGGATAGGAGACGTAGACCCTTAGAGTTCGCGGTTGGAGATTTTGTTCTCTTGAGGGTGTCACCTCGTAAGGGAACTATGCGGTTCGGAGTGAGTGGGAAACTCGCGCCGAGGTATATTGGGCCGTTCGAGATCACTCAGCGAGTTGGAGTGGTCGGTTATCGGCTTAATCTTCCGCCTGAACTTTCTCATGTGCACGATGTGTTTCATGTGTCGATGCTTAGGAAATGTCCACCTGGGCAGGATAAGATAGTTTCGTTTCGCGATGTACAGGTTCAGGAAGATACGACGTACGAAGAAGTGCCGATTCAGATTATCGACCGGAAGGTGATTAGCTTGCGTCGTCGTGAAATACCGTTGGTAAAGGTCATGTGGCAGCATCATGGGATTGATGAAGCCACTTGGGAGTTAGAGTCGAGTATGCGGGAATTGTATCCGCATTTGTTTTGTTTTTGAAGTGAGTTGTAAATTTCGAGGACGAAATTTCTTTTAGGGGTGGAGAGCTGTAACGTCCCGAAATTTATTTAATGTTAATGTACTGTAAATGATGAATTAGTGTGCCATAATTAACGTTTTAACATTAATTAGATTATTTGGTTGGATTTTTAATTTTTGGTTGTTTTGTTAAAATTGATGCATTCAAATGATTTCTTATTGTTTTAAAATGATGTTTTGAGTTTTAAAACACAATAATTTGTAAAATGTTAAAAATACCCCGTTTTGTAAAACCGTGGGCAGCACATGATTTTCGTACAGTAAAACCGCCCACCGATTTTCTCTATTTATTTCCTTCCTCTCTCTCTCTCCTCACTTCCACGCTCACTCTCCCTCTCTCTTCTCTCATGTCTCTCGGCAATCTCCCTCTCTCTCAATTCTCTCTCAAATTTTTTGAACTCCATTTCGAATCCAAGCTTCGGGATAGCAAGGAGGAAGCTCGGGGACATGATTCGGCAACCGAGAACGCGGATTGAAGCTTCGATTCGAGGTTAGATTCGAAATTTCTAAACTTTTTACAAAATTTTCAATTTTGTGTTTTTTTGAAATCTAGGTTTGTTTAAGTTTAGAAAACCGTGGATTGGTGTTGAATGAACTTAGAACAACTAGAATCTAAGCTTAGATTGAAGAAAAACAGACTAGATTCAAGATTTTTCATTTTTCCCCTCATTTTCTCATTTTTAGATTTTTTCAGATTTTGAGTTTAAATCTTGTTTAAAAGGGTCCAAACATGTTTTAGTATGTTTTTCTATCAAGTATAATTGTTTTGCATGCCTGGGATTTGAGAAAAACAGGTTGGAAACAAGATTTGGATTTTGGGGATCGAGAAACCCGTGGCTGGGATTTCTGGATTTTCCCAGTTCGGCAGGCCGAACTGTGTGTTCGGTAGGCCAGAGTGATGATCGGCAGGCCGGTGTTCTTCCGACCGGCAGGCCGAATCTGGGGAAATGTTCGGCCGACCGAACTTTGCTTCCGGCAGGCCGAACTGTGCAGTTCGGCAGGCCGAAGCAGGGCGTCCGGTAGGCCGACCGAGGCATAGAAAAGTTTTATGATTTTTACCCGTTTTTCACTGTTTTGAACTCAGATTTAAATCCCAACCTTATAGAATGATTTTAAAGGTACAAATGGCACACTAGGACATCATGAAATGATTTCGTAACATAGAACGTCTCAAACTAGATATTAATCGACTTAGTTTGTATCTAGGATCGTTCGTGGTTCCGTGGAACTAACGGATAGCGGACCGGGATTACGTTGTGGGGCACCGGCACGAGTATTGAGGTAGGACTTCTATCCTATTTCTTTGGTAGCCTGGTTTTGAAATGATTTGGCTTTGAAAAGGATTTTTATTAAAATGTTTTCAACGGTTGTTTGAAAATGGATTTATCGGTTATATTTTAATATACCGAGATCTGAAATGAACTTCATAATAAATGTAACTGACAACACTCGGTAATTGGATTTTGAATGATAATGATAATAAACACAAAGGCATGATGCCATATCAGAGATCGGGTCGTGTAGCAATCGACCTTGGGGGCAGGTCCCGAAACCCAACTGGGCCACTACGGTGGTGATATCATGGTTTGCCTAGGTAAAAGTAAAATGGTGTTTTGATTTGACGAGTGGACTGTTCTGTGTCAGAACAGTTCTACTCAATTCATTTATTTATTTATTCAAGTTTCCTTTTGAATAACTTCTAATAATGTTATTTTTCTTTGCATTAAACTATTTTATAAAACATAGTCCTACTGAGCCTTTCGCTCACGTTTTATTGTTTTTAAATTTTCCCCCCTCTAGGTGGTTTCCCATTTAGGTTTGGAGAAGATTCTTCGGACCGAACTCAAGAGCAATAGGAGAGTTTATTTATATTCTGTATTATTAATCAAGGCATGTAAGATTTAACTTTATTTGTACTTGGACTGTTATTGTATTCATGATATTGTCAGAACCATGTGTGTGCACAAGTTGTGGGTTATGGAACCCATATTCGCGGTGTTTATTTAATTTTTATTACCTGCTTAATATTTATAAATTCTTTTATAAAATGTGGTGAAAAATCTTCTTAATTTTTATTTAATTTGATTCTCAAACTCTCGATTTTTATTTTAATTCTTGTTTAATTAATCTAAATATTTCGCCACGTCACCTCCCGTACTTCGGGGCGTGACAAATATCCTGATAGATATATAGTTTAAATCAATATCAAAACCTATATAATACTTTCCAACTGGCTAGAAACTCCTTTTGATATTGAAGACACTTTAAATTTGTTATAATGATGGTATCCTTTTATAGTACGCAATATAATTCTAATATTAGACTAAAATTGTATTATTTATATTATTAACTTTATCAAATTAAGTAATATTGATTATTTTTAGCATTGTGTAAAGTTATATGAAAAAATTATAAGTTTTTCTCGTGATATCTATTTTTTCCTGAATATCTATCAACATCGACAATATCCACGACATTATCCGTAAATCAAAACTTCAACAGCCTCAACGACATTGTCATTTTTGTCCTTAAATAATTTAAGAAATTTTTATGTCGTCCATCAAATGTGGGGTGGGCAATGGGTTTACTTTACTTAAAAAAAATAATTTTTTTTTGTACTGATGTTTTTTAAATGTTTAAAATGTTTTCAATCCTATTTAGGTAATTTTGTGCTTTTTTGCAAAAGATACAGGCCAAGGCTAAAATTGAAACATAATTATGAGATTTAAATGATATCTTTATACTTTTAAAACAGATGGAGATAAATTAAGGAAAAATTGAAACTGAAATTGTATCTTTGTATAATATCTTTAATTTAAATCATAGAGAATAGAAACAATTCCATCATTTAATCCTTTTTGCGTTTTTATATCATCGGAAAAATATACCACATCATAAAAAGACAATACCATACCAATCTACACTCACACAACTCTTATTATGGTAAAACATTATTGATAAATAATCTATTCTACTCGTAAATCTATATGAAATGCTCAAAAGAAACAAAATGTGTACGGGATTTCACAAATGAGAGTCACCTAAAAAAGTACACTAAAAATGGAGCACACACATCGCCCTTTTGCACACCATCTACAATTGATGAAATTATTAAAGCATTGGATGTTGAGAATCTTATAACATCAATGCCACAAAAAAAAAAAAAAAAAAACAATTTTAGTGGACAAAAAATACAACCAAATTCTAACTAACAAGACAAATATATAAATTTAGTAAGTAAAAACCACTATTATTATTATAAATCTAGACCAAACTAAAAAAAAAAAAACAAAAAAACAAAAAAACAAAAAACAAAAAACAACAACAAAGCTTCTAATGACAATGACCATGAACGCTCGAAACAACAATAACAACCGGCCACCAAATAAATCAAAAAACACCGTCCAACACCATCCCCAACGGTCAACACAAGACACTAAAAATTGTATTAGTCGTCAATCACCAACAATATTTTTTTTTCATATGTTTTTGCAAAAAATTAATAGGAGTATATGCTTCCAAACGCTAAAAAGAAAGTGACAATTAATTATGTAACTGTAATTTATATTTTAAAAAACATCATAACTCAACAGAAATATTGAATTTCAAATTCAAATTAATATTAGAATCCTTGAATATAGTAAATAAAAAGAATGCCAGCGTAGTTGTGTGGGTCAAAGAATTTTGTTTTTCTTCAATTGTCACTTAGCGTCATCATTTTTCTTTGAAGGTGGGCTGGTAATTATGATTTGTTGTTCTCTATAAGATTGTTTATCATTTTTTTTTTGCCCACTACAAATCATGGGGTGTCATTATCACGACTCATTGAATTTATGTTCTTTTGCATAAGACAGTTGCATTAATACTACCAACTCGATCATATGCCTTTGCCTCCTAAATATCGACTAAAGAAAAAAGTAACACCTTATCAAATAAAAAAAAAAAGTAAATAGACGAAATAAATCAACTAACCAGTAATTTGTACAGTTAATCAACTAAATAGTAGTTTGCACAGTTGCATGCTCCGTATATAAAATTTTTTAGGTTAATTTCACTTTTAGCCCTTAAATTATACAATTTGTTATATTTTAGTCCGTTAACTTAAAAACATATGAAATCACACCCTCAAACTATACGTTTGTTTTATTTTAGCTCCTAAACTTTAAAACATATCAAATCGCATCAAACTATACAATTTGTTTTATTTTGACCTTCTTGTTATTAAATATGTTAAACATTAATGATTAATTACATTTTAGAGGTGAAATCTATAAAATTTGTTTCCATTATGTAAATTTTATTTTTTTTTCTTTTAAATTTTCTACGAATGAGTATGTATTACGTACTGTGGGGCTCTAATTTTTTTTTTTCATTGTGAACGTCTTATATTGGATTTGTATTCTTGTAATTTAAAATGAAAAATAAATTATAAACAAATTAGGAAAAAAATTTGAAAATATGAATCAATACTATGATATAAAAAGCAAAATTGTACTAAATAACATAGTTTTAATTCTTAATATAAGCAGATAATACACTTTCAAAATTATTTAAGTAAATAGTTTTTTAAAATCACGTTTAATTTTTATTTTACCTCTTCTATTTTTCTTCTTTTCTTTCTTTTTGTTTTAGTTTTTTGTTATCTTAATATTGTTTCGTATTTTTCTCTACGTTATTTTATATCAAAATAAATTTTCTCTTAATCTAAATGGGCTTTTTACTTAACATTGTAATGTTTTGGTCAATTTATTTTTAATCACAATAAGTGATGGTCTATTTCCCTCCTTCTCTCACATAAAAATTAAAAAGGCACATATATGTGTATATATATAGTCCAAGAGGTAAAATAAAAGGCATTAGAAATTGGACATATATTAGAACAAACAAAATTAACAGTTCATAGTTCAATTTGCTAATTAAAATATATCGTTAAAGCAACAAATATATATAGCCTCTAATAGAATGTAACATCCATGAATTTCAAAGTAAAATTAATGATATTAAATTTAATTATTAAGTGTATCAAGTGCGATTTTGATATTAATTTTAGTTATTTAAAAATTTTGTTGAATTTGTTATATTTAAAAATTTGATTTTTGGTTTTAAAATACCAAATGACATTTTTGCACCATATTTTTTCATATTATCAAAATGCCCTTGAGCCTTTTTTTATTTTTTCTTTCCCTTTCCTTCTCCTACTTTCTTCTTTCTGTCTTTCTCTCTTTCACGCCCCCTCTCTCTCTCTCATTTTCTCTGCAAAAATTTCAATCTCAAGTTTCATGACCACTAATTTGAAGCCAAGAAATGAGTTCAATCCATCAAGTTTTTCTTCAAAAACATCCATCAAATATTAGCCCTTTTTCTCTAAAGTTTTTAGATTTTCGCTTTGAATCTTTCATGTATATTTCAATCCGAACTTGTATGAGTTTAAATAACCTTTAATCTAAGTTTCTGGAACCCAACTCACCCCGAATCTAAGCTTGGTTTGAACAAAAACTAGATTTAAACTAGTTTTTACATTTTCTTATTTTTCAAAATAAACCTTAGATTCGCTTGAAAACTTATTAAAAAGTGTTTAAATGTGTTTTATTTTGTTATTCTATCATGTTTTGATGTTACCCATGCTTTGAGAACTAAGAAAAACAGGTTTGAATGAGTTTTTGAACTTAGATTGATGAAAACCCAAGACCTGGAACTTTCCAAATCGCGACGGATCAGCAAGCCGAACTCAAAATTTGATAGGTCGAATTCATATCTTCGGTAGGCCTGTGGCATACCCGGCCCCACTCAAGCCCCCATGAGGCCCATAGGTCGACCCCCGGCATAATTGGCTCTTATTGCAGCGTAACCGGGCCCACTCATCTGTACAGTCCCCTCTGGGTCCCACTGGTCCCTCAGGGTTTTCTTTCGCGTCCCTCATGGTTCGAACCTTAAACCTTCCTTAAGAGGTTCTTATTTCCTTCATGAGTACCAATTGAGTTAAGCCTGTAACGCCCCTTAATTCGGACGTCATAGATGTCATTACATACATACATTCGTACTTGCTTAAGCTTTAAACATATAAATAATATCAAACTTAAACGGTACTAATGATTTTAAAAGTACTTACACTTACATAACCAGGATCCATTCATACCTCCAAATTTTTTTAAAAAAACTTAACATTGTTTAACTTATTCCATATCATAATTTATTCAATTATATTTAAATTAATCATGAACTTATTTAATAATATAAGTTTATCAAGTTATAAAAATTAGGACTTAACAAAACATCACATCAAATTTCCTTAATCATCTCATCCTTTAAAACTCATTTACTCCCATAGTTCGGCAGACCGAACATGATCGGCAGGCCGGAGTTCCCTCAACCGGCAGGCCGGCAGAGGCTTTGCAATTCAGACCAAAAACTCATCCATGTTCGGCAGGCCGAAAAATGTGATCGGCAGGCCGAACTTCTGGACTTCGGCAGGCCGGCCAAAAAGTTTGGCAGGCCGTCCGAGACCAATTTCCTTAGAAAACTTAAATTTTAAAACAAACCAACTTTTCGTAAAATATAGCGGAAGTTCATAATTCATTAAAAAATGATAAAATAACTTATAAAACCATAATATAAGTATTCTTAAAACTTAACATAAAATATATGTTCAAATTATGTAACTTAATTAAAAAAAAACATATGAGCATTCTTCTTGGCGTGCTTCCGGTTATAATTCATCGTGCATAACGCTCACACGCCTTCCCATGTCTTCCGCCTAGTCCATGATTTTCTTACCCTTATCTACAACATGACATAAAAACATGATTAAGCCAATGCTTAGTAAGTACATATAATTCTCACAATTTAAAACATTTCATAAATATCATCATCATCATCATTGCCATCATAACATAAAAGTGCCTTAAGCATAATTCATAGAAACATATCTTTCATTACGTTGACCATTTTAAAACTTATTCTATTTTTATCTTAAGGGCCCAAGTGTTGCACCATAAACATCATCATAGGCACGCCGTCATGAGAAGAGAAGGGTAGCTAATCCCAAACCAAACATGACATCATAACATATCATTTCATAACATTGAGCGTGCAACACTTATTAAGTGATACATATATATACAAAGTTTTCATGCTTTGAAACATGTCATCATCATACATGCATAACTTTAAATCATGAAAATCTTTCATAAGAAATCCTTTAAGGAAAAATCATCATAAAATCATCATGAATATCCTTGTAAACATATCATCAAACCTTGAAAAAGGTGTCATGTTACAGGTGAGAATGTACTTACCTTAACGCTAGCTTACTTAACCTTAACGTGATTTGGTGACGACGCCGCGGTCTCGTGGTGCTCGTTCCTTGAGTGTTCATGCCATTATCCATTTAAAGATGCAATACATTAATACATATCATGAAATATCTATTAACATAACATTCATTCATATAATAATCATGTATACATAACCCATAATCATCATCATAAAATTACCTTAAGCATGTAAAGCAAAACAAACCATACATTACAATCATGAAAATCTTTTTGAAAAACGTTTTCTAATAATTCAAAACACATATACTTTAATTTAATAATTCATACAAACATCTTATTTTTGTGCATAAAATTATTTCATTATCGTAAAATCATTTAAATATATATATATATATATAACATTCATAAACAAAAATCCAGAAATAGCATTATTAAAACAGTTTTCTCTTTGTCATCTCATAAAAATTTCATAACATAAAATACATTCATCATACATACATATGCATACTCTTAACAACTTTTCATGAAAACATCATTCTTTTTCCTCTTGAATAATCATTACATTTTTCATGTATTAAGGTTAAACAGTAACATTACTGTGAAGAGTAGAAGATAGAATATTCATATTTTTCATAGAACATTCATATGACATGAAATTAGAAAAACACCATATAACATATATGCATAACATCACATTTAAAAATTTGAGACAAAACACAATACCTATAGAAAGATATTGTAGACGAAACGAGGAGAAGAATTTCTTTTCAAAAATACCAGAAAAACTGAATTCATACCTTGAAGTTTCTTCTCAAAATCCTTGAATTTTAACCAACGGAATATGACTTTTCTTACAACTTTCTTGCAGAAAATTTTCTTGAGAGAGAGAGAGGAAGAACTCGTGGAGAAGAGGAAGAGAGAAACAAATGTCTCAGAATTTTGAGAGAGAAAAACGTGAGAAGAAGAGAAAATAATGAAAAAGAAAACGTTAAAATTTTTAACGTAATAAACATAATTGATGGGAATTCAATTCCCTTCATTAAGTCAAAATTTTTTGACTGTTGAGAGAGGCAAGAGGCGTGGGAAAAGGAAGAGAAAGAAAAGGAAGGTCAAACAATCATTAATCTTACCATAACTTACCCTCTAAAAATAGGAAACCACTTAAAATAATACAAATCAATGCAAAGTCAAACCCCTTATTTCCTTAACTGATAAAATCATTCCATTATTATGCCAATTAATCACATTTAAATCACCCATTTAACGTAATTAACTCAGCCATAATTTTGGAGAAATTTCTACTGACTGCTCGTCAGCCGTGTTCGGCCTGTCGATTTTTCCCTTCGGCCTGCCGATGGGTTTCTTTGGCCTGCCGATCTCGGGCAAAATGTTTGGCCTGTCGATCTTGAAAGTTCGGCCTGCCGAACTGTCCTTAAATGCCATACAATAAAACATTCATACATTATTGCATCATAAATAAACATACATTCAAAATTTCACATGAACACTAGAGCACAACGATCCCATGCGGTCGTCACCTGTCACAAAACTTGACATAAAAAGTTAGTAACATGCACATCACATATCATATCATATAACGTAATTTATTAATAAAATTCCTTAACAACGTTACTAACTTAACGTGGTCCGTTACATAAAATAGGCGGGTGTTACAATTCTCCCCACCTTATAAAAGTTTCATCCTCGAAACTTAGAATAAATGTGGATACATAACTTTCATGTCATCTTCACGTTCCCATGTAGCTTCTTCAACTTACTGATTCGCCATAACACCTTGACCAATGGAATTTCTTTATTCCTCAAAGTCTTGGTTTTCCGATCAAGTATCTTCATTGGCTTTTCTTCATAACTTAAATCTTCTCGTATCTCGATCACTTGTGGCTCAATCACATGCGTACGGTCCGGAACATACTTTTTGAGCATGGAGACATGAAATACATCGTGTATTGCAGACATTTCAGATGGCAACTTCAGTTGATAAGCTACTTTGCCTATTAGTTTAACAACTTCATAAGGACCGATGAATCTTGGGCTTAACTTGTTTTTCTTCCCAAACCTCATAATCCCTTTTATTGGCGCAACTTTCAAGAACACATATTCGCCTACGGCAAACTCTAAAGGTCTTCTTCTTTTGTCAGCATAACTCTTCTGATGGCTTTGAGCGGTCTTTATTCTTCTTCTTATCAACTTTATCATCTCAGAAGTTTCATTCACAAAGTCGGTTCTTTCAGCATCTACGCTTTCCATCAACTTCTTTTCACCAGCTTCGTGCCAACATATAGTGACCTTCATTTTTGTCTATACAACGCTTCATATGGTGCCATTTCAATTGTTGCCTGAAAGCTGTTGTTATAAGCAAACTCTACTAACGGCAACATTTTACACCAGCTGGTCTTAAAATCGAGAGAACAAGCCCGTAGCATATCTTCTAAAATCAAGTTCATCCTCTTTGTTTGGCCGTCAGTCTGAGGATGAAAAGCCGTACTGAAATGAAGCCTGGTTCCCATTGTAGTCTGTACACTCTTCTAAAACTTAGATGTGAACCTGCCATCACGATCTGAGATAATTGACTTGGGAATCCCATGAAGTCATAGAATCTCCTTAACATAGAGTTCCGCTAACCATTCCATAGAGTAAGTGATCTTGATAGGAATGAAATGCGCCGTCTTCATCAGTCGATCCACAACTACCCAGATTGCATCATAACCGTTCGTAGTTCTGGGTAAGCCGGTAATGAGATCCATTGTTATTTCTTTTCATTTCCATTCTAGTATTTGGATAGACAGCAGTTTACCACCAGGTCTCTGGTGTTCAGCCTTTACTTGTTGACATGTCATACATTTCTTCACATACTTTGCAACATCACGTTTCATTCCAAACCACCAGAAGTTACCCTTTAGATCATTATACATCTTTGTTGCACCTGGATAAATAGAGTAAGGAGTGTCATGAATTTCTGTCATGATCCTTTCCCTTAAATCATCAACATTGGGAACACATAAACGGTCCTTAAGGTACAGAGTTTCATCATCTGCAATACGAAACTTTTGACATTTTCCTTCTTTAATTTCTTGCTTGATCCTTACAAGGCTTACGTCGTCATCTTGCTTATTCGAATTTCATCATGCATCGTCGGAGCAAGAGAGAGTGCTGATAGCTGGCCTGCTATAAGTTTTAAACCGAAGTCTAGAAATTCCTTCCTTAAAGGTGGAGACATTGCTTGCATTGACATCAACGTGGCAACTGACTTCCTACATAAAGCATCAGCTACTCGGTTAGCTTTACCAGGATGATAAAGGATTTCATAATCATAATCTTTCACCAACTCTAGCCATCTTCGTTGTCTCATGTTCAGGTCTTTTTACATGAAGAAGTACTTCAGACTTTGATGATCAGTGAAGATCTTACATTGGACTCCATACAAATAGTGTATCCATATCTTCAACGGAAAAACGACTGCTGCTAACTCGAGGTCACGAGTAGGATAGTTCTTTTCATAATCCTTTAGTTGTCTTGAAGCATAAAAAATCACCTTTTCATTCTGCATCAATACAGCTCCTAGGCCCATCTTGGATGCATCACTACAAATAACAAACCCATCATTACCTTCAGGAATTGCAACACTAGAGCCGTCGTTAATCTTTTCTTCAGTTCTTGAAAACTCTTTTCACATGCATCCGTCCATTCATACTTCTTTCCTTTGTGAGTTAATTTTGTTAGTGGAGCTGCTATCTTGGAGAAATCTTCTACGAATCTCTAATAGTAACCTGCTAGACCCAAGAAGCTCCTTCTTTCACTTGCATTCATCGGTTGCTTCCAATTGAGTACAACTTCTACTTTAGCAGGGTCCACCATAATCCCATCCTTTGAAATAACATGCCCCAGGAATGACACTTCATCAAGCCAAAACTTGCATTTGGAGAACTTAGCATATAGCCAGTGTCTTCTTAAAGTCTCCAACACAATCCTTAAATGCTCCTCATGTTCTTCTTGATTCTTAGAGTAGACAAGAATATCATCGATAAATACAACAACAAATTTATTGAGGAAATCCTTGAATACCCTGTTCATCAAATCCATAAAGGCAGCATGTGCATTCGTCAGACCGAAAGGCATAATTACAAATTCATAATGACCATACCTCAACCTGAAAGCAGTCTTGGGGACTGTCTCCTTCTTTAATCTTCAATTGGTGATAACCTGATCGTAGATCAATCTTTGAGAACACCGATGCACCCTTGAGCTGATCAAACAAATCATCAATTCGAGGCAACAGATACTTGTTCTTGATCGTCACCTTGTTCAGCTCTCTGTAGTCAATGCAGATCTCATAGTGCCATCCTTTTTTTTCACAAACAAGACTGGAGCACCCCACGGTGAGTGACTTGGCCTGATAAATCCTTTGTCCAGAAGCTCTTTTAATTGCGTGTGAAGCTCCTTTAATTCTGTCGGGGCCATTTTGTATGGTGCTTTTGAGATTGGGTCAGTGCTTGGAGCGAGTTCATTCTCGAATTCAAATTCTCTTTCTGGCCGTAGACTCGTTAGATCACCAGAAAACACATCTTCATATTCATGAACAACATGCACATCTTCAATTCTTGTCTTTCCTTCTTGGCTTTTGTCTACAACGTTCGCCAGATAGCCCATGCAGCCACTTACTAAAAGCTTCCTTGCTTTCATTGCCGATAGAAACATACTGGGTTTCTTTATGGTCTCGTCAACATAAACGAATTTCTGATCACCTTCAGGATGAAAAATCACTTTTCATTTCTGGCATTCGATTGAGGCATTATACTTGCTTAGGAAATCCATCCCAAGAATCATGTCGTAGTCATGCATGTCGATCACAATGAGGTCGACGAAAAGTTCCCTATTAGAAATCCATAGGGGTACTGCACGCAAACAGTGCGTGGATAATATCACTTCCCCGGAGGGTAGTGTCGTAGTGAATCCTTGTCTCATAGGCTCTAAACGAACCCCTAACTTCTTAGCATGTGACATAGATACAAAAGAATGCATGGCACCCGTATCAAAAAGAACATAAACATCATTAGATAAGCTTGTTATCTGACCTGTGACCACATTGGAGGCTTCAGCAGCCACTTGTTCTTTCGTCATGGCATAGATTCGGGCGTTTGTCAGTGGGGCTTCAATTCTCCCTTGACTAATTAGGGGCCCTTCAAGGGAGGCTTGCATCTGATGTAGCTGGGCTTGAAGAGGAGCTCTTTGCGGGGAATTAGCATTCATCAGCTTGGGGCAATTCTTTACAAAATGGTCTTCACGCCCACATATGAAACATTGGTTTGTCCCCAATCGGCATTCCCCCGGATGTTTCTTTCCACATTTGGCACATGGTTGGAATCGCCTGTCATTGTTGTTGCGTTGACCATCATTGTGCCTCTTATTGTCTTGGCCCTGCTGTTGTTGAGGGTTGCCCTTCCTTTTATTGTTCCTCAAGTTCTGGTTGTTGATGTTGCTGTTGTTGTTGTTGTTGTTCCTGTGGGGAGGACGATTCTGGTTGTTTGCATTGTTGGCTTGCTAGGCCGACTATGGCTGGTTCCTTCTTTAGCTTGGACAGATGAAACTCAGCACGCTGGGCTCTCATAACAACCTGTTCTTGAGTCTATGGCAGACTTGCCCCATCAACAATTGCAGCAATGTCTGGCCTAAGGGCTCTGATCAGTCTTCTGACCCTTTCACCTTCATCCATAACCATTCCTAGACATAGACGAGCAAGCTGGTCAAACTTTGTCACCACATCTGTGACTGACATATCCCCCTGGCGTAAGCTTTCGAACTCCTCATAATGTTTCCTCGTGACATTCATGTGGAAGAACTTTGTGTTGAACTCGTGAACAAAGTCAGCCCATGTCATTTCTTCAACATTCCTGCTCTGTTCGATGCCATCCCACCATATCCTGGCCTCCATGGTGAGGCAGTACGAGGCACAGAGGACCTTCTCGTTGTCCGTGAAATCCATAAGTCTCAGGGTGGCTTCGATTGTCTTTAACCATCCCTGAGCTACAAGCGGATCCTTAGAACCCTCGAAGTCCGTTGGCTTAACCCTCTTCCATCTGACCAGTAAGGGTTCCTGATATGCTGCTCTTGGTTCAGCAGCAGGAGCTGGGACTTCATTGACTTGAGGCTGCGGAGGAGGAGGAGGAGGCACATCATTGCCTCGTCGTTCATCATTCTGGCCGTTGGCCCTTAAAGCAGCAATTTCCCTTCGTTGATCCTCCAACTGCCTTTGCAGTTCAGCAATCATCGTCATGAGTCTTTCATTGGTCTGGGTGCGAGTCTGCATTCTTCTGTGGCCGTCCATCGTAAATTTCCTAAAATAATTAGGACTTAGAAATAATTTTCTATTTATGAGACAGGTTTTCACTACTATATCGTTAATCATTAAACATTCAAACCTTATTCTTATCATCATACTTGCATCAATACATCTAACTTAATATCATACTTACTTGGAGGACTTGGATTGACGTGTGGCGATATGAATTGTAATCGGAAGTTTCTCTCTGATACCAAAGCCTGCAACGCCCCTTAATTCGGACGTTACAGATGTCATTACATACATACATTCATACTTGCTTAAGCTTTAAACATATAAATAATATCAAACTTAAATGGTACTAATGATTTTAAAAGTACTTACACTTACATAACCATGATCCATTCATACCTCTAAATTTTTTTTTAAAAAAAACTTAACATTGTTTAACTTATTCCATATCATAATTTATTCAATTATATTTAAATTAATCATGAACTTATTTAATAATATAAGTTTATCAAGTTATAAAAATCAGGACTTAACAAAACATCACATCAAATTTCCTTAATCATCTCATCCTTTAAAACTCATTTACTCCCACAGTTCGGCAGGCCGAACTTGGGACTTCGGCAGGCCGGAGTTCCCTCAACCGGCAGGCCGACAGAGGCTTTGCAATTCAGACCAAAAACTCATCCATGTTCGGCTAGGCCGAAAAATGTGATCGGCAGGCCGAACTTCTGGACTTCGACAGGCCGGCCAAAAAGTTCGGCAGGCCGCCCGAGACCAATTTTCTTAGAAAACTTAAATTTTAAAACAAACCAACTTTTCGTAAAATATAACGGAAGCTCATAATTCATTAAAAAAATGATAAAATAACTTATAAAACCATAATATAAGTATTCTTAAAACTTAACATAAAATATATGTTCAAATTATATAACTTAATTAAAAAAAAACATATGAGCATTCTTCTTGGCGTGCTTCCGGTTACAATTCATCATGCATAACGCTCACACGCCTTCCCATGTCCTCCGCCTAGTCCATGATTTTCTTATCCTTATCTGCAACATGACATAAAACATGATTAAGTTAATGCTTAGTAAGTACATATAATTCTCACAATTTAAAACATTTCATAAACATCATCATCATTGTCATCATAACATAAAAGTGCCTTAAGCACAATTTCATAGAAACATATCTTTCATTACGTTGACCATTTTAAAACTTATTCCATTTTTATCTTAAGGGCCCAAGTGTTGCACCATAAATATCATCATAGGTGCGCCATCATGAGAGGAGAAGGGTAGCTAATCCCAAACTAAACATGACATCATAACACATCATTTCATAACATTGGGTGTACAATACTTATTAGGTGATACATATATATACATACTTTTCATACTTTAAAACATGTCATCATTATACATGCATAACTTTAAATCATGAAAATCTTTCATAAGAAATCCTTTAAGGAAAAATCATCATAAAATCATCATGAATATCCTTGTAAACATATCATCAAACCTTGAAAAAGGTGTCATGTTGCAGGTGAGAATGTACTTACCTTATCGTTAGCTTACTTAACCTTAGCGTGATTTGGTGACGACGCCGTGGTCTCGTAGTGCTCGTTCCTTGAGTGTTCATGCCATTATCCATTTAAAGATGCAATACATTAATACATATCATGAAATATCTATTCATATAACATTCATTCATATAATACTCATGTATACATAACCCATAATCATCATCATAAAATTACCTTAAGCATATAAAACAAAACAAACCATACATTACAATCATGAAAATCTTTTTGAAAACGTTTTCTAATAATTCAAAACACATATACTTTAATTTAATAATTCATACAAACATCTTATTTTCGTGCATAAAATTATTTTATTATCATAAAATCATTTAAATATATATATATATATAACATTCATAAACAAAAATCCAGAAATAACATTATTAAAACAGTTTTCTCATTGTCATCTCATAAAAATTTCATAACATAAAATACATTCATCATACATACATATGCATACTCTTAACAACTGTTCATGAAAACATCATTTTTTTCCCTCTTGAATAATCATTACATTTTTCATGTATTAAGGTTAAACAGTAATATTACTGTGAAGAGTAGAAAACAGAAAATTCATATTTTTCATAAAACATTCATATGATATGAAATTAGAAAAACACCATATAACACATATGCATAACATCACATTTAAAAATTTGAGACAAAACACAATACCTATAGAAAGATATTGTAAACGAAACGAGAAGAAGAATTTCTTTTCAAAAATACCAGAAAACCGAATTCATACCTTGAAGTTTCTTCTCAAAATTCTTGAATTTTAACCAACGGAATATGACTTTTCTTACAACTTTCTTGCAGAAAATTTTCGTGAGAGAGAGAGAGGAAGAACTCGTGGAGAAGAGGAAGAGAGAAACAAATGTCTCAGAATTTTGAGAGAGAAAAACATGTGAAGAAGAGAAAATAATGAAAAAGGAAACGTTAAAATTTTTAACGTAATAAACATAATTGATGGGAATTCAATTCCCTTCATTAAGTCAGAATTTTCTGACTGTTGAGAGAGGCAAGAGGGGTGGGAAAAGGATGAGAAAAAAAAGGAAGGTCAAACAATCATTAATCTTACCATAACTTACCCTCTAAAAATAGGAAACCACTTAAAATAATATAAATCAATGCAAAGTCAAACTCATTATTTTCTTAACTGATAAAATCATTCTATTATTATGCCAATTAATCACATTTAAATCACCCATTTAACGTAATTAACTCAGCCATAATTTTAGAGAAATTTCTGCTGACTGCTCGCCAACCGTGTTCGGCCTGTCGATTTTCCCCTTCGGCCTGCCGGTTCCAGCAAGTTCGGCCTGCCGATGGGTTTCTTTGGCCTGCCGATCTCGGGCAGAATGTTCGGCCTGCCGAACTGTCCTTAAATGCCATACAATAAAACATTCATACATTATTGCATCATAAATAAACATGCATTCAAAATTTCACATGAACGCTAGAGCACAATGATCTCATGCGGTCGTCAACTGTCATAAAACTTGACATAAAAAGTTAGTAACATGCACATCACATATCATATCATATAACGTAATTTATTAATAAAATTCCTTAACAACGTTACTAACTTAACGTGGTCCGTTACATAAAATAGGCGGGTGTTACAAGGCAGAACTGTAGTAGTTCGGCAACCCGACTAAGCACAATGGAATTTTACTTTTACTCCTAGTTTTCAATGTTTAATGATTTAGTAATGTTTTAAAAGGATTAAGATTTTACGTTATGATTATTTTGAATCAAAAGGGTACACTGATAGTTAAATTCACATAATGATATTTGATGAATGAAATTTCTAATTTTAAATGCAATTTTTAAGGTTTTGAACCTTAGTGGAGCTTATGCTGAATTTTGTTTGGAGCTAACGTTATTGAATCTCAAATTAAGGTAGGATATTTTCTATGCCATCTTTTGTAGCCCCTTTATAAATTATTTTAGCCAAAGTTTAATTTTTAAATGAATTTTTAAGAATGATTTCTGATTGATATTGAAGTTACTTTTATGCATTCAAAGAAATGAGTTTTGTTATTCTTTTCGATTCCCAAAACCCATGTGGTGGGTTTTAATCAAGTTTCTTATAAGTAAATATTTGTTGTTTTGTTAATATCTAAGACTCTTTTCCAGTAAGTATGTTTTGTGAATGATTCTTTCCTCTATAACTATGAATTTTTAAATAACTTATTTTTAACTGATTATCCTACTGAGCCTTTCACTCATGTTTTGTTGTTTTTAAAACCTTTCCCTCCAGGTTTGAAGAGGAAGGAGCATAAGTAAAAATGATATTTTTCCTGAAACTGTTGTATGATACATGTACTATTCGACTTGTCCTAATGTCGATGTCGACTGTGTTAGTTATGTACCCTAATTTAAACTATAAATGATGATTTTCAATAGTCTTGTATTAATATTATGATTTATAATTTATTTACCCACCCACCTTCGTAGTAAGCATCCACGTGATGGTGTCTGCCGATGAGATTTCAGCTGAACAATTTAATTTATATTCATTTACTTTTCATTGATTTACTCTGTTTTATTAATTTTATTTAACTTACCGATCCCACTCCTATTTTCGGGACGTTACATAGAAACATGCATTGCATGCTCAAACACATTATGCAACAATACACAAGAAAAAAAAGTGATTTTAGTTAAATGTAAAAGTGACTCGTATTACTTGTATATAGGATTTGTCGTAAAAGCCCTCTATTAAACAATTAGGTGAGAATCATGTTTCTCAATTTGTTAAAATTTAATTAATTTAATAATTGAAGTGTTAAATTAAAACAAGTTGCATAAGTCGAGAGTATAATTTGTCATATTTTAAATCTAAGAACCGAAATAAGACACATGTATAGTTTAAGGACCAAAAATAAAATTAACCTTAAGTTTTAAGGTCAATTTGTTTTTTATATAATGCGCAATCAAACCCGTGCCTTTTTAAATCCAAATTCAAGCCTTGTCTTATTTTATCACACTCTATGCTTTTTTTATTGTCAATCCTACATATGACTTTTGAGAGTTTTTTTTTCGCCTTTCCACTCATGCAAAGTCAGAACTGTATTGTTTGAAATAAAGACACTAGTCCCATAATTTATGTTTATAAGTTGATTTGACTTTCGCCTTGCATGGCAAACTTTTCCTCGTTACTTACTTACAATAAAAGGAGAAAAGATAAAATAGAGGGTTAAGATGGTTTGATATTATGTCTACATCTATATTTGCAAAAGAGAGAGCTTTAAATGATAAGGAGCACTATAAATGAGCTCCATATAAATACAAGTTATGGTATAAAAATTAGGTAAGTTACTTAATACTATTAAACCGTAAATAAAAATTCAACCTACTAATAGTGTTGACTATATAATTGTTGACTTTCTGATAAGATATTTCAATCTTAGAATGATTTTTTCTTACTTTATTTTTTTTATTTGCTTTTCTGAGAAACTAAAGACGGGGAACAAGTGCACAGTGGTGGCAATTGTTGAGGGTAGAAGGGTGCAATGAAGGTATGTTTATCGTCTTGAGGGCGCATGGAGAAATCTCATCGGAAGCGCATGATGGTGTAAGGATGACAATCGGAAATGGAGGATGCAAGTATGCATGGACGACAATCGTCAAGAAGGATGCAAGGGAATCGTCGAAGGTGCGTGTCTTAGGGATTGGAGGAGCATAACTCGGAGGTTTGGAGGCACACAACCTTGAATGAAAGAAGGAGGAGATACCTAAGATTTGGAGACATTCGTCCAGGATTGAGTACACCATGATGAAAAAGGGTAGAAAACAAAGGTACTGCATGGTGAATTATGAATTATTCTGATACCATAGCGGAAAGATAACACAGAGGCTATATATGATTTGATATTTGCATCTTACATCCATAGATTGGAAAAAGAGAGAGCATTCACTAGTAATGGACGTTATAGATAGACTCCATATAAATACAAGTTACCATACAAAAATTAAATAAATTACTTATAGAGTTTTTACAAAGTATGGTTTAAATTAAATTTGGTTAAAATATTATAGCATGTGAGACTATGACTTTATTTTTTTACAGAGTTTTATATTGTAATAACCAAAAGTTTTTATTAAAACCCAGATTGCGAAACACACTATCAATATCAAAATTAAAAATACAAATGATCAAACTATTGATAGACATGTAAGTAATATATAACATTCCCTATGTGAAGGAAAACAGGGAAAAAGATTTATTGCCAAGGGAATTCACTCTTACAAACTACATGCCGTAGTAGACTACTAGGGAAAATACGAAGTTTGAATCAATCTTATAATTTCTCACCAATTTTAAACTGCGTTAACGCTCCCATATATCAAAATTATGAAGATTGAAAGAGTGTTGTGCATGTTTATGAACATTTTCCAACTTAAGCTATATATGGAATTTAACCTTTTTAATTACCCAGTAAAAGTAGCACCGGCAAAAGTTCAACCCAAGTTTTCATGATTCTACCCAAAAAAAAAAAAAAAAAACCAAAAGTGATCATTAAGAAAAAGCTACTCAGTAATGCACATAATTAAATGAAAAGAATAGTTCCTCAACTATGCTAGACAGAACCAAAGCGTCTGTGTATATATTTTGACTTTGCATTTCTAGTTACCTTCAATAATTGTCCAAAGAAGACAGTTCATGGTTGAGTTGGATATTCCGGCGAGACCAATTACTCAATTGGCCAAATGTTCTGAGGGTATCTAGCAGTCACTTCCAAGGCTGCTGCAGAAAGTGCACATTAAAGTTGTACATCACTCTTTAGCAACGAAAGCTGCACATTATTGTTGTTTCTTACTAGGAAAATTACAATACTACACTGTAAACAAAAAGAACCCTACAAATATTGCTTTCACTTTACTTGTCCAAGGGGGCGTCCTCTATTTTTTTTAATTATAAATAATGGGGTTATTTGCTAGTTTGAACACCTTAAATGTTGCATTTTTGGGTGTATATTAGGGCAAATTAAATTGTTTTGTCATTAAGCCTCTATTTAGCATTACGATTGGGATCAGTATAAAGTTTTCAGCAATTACAATGACAAAAAGTTACTATAATGTAAAGCACTTACATACTACAGTTTTTAAATCAATATTTTTAGTTCTAACTGCTCTCGTAAACACCCTATAAATGTTTAGTGTATTATGTTTGTGTTGTAATTGTCTAATTTAATACTTCAGCATCTCTTTGCAGACTATGCTTGGAGCTTTCTAGTTTCTACTGTAAGAATTCCTTGTTCCTTTGGTAATCCATGTTTATCTACGTTTGTAATAATCACATGAAAAAGTGTATGCAAAATTGAGGAAACATAATGCAGATTTAATGGTTCAAAACAGCCAATACCACACGATTTTTTTTTTTTACCCTATAATAGAATTCTCAATCTTACTCTTTTTCCTAAGATGCTTTTGTTAATTGCTTAATGAAGTGCCTCCATCATAACGTCGCTTTTACTGTCCCCATACCAATTTGGTCCCCATCTTTGGTTGACCAATTTGAAGTATATTCTTAGAAAGCCTTTTGCAAACTTATAATTCTAAGATGAGTGAGATCCCAAAATATGAAACAAAGCTACGTAGGATTGATATTTTGTAGCTTATAGCTCATTGGGTTTCACTGAATCAACATTCCCTTTTTCGGGGGCTGTGTTCTTGAACTACATTCCATTTATTTGATACCATTCTCAGAACCCCAAAATCAATAATCCATGCCCCATGTTTGACTGAAAATGCACCCCCACCAAAGAGTAAAGGTGATAGCTTAGTATGGGTCCCTTGACCCATGGTGCAAAAGGTGCTTCCCAATGCTAAAAACCAGAGAAACATCGAGTTGGATCTAGAGATGTTTACAAAATCTATGAATTCGCTCAATCCATCCAATCTAAACCAATCCGTTAAAATGACTTGAATTAGGAGGCATTTTGGGTTGATAATAGATTGAGCATCTAAAGGTTTTTGATTGGTCACTAGATTGAGCAATTTCTCCGTACAAAAAAAAGACTCCATTTTTTAGTATTATTAAATCTAGTTTGTCATAATTGATTCTGTTATAAGAAATTCGATTTTAGTGAACCATTTATGTTAAAGTATGTTTATTCTAATTTCTAATAGCAAAAAACTTGGCCTTCAATGGTCTTAACTTAAAGGCCCAATCTGTAAAATCCATAGAATCTTATCCGCAAAATCTAATACTTTTGGATATAATTAAGTTGAGGGAACATTTGAATTGCGGATGGATTAAAAATTTTTCAATCCAATAATTTTAGATTGAATTGCAAATTGACCCCCGATCTTTGAAATCTCATCTGTAAATACCCCTAGTTGGAACCCAATTTCTACCTGATCAACTATTTTAGTTTTTCAAACCCTCTTCTAAGGATTATCAATATGCTAGGGTGACATAACTTTTATATGAATTTTTTTTTTCTCTCATAAGGGTTTAAGGTTTAATATTTTATAATTTAACTTAGTTGATATTTGATTTAATGGAATAGAGAAAGAATAGGAATAGGAATATTGTGGAATAAGAATAAGAAATAATGGAGTAAATGGTTTAACCATATTCTTTTGTTTGGTTGAACATTGGAATTAATATTAGAATCGCAATTATTTTATTTGGTTAGTCATTTGAATACAATGCCATAGTAAGTTTTTAACATAAATATCTCTTTCATTTAATCATTGATGGAATAATAATTAAAGTAATTTTAAAATATTGGGAGGGATTATTTAAAGAAAGAATTTTAATTAATATCAATTGTCGAATGAAATGGTCATTCAACAGGCTCACTTTTGGAATTGTCTTTCAACTATTTTGATAGAATAACTATTTTATTAGAATGTCTATTCTTATGAGTATTTGTCCAACCAAAGGTGAGAATGACTAGGTTTTAGGAATTGTTGTATCATTCAAATGATCATGTCATCAAACCAAACACACTTCTTGTCCAATCAATGACTGTGTTATGTTAGAATTGTCATTCTATGTCAATGGTCATTTCATCTTACCAAATGCATTTCTCGTCCAATCAATGGACTGTGTTGTGTTGGGTTTGTGATTTTAGAAGAGTGAAACAAATGGGCTGCTTGGTAAGTAGGTTAGAACTAAACTTTTAAATTTAAAAATTATAATATGTGAAAGTTTTACACTATAATAACTTTTTATTTTTTACTGTAGCTGATGAGAGCTTTACACAGTACTTAGTTAGAACCATACAGTTCTAGCTAACATTCTAAACACATGCTAAGCCAATTCTTTGAACAGAATTATGTCAATTGCTTGCTATTCTAAAGATGAGTATTTTAGTTGTAAATGAAGTAAATGCAAGACACAATGACACCAAGAATCTGTCTTCTGCTTGATTCAGGAAAAAAATTCCACAAGGCTTTAAAAAATGGAAAGACAAATTCACTACAAAGCAACCAAGGCCCATATGCGTTTGAGACTTTGGGTGTTAAGCAATTTTATTTAACTCAATAGGTTATATAATCATGTTATTAGTAAAATAGTAAGACCTAATCTAAAAAATATACTACATATTAAATTAAGACTTAAAATATTATAAATAGTAGGGTTATAATTTTATAAGATCCAATCTAAAAAATACATTATATATTAAATTAAAGCTTAAATTTTTATGGATAATAAAATTATAACCTAACGGATTTTTCTTAGGTCTGCCATTGTTACATCAAGAGGGGAGGCTCCTTCTGAGCTGATGGGTGATGGTTGAGCTGAGCAGGGTAAAAGGTCATCTCTTCTTTCAGTATCTAACTTGACCATAGAAAAACAAAAAAGAAAAAAACAAGTGATGGGAACCATCATATTATTAGAGAAAACTTGCCAAAATAGTGTGTGTTTTTTTTTCTCTCTCTCTCTCTCAGATTTTTGGAGATTGGAACTGTATTAGGGCCTAGGGGCCCTACTTTGTCATCCTTCTATGGTTGGTTGCCACTTGTGGCAATGGGAAGCATGAATTCATTTCTCAAGGAGTTGAGGATTTGGGTAAAGACAAATCAACACTTAAGCATGTCCTTATCCAAAAAACAAAAGCAATAGTACATAGAGACGAGATGTGATTTTGCATTTGCTGAGGTGTGGTGTTGTGGCCAAAGTCCAAGCTAATTTTTTTAGCAAAAAAAAAATTAAGAATAAAAATAAAAGAAAGGGAGAATTTGCAATAGAATTTGAAAAAAAAAAAAACTTTGTAGAATGTTGTTAGGATCATATTAAAAAAATATGACAATTGAATAAAAATTGTTAAAGATTTGATTAAAAAAATGTATTATATCAATAGAATATTGTAGAAACCTTGTTACAAGTATAAGTGAAATGATTGCTGTTGGCCCATATCAAGCCCATTGGACGACGATTAATAATCCCTACACCAACAAGTGTCTTAGACCTATCACAAGAGATTATGTGCTCATGATCTGTTTCAACAAAAGGGGATGAGGATAAGAATACATAGTTATTTTCTTAGGAAAAGAGATGATAATACGTGTAGTGTTTAAGGAAAGAGTCGAAGGCATAGAATTTTAACTACATATTATTTACGATTAAAATTATGTGGTTGATATTATAACCTCAAATATCTTAATGGATTCGAACACACACACAAAATGATAAATGTTAATTTCCTTAAAAAGAACAAAATTTTCCCCTTCGTTTTCTTCATAGGAGAGAGCTCTGATACTAAGACAGTGTGGGAGTCTATAATTGTTGACGTTAGGCGCCTCCATAAAAAAAGAAATGAGAAGAAGACAAAGAAGGTTGGAAAAGAAAATCATATTCGGTGCCTAAAAATGTTGACAAATTGAAACACCAAAATAAAGTCAAAAATATTGGCTGACAACACGTAAAATGGCAGGAAAAAATACAGGCTCAGAGGCCTATAAATATTGCATCTTCCTTCAATTCGAAATCATTCCATTTTTCTCATCAATTTTCTAGTTCTAAGTGCTTTCTTTGAGTGATAATTGTGAGGTATTTCTCCTATTTCCTAGAGAGAGAGGTTTTCATTGTTTTCTCCTAGTGATTTAAAGAGAAGATTATTTTCCCCATATTTTGATAGTAAAATCCTTCTATACTTGTCCTGTGGACGTAGCCAAATTTGAGTGAACCACAGTAAATATTTGTGTCTATTTTATCTTCATTTTATTCATTCTGGTCTTTACTGTCCCAACAAGTGGCATTAGAGCCAGGTTCGTGGTTTATTATACTAATTAGGTATACCACACTATTCACGTATATGGGTACTATTCACATATATAGGCACTATTCATAGTGGAACAATGGTAGTCGAGCAGGTTGTGGTGAGCCAGCTAATTACTCTTGTTTGCGTATATTTGGGAGTTTGGTATATGCGATGTACAATGACCAAGAAAGATCGAAGTTGTACCCAAAGTCTAGGAAATGTATCTTTTTAGGGTATGCTGATGGAGTCAAGGGGTATCGCTTGTGGGATCCCACTGCCCACAAAGTTGTAATCAACAGAGATGTAATATTTGCAGAGGATAAACTACAAGAAGAAAAGGGAGATGATAGCACTTCGAAGGACAATCCAAAGACTACTATAGTTCAAGTTGAAGATAAGCTAGATGAAGATTAGATTTCTTTTGAAGCAACACTACAACACGAAGAATTGCTTGAGGCTGAGACTTCTGAAGTTCGTCGATCATCTCGTGAGAGAAGACCGCCAGCTTGGTACTCAGATTACATAACTAAGAGCAATGTTGCATATTGTCTATTAACAGAGGATGGAAAGACATCAACTTTCCATGAGGCTATTAAAATGCCTGGTGCATCCCTATGGATGGCAGCAATGCAGGAAGGGTTAGAAGCCTTAGACAAGACAAGACATGGGATCTTGTTCCGTTACCACAAGGAAGGAAGGCCATCGAAAACAAATGGGTCTACAAGATCAAATGTGATGGCAATAATCAAGTGGAGTGATATCGTGCAAGATTGGTGGTGAAAGGATATGCTCAAAAAGAATCTATTAACTTCAATGAGATATTTTCTCTTGTGGTTCGTCTAACGACAATCAGAGTACTCCTATTGATGTGTGCTACATTTGACCTACATCTAGAGCAGTTAGATGTGAAAACCGCCTTTTTCACGGTGATCTTGAAGAAGAGATGTATATGCTCCAACTAGAAGGCTTTGTAGAAGAAGGCAAAGAGAACTTGGTTTACAGGTTTAACAAATCTTTGCACGGTCTCAAACAGGCGCCAAGGTCTTGGTACCAGAGATTTGATTCCTATATCATGAGACTTAGATACAACAGACTCATTGCATTGTGCATATTTCAAGAGGTTTGGTGATGAAGACTTCATCGTTTTGCTGTTGCACGTGGACTGTCACAACCCGCTTTTTCGGGCTGTGATAAATCTCTTTCTTACTTACTTTAGGGCAAAAATTTAGGAAATTTTTTTTAAACAGAAATAAATAATTTACTTACATTAACTTGATAATTCTCAAAATACTTTCACATACTTGTATTTACATAATTAATACTTTTACTTTCATAACATCTTTCTTTCAAACATTTCATATCAAAATAACTTTAAACATACGTAGCGGAAAACATTACAGCAGCGGACTCCATACCCAATCTGCACATCATCCAACCCTCCGCCAACTCACCATTTGAACTTATTCTGACATTCTCGTCGGAATACCTACAGCATGAAAAACTTAATGAGCTAACGCCCAGTAAGTCCCATAAATCCCACATGGATATTCATATGAATGCATGAATCAATTATGCTTTCTTATAAACTTTCTTTATCCTCATCATTTCTTATCTTTATTAGGGCCCAAGTGTTCGTGCCATTGCGCAATTTCATTTAGGTCTACGTAACACCGTGACCGTAACATATCCTTTAAACTCCCCTTGAGTTAGGAGTCGGTACGACACTTTTCTTAATTTCTGATGATACATTTACCAGTCCCTTTATTATGGTTGACATACCATGCATGAAGTGATAATCACATATTATCCATGAAACATAAATTCTCTTGCATAGCATAGTATACACAGGTACTTACTTTTTATACACACTGGTATACATTAATATACGCACAGATATATAGCATAATGTACTCACATGTACTTAACATCAAATGTACACACAGATACCTACTTTATACATACTCAAGTATTTATCATTGTACACACAGGTACGAAATCATGATACACATGCTCATTTTCATTATTGTACACACAAGTACATAACATATTATACACACAGGTACAAAATCATGGTACACATGCTCATTTTCATTATTGTACACACTGGTACACATTAATATGCTCACAATTATTCATACATGACTATACCCCTAGGTATTCATATCATGGCAAACATACAAGTTTACACTTAATTATACACACAGGTATACATATACATACATTTCTTTCTAAACCTACATTTCATACTGTAGGTGGGAAGGGTACTTACTTGATGCAAATGTCGGGCAACTTAACCTCGATATCTCTTCTCCTAGACTCCTAGGATCCTGTTGGCCAATTACAAAGCCATTAGCCAAATTTCACTATGTTTCGATACGAAACATCCGTTAGTTAATAAATTGAGTTGTATTACTATGTACAACTCTAAAAACCACTGGTTTTTTCTTATTTCTATCTAACTTTACCCTATCGTTTCTAACGAAGGGCGAGAACCCTTTCTAGTCATTTTCTTATTCCATTGGAAACATTTCAAAACGGTTCGGGTTATTTGGACAAAAATGACGATTTTGCCCTTCGTAGGTTTACTAACCTACCCGAGCTCGATTTCGTTATTCTTACGAAAATAACCATATACTAATTTCAAAATAACACCCTAGTGGGTCAAATCTCTTTATTTCTCAATTATGCCCCATTTTCATAAAACTTTGCGGTTTAGTCCCTGAACTGAAAATTTTGACGATTTTACCCCCGGGACTAAAATTTACTTCTTTGCATCAAAATTTCCTATTTTTCTCAAGGATCATTTTTACTTGAGGTACCATACCTTAAATCATTTGCAAAAATAATATTTTTGCCATTTAACACTTTTTTTCACTTTTAATATATTCTTGAAAAATCAAAAACTCACAAACGATTGAGTTTTTAGACAAACCGTCAGCATAACCTAATAGTTTCATCGAGATCTACAACTTTCATGTTTTAACTTTTCCCAAAATCTCACTGTACAGGGGCGTTTTTGACTATTTTTTAAATCTGCCGAGAAGGAACTTTTTCTTTCAATTTAGTCCCTTTGACATTTTTACAAAAATTCGTTTCAAACTTGCAATTCTACCCCTGCAGAAACCATTACATGCCTTAATCCACACATTCTCATGCTCAAACATCACTTTTACAAAGTCAAACATCAAAATTACAAAAATAATACTTTTTGCAAAAATTGCCATTTTGCACTATAAACCAAAGTTTCACAACTCAAACTTTCCAATCATCACATATACATAAAATTCCATCAAATACATGCTCAAAACCCCTCATGGGTTTGAAAGAATAAAAATCAAGACAAATTCAAAACTTTAAACTTCAAAACTTACCCAAATAACACTTTTTTTTGGATTTCTAGCCTTCAAAGGCTTCTTGAACTTCTTCTTGGACTTCCTTTTCATGAAAAAATAGCATGGATTAATCTTTTCCCTTTACCCATGAAAAATCCCTTGAAAACTCATGAAAAAGTTTAGGATTTTACCTTAAAACTTGTGGGAAATCCTTGTTCTTGCTTGTAAAACTTGTTTGGGGTTATTTTTGCAAAGTTTGGGGGCTGAGAAATTTTTTTTTGAGACCTGGACATGGCTGCCGAATCTTGGAAGGAAAGAAAGGAAGTGAATTTTTGTGATAACTTTGCCTTAAATGCATTCTTATCACATTTGGTGACTCATGGTAACCCATGAGTATACCACTAGGTGTCCTCATCTTATTGGGCCACATTGCATGGCTTGTTGGCCCAATAGAATTCAAGCAAATGTCCACTTTGTGGAGTTAAAAATTTATACTGTGTAATTTTTCACCACACAGTATTTTTCCTATACTGCCGTGGTCAATTCAGTGTACTTTCTCTCCTTAGACTGTATAAAAATATTTAACTTACTTTTCGTTCACTTTTGGAGGCCAATCATAACATTTTTCGTATCTGCGTTTTCATTTAGCAGTATTCTTATACTGCTCTGGCCTCCTTTCTACCCCCGGTTAGGGTTAGGACAACCTCTATGTCCTATTTACATTCTAATCATTCATTCGTTTATATCACAATTTCACAATTAATTGTGACATGAAATTCAATTTATGGATATTATGCACAAATCTCTGAGTCATCAAACTCATAAAATTTGTATTTACAATATCCACCATTGCATTACATATGTCATAAAATTTGCAATCAATGCCGCTCATTCATATTTTATTGTAATTTTCACAGAAACTACAATTTTTACAAAATTTCACATTTTTAAGAATAAATTCATTAATTAAACCTAATTAAATATTATGTTTTATTAATGACATTTTCTCGGTCATTACAATCTACCCCCCTTAAGAATTTTCATCCTCAAAAATCAAAATAATTTGGGGTAGTCTTTCCTCATTTCATCCTCTCGTTCCTACGTTGCTTCTTCTACTTGTTGGTTACGCCATAAAACTTTGACGAGAGGTATCTTCTTGTTCCTTAATTCCTTCTCTTCTTGTGCCAGAATTTGAACTGGTTTTTCTCCATAAGACAGATTCTCTTGTATGTCAATTTCTTCCGGCTGAAGAACATGTGAAGGGTCTGGCACATACTTCTTTAGCATGGACATATGGAATTCATTGTGTACCAATGCTAGATTAGAGGGTAAGGCTAACTTATAAACTACATTATCTATCTGTTTCAAGATCTCAAATGGTCCAATATACCTTGGACTGAGCTTTCCTTTCTTCCCAAATCTTACAATTTCCTTTCATGGGCATTATCTTCAAAAAGACCAAGTCTCCTACTTGAAACTTTAAAGGTCTCCGTCGTCGATTAATCATAACTCTTTTGCCGACTAAAAGCCATTTTCATTCGTTGACCAATTAACTTTACCTCTTCCGTTGTTCTATTATCAAAATCTATGGTCGACAATGCCTTTTCTTGGGTTTCGTACCAATGTAAAGGTGATCTACATCTCCTTCCATATAGAGCTTCATATGGAACCATACCAATGGAGCTTCGATAACTATTGTTGTATACAAATTCGATCAGAGGAAGCTTTTTATCCCATCCTCTCTTAAAATCTAGCACACATGCTCTTAACATATCCTCTAAAGTCTGGATGGTCCTTTCTAATTGACCGTCCGTTTATGGGTGGAAGGCTGTGCTAAATGTCAGCTTTGTTCTCATTGCTTGATGAACACTTCTCCAAAACTTGGAAGTGAATCTACCATTACGATCAAAAATGATAGACTTTGAAACTCAGTGGTATCTAACTATTTGGGTTATGTATAGTTCAGCTAGTCGTTCTACAGAACTGCTGAGTTTAATGGGTAGGATATAAGTTGATTTAGTCAATCTATCAACAATTACCCATATAGCATCATGTCCACCCGTAGTTCTGGGTAGCCTAGTTATCAGGTCCATAGTTATCTGATCCTATTTCCACTCTGGGATTTCAATCTTTTGTAATTCACCTGTTGGTCGTTGAAGCTCATCTTTCACCTTCTGGCATGTAAGGCATTTGCCAACACACTATGCGCTATCGTTCTTCATTTCATTCCACCAATGGTGTTCTTTCAAATCTTGGTACATTTTAGTAGCTCTTGGATGAGCCACATATGGTGCTTCATGAGTTTCTTCTAATACTTGCTTATTTAATCCTTCATCATTGGGAGTACATATCCTACTCTTGTAACGAAGGATACTATCTTTTAAAATGCTAAATTCTGTTTCTTTGTTTTCATGAACTTCATTCCTAACTTTAAGTAGCGACGGATCTGCTTCTTGTCGCTCTTTTAAATTCTCCAACATAGTTGGTTGAAAGGATCAATTAGCTAATCTTCCTGTGACTAGCTCTATTTCTGCTTCCATCAAATCCTTTTTGGAGAGGTTTTGGTATCATCTATACCGTTACTAGCAAGGACGTTGTTCTACGACTAAGGGCATTGGCTACTTGATTAGCCTTTCCCAGGTGATACAAAATCTTACAGTCGTAGTCTTTGACTAACTCTAGCCACCTTTGCTACTTCATGTTGAGCTCTTTCTGTATGAAGATGCACTTCAGACTCTAATGGTCTGTATAAATTTCATACTTAGCTCCACATAGGTAATGACACTATATCTTCAATACAAATACAACCATCGCTAACTCTAAATCATACATCGGATAATTCCTTTCATAATCCTTTAACTGTTGGGATGCATAAACAATCACTTTTCTATTTTGCATAAATACAGCTCCCAATCCTATTTTGATGCTTTACTATAGATCACGAACGTTCCATGGTTCGGATCTGGTATTGTCAGTACTAGTGTACTTGTAAGTCGCCCTTTTTAATCCTTGGAAACTTTCTTCGCATTTCTTAGTCTATTCATACTTTGTTACTTTTTATATAAGTGCAGTGAATGGTGCTGCAAGTCAGGAAAATCCTTCTACAAAACGTCGATAGTAGCCTACTAAACCAAGGAAACTTCTAATTTCTGACACACTTTTTGGTGTAGGCCACTTTTCACTGCTCAACTTCGGAAGGATCAACAGATACTCCTTCTCGTGTCACCACGTGTCCGTGGAATTGAACCTTCTCAAGCTGAAACTTACATGTTGAGAACTTGGCGTACAATTGATGCCTTCTCAATAACTATAGTGCAATCCTCAAGTGCTTTTCATGTTCCTCTGGCGTTCTTAAGTATATGAAAATATCGTCGATGAAGACAATAACAAACTTATCGAGGTATTCTTCGATTCATGAGATCCATGAAAGCTGCTAGAGCATTGGTCAGTCAAAAAGGCATGACGTAGAACTTATAATGTCCATAACGTGTTCGGAACGCCATCTTTGGTATATCTTTTTCCTTAACTCGAAGTTGATGATATCTTGAGCGTAGATCAATCTTTGAGAATACTGACGCTCCTTTAAGTTGGTTAAACAAATCATCGATCCTTGGGAGTGGATACTTGTTTTTAATCGAGATCTTGTTTAGTTCCCGATAATCAATACACATTCATAACATTCCATCCTTCTTCTTAACAAATAGAACAGGTGCTCCCCATGGGGAATAACTTGGTCGGATGAACCCCTTGTCCAATATTTCCTTTAGTTGCACCTGAAGTTCCTCGAGTTTCCCTGGAATCATTTGATATGGCGCCTTAAAAAAAAATCGTGGCTGTTTCGGGCGTCAATTCGATTTCAAATGAAATTTTTTGTTCCGGTGGTAAGTCTGCAACTCGTCCGGAAACACATCAATAAATTCCTTTACTATGGGGACCTTCTCTGGTCCTAACTGAGCTTCTTTATCTTTCCTTATTATATTCATCAAATAACCGGTACATCCATTTTCCAATATCTTCTTTGCCTTTAATGCTCAAGTTAACGCCTTGGGAGCTTTGGGAACTTTCCCTAAATACATAAACTTCTCACTTCTGGAAGGTTGAAACGTAACCTTGCGGTGTCGATGACTAATCTTAGCCGTGTATTTTCTTAGGAAATCCGTTCCTAGGATGACGTCATAATCTTGTATATCGATTATTATCAAATCAATATACAATTCCCTTCCACGTATGACTATCGGTACATGACGTAACCAATAATCAGCACTTAATACCTCCCCAGAGGATAGTGCAATTCTAAAGGTTTGCTCTATCCTATCTCTTTTACCTCTTATTCGATTCGCAAACTTAAGCGATGCAAATGAATATGTTGCTCCAGAATCAAATAAAATATATATACATCAGTGTGGGCAATAGAAAACTAACATGTCACCACCGATGAGGTTCCTGCATCTTGTTCCTTCTTCATGTAGGCATAAATTCACCCACTTGGTTCCGGAGCTTCTAGTCGCCCTTGACTGACACTAGGGCCTTCAATTTGTGCCTGAACTTGAACTGTACGCAATTGGTTTCCTTGAGACCTCTACTGAGCATGATTGTTCTAACTTTGGGAATTAGAAAAACAATTCTTGGCATAATGTCCTTATTTCCCCAGGTATAGCACTTGTTCGTGCTAGCCTTGCATTCCCCTACATGTCTTTTCCTGCATTGACTGCAAAGGGTTTTGTTATTTCCTACATCTTTAATCCTCTTATGGGGTTGAACTTTTGATTTCTTTGCATTATTCACGTTCCATTTCCTTTTGCTGTTAGCAATGCAGTTGCGTCCCGCTTGAACGTTCTAGGACGGCCCTTGACTTGGAACACTTCCTTGTCCTTTTACTTGTACAGCTTGACTTTGCTTAGCTAAAGCTTTCTCCTCCTTCTATGCCTTGAAAATCCTTGCTCTTTCCTCCTTATCATGGGCAATTCTAAACTCAGCTTTGGTCGCCCGTTTGATGCAATCCTCTATATCCTTAGGAGCTTGCCCTCCAATATCGACCACAAGGGGAATGTCGGTTTTGAACATTCTCATTAACCATCTTATTCGTTCCCGATCAGTGGATACTAACTCGGGACAAAGCTGTGCTAGCTGATTAAACCTCTTTACAGCGTCAGCTACGGACATATTGCCTTGCTTAAAATTATTAAATTCTTTTTGTTGGGCTGCCATGGTTTCTACATTAAAATAAGCCCTGCCAAATTCTTCAACGAAATCTGGCCCTGTCATTTTGTCTACATTCCTTTTACTCTCTACCGACTCCCACCGTCTCCTAGCATCTTTAGTGAGAGAAAACAAAGTGCATAGGACTTTTTCATAGTCGCTAAGTCCCATAAATTTCAGAACCCTTTCTATACCTGTAAGCCAATCGTCGGCCTCTAAGGGGTCTGTAGATCTATCAAATTCCAGGGCCTTTATTCTCCGGAATCTTTCATAAAATTCAGTAGTGGATACTACCGGAACAGCTGTAGCAGCTGGTATATCAGCCATTGATATCAATCGTTATATATCTATCGTGTATTTTCGTTACTATGTTAGTACATACTATTAACTTAATAGTATCCAATCAATAACTGCATGTATTCAAATAACATAAATACATGTAAACATACACAATTACATGAACTCAATATCTTGCTTCATACATTTCATTTCTTTTACCTTCATACATTTCATTTCATAAGCATTCATACATTTCATTTCCTTTACCTTCATACATTTCATTTCATAAGCATTCATACATTTCATTTCCTTTCCTTCATACATTTCATTTCCTTTCCTTCATACATTTCATTTCATAAGCATTCATACATTTCATTTCCTTTCCTTTCGTACATTTCATTTCATTTCATTTTCTTTCACTTTCATACATTTCATTTTATGAACCTCTTTCATTTCCTTTTTACATTGTCCATAACATTACATGCATAACTAACATACATACATACATACAAACTTTCCTTTCATACATAACTATTCATATCATCTCCGGGAGCAATTATCACTTCCAGCTACATATACCTTCTTGTCGAGAAGGACACCACTAGCCGAACATACATGCATATACAAAGGCATCAAGGCCCAAAACCGTACTAATATCTCATCTATGTACATCATAATACACAAAGATTTTCTTATGAATTTTTTTTTGTCGAACTCGACTTTAGACATGTCACTATGTTCGGTATCCTCCTTAGGATTCCTCTTCTTCCTCCATATCCGAATCAGTCGACTTATCATCACTTGCGATTATAGGTTCTAGAGGCACATGCTCTTCATCAATGTTATCATTATTATCATCATCAGCATCATCATCATCGTCATCATCCATACCTATTGGAGGATCTTCTAATGGTGCGGCTACATTCTAGTCTAGTCTACATGTAATGCCGCCATAAGAAAATCATGGATACTAAGGTAATTTCTCGGATACTGCATTCGCTGCTGGACCACATTGGGAAGATCTCTCCAAACCACATCTTAAATGCACCGTAAGGGTAATTGTGGCGGAATCAATGGTACCATAGTACCACGAAATTTAAGAATGTAATGATCTACCAGTTTGCCTACGTATCTTCCTTATACCGATCTTACTCATAGGTACAATCGGTGTCTCCCATCCGCTCATAACATCGAAATCACCTAGACTGGAATAACGTTTGCTGGTGGTATGGGTGCAACTTAGCTAGAATTTGTCCTCTAAAACCTTACCAATCCCGTGGTTGCTTGTCAGGTTCAATCCTTAACCATATACTAAGGCTTCCCTCATCAACAATCCTGAGGCCAATAAAACTAGAAGATGCGGTGGCATATGACAAGCGTTAAAAATCACTTCAACTAAGCCATTCGGTCTACACCATTGGCTGCCAACTCCCATAATGCCGCGGTGGCATCTCCTCTTGAAAAGCAATGCTGGCTCTTCGATCAGCTTCCATATCACGATCATAATGCGGCTCCGCTATATACTATATTTATTGTCGTAATTAACATAACAGTATCATATAAAGTAGTACTAAACATTCTTATACTTAAAATCAAACTATCTTACTTGAGCTATGGCAATGGAGCAGACGATGATGTGCAATATGATGGCAAGATTTTCGCTCTGATACCAACTGTCACAACCCGCCTTTTAGGGCTGTGATAAAACTCTTTCTTACTTACTTTAGGGCAAAAATTTAAGAATTTTTTTTTAAACAGAAATAAATAATTTACTTACATTAACTTGATAATTCTCAAAATACTTTCACATACTTGTATTTACATAATTAATACTTTTACTTTCATAACATCTTTCTTTCAAACATTTCATATCAAAATAACTTTAAACATACGTAGCGGAAAACATTACAACAGCGGACTCCATACCCAATCTGCACATCATCCAACCCTCCGCCAGCTCACCATTTGAACTTATTCTGACCTTCTCGTCGGAATACCTACAGCATAAAATACTTAATGAGCTAACGCCCAGTAAGTCCCATAAATCCCACATGGATATTCATATGAATGCATGAATCAATTATGCTTTCTTATAAACTTTCTTTATCCTCATCATTTCTTATCTTTATTAGGGCCCAAGTGTTCGTACCATTGCGCAATTTCATTTAGGTATACGTAACACCGTGACCGTAACATATCCTTTAAACTCCCCTTGAGTTAGGAGTCGGTACGACACTTTTCTTAATTTCTGGTGATACATTTACCAGTCCCTTTATTATGGTTGACATACCATGCATGAAGTGATAATCACATATTATCCATGAAACATAAATTCTCTTGCATAGCATAGTACACACAGGTACTTACTTTTTATACACACTAGTATACATTAATATACGCACAGGTATATAGCATAATGCATTCACAGGTACTTAACATCAAATGTACACACAGATACCTACTTTATACATACTCAACTATTTATCATTGTACACACAGGTACGAAATCATGATACACATGCTCATTTTCATTATTGTACACACAAGTACATAACATATTATACACACAGGTACAAAATCATGGTACACATGCTCATTTTCATTATTGTACACACAGGTACGTAACATCTTGTACACACTGGTACACATTAATATGCTCACAATTATTCATACATGACTATACCCCTAGGTATTCATATCATGGCAAACATACAAGTTTACACTTAATTATACGCACATGTATACATATACATACATTTCTTTCTAAACCTACATTTCATACTGTAGGTGGGAAGGGTACTTACTTGATGCAAATGTCGGGCAACTTAACCTCGATATCTCTTCTCCTAGACTCCTAGGATCCTGTTGGCCAATTACAAAGCCATTAGCCAAATTTCACTATATTTCGATACGAAACATCCGTTAGTTAATAAATTGAGTTGTATTACTATGTACAACTCTAAAAACCACTGGCTTTTTCTTATTTCTATCTAACTTTACCCTATCATTTCTAACGAAGGGCGAGAACCCTTTCTAGTCATTTTCTTAATCCATTGGAAACATTTCAAACCGGTTCGGGTTATTTGGACAAAAATGACGATTTTGCCCTTCGTGGGTTTACTAACCTACCCGAGCTCGATTTCGTTATTCTTATGAAAATAACCATATACTAATTTCAAAATAACACCCTAGTGGGTCAAATCTCTTTATTTCTCAATTATGCCCTATTTTCATAAAACTTTGCGGTTTAGTCCCTGAACTGAAAATTTTGACGATTTTACCCCCGGGACTAAAATTTACTTCTTTGCATCAAAATTTCCTATTTTTCTCAAGGATCATTTTTACTTGAGGTACCATGCCTTAAATTATTTACAAAAATAATATTTTTGCCATTTAACACTTTTTTTCACTTTTAATATATTCTTGAAAAATCAAAAACTTACAAACGATTGAGTTTTTTGACAAACTGTTTACAAAACTTAACAGTTTCATCGAGATCTACAACTTTCATGTTTTAACTTTTCCCAAAATCTCACTGTACAGGGGCGTTTTTGACTATTTTTCAAATCTACCGAGAAGGAACTTTTTCTTTCAATTTAGTCCCTTTGGCATTTTTACAAAAATCCGTTTCAAACTTGCAATTCTACCCCTGCAGAAACCATTCCATGCCTTAATCCACACATTCTCATGCTCAAACATCACTTTTACAAAGTCAAACATCAAAATTACAAAAATAACACTTTTTGCAAAAAATGCTATTTTGCACTATAAACCAAAGTTTCACAACTCAAACTTGCCAATCATCACATATACATAAAATTCCATCAAATACATGCTCAAAACCCCTCATGGGTTTGAAAGAATAAAAATCAGGACAAATTCAAAACTTTAAACTTCAAAACTTACCAAAATAACATTTTTTTGGATTTCTAGCCTTCAAAGGCTTCTTGAACTTCTTCTTGGACTTCCTTTTCATGAAAAAATAGCATGGATTAATCTTTTCCCTTTACCCATGAAAAATCCCTTGAAAACTCATGAAAAAGTTTAGGATTTTACCTTAAAACTTGTGGGAAATCCTTGTTCTTGCTTGTAAAACTTGTTTGGGGTTATTTTTGCAAATTTTGGGGGCTGAGAAATTTTTTTTAGAGACCTAGACATGGCTGCGGAATCTTGGAAGGAAAGAAAGGAAGTGAATTTTTGTGATAACTTTGCCTTAAATGCATCCTTATCACATTTGGTGACTCATGGTAACCCATGAGTATACCACTAGGTGTCCTCATCTTATTGGGCCACATTGCATGGCTTGTTGGCCCAATAGAATTCAAGCAAATGTCCACTTGGTGGAGTTAAAAATTTATACTGTGTAATTTTTCACCACACAGTATTTTTCCTATACGGCCATGGTCAATTCAGTGTACTTTCTATCCTTAACTGTATAAAAATATTTAACTTACTTTTCGTTTACTTTTTGAGGCCAATCATAACATTTTTCGTATTTGCATTTTCATTTATCAGTATTCTTATACTGCTCTGGCCTCCTTTCTACCCCCGGTTAGGGTTAGGATAACCTCTATATCCTATTTACATTCTAATCATTCATTCATTTATATCACAATTTCACAATTAATTGTGACATGAAATTCAATTTATGGATATTATGCACAAATCTCTGAGTCATCAAACTCATAAAATTTGTATTTACAATATCCACCATTGCATTACATATGCCATAAAATTTACAATCAATGCCGCTCATTCATATTTTATTGTAATTTTCACAGAAACTACAATTTTTACAAAATTTCATATTTTTAAGAATAAATTTATTAATTAAACCTAATTAAATATTAGGTTTTATTGATGACATTTTCTCGGTCATTACATGAACGACATATTGGTAATAGGCCCCAGCAAAGATAGAGTCCAAGAATTGAAGGCACAATTAGCGAGGGAGTTTGATATGAAGGACTTGGAACCAGCAAACAAGATTCTAGGGATGCAAATTTTTTGAGACACAAATAATAAGAAGATTTGGCTATCTCAAAAGAATTACATCAGAAAGATCTTGCAACGCTTCAACATGCAAGAATGTAAGCCAATTTCTACCCCTCTTCTTATTAATTTCAAGTTATCCCTTGAGATGTGTCCTAGCAATGAAGCAGAGAGGAAGGAAATGTCTTGAGTACCGTACGCATTAGTAATGGGGAGCCTAATGTTCACTATGATTTGTACAAGACTAGATATTGCATAAGCAGTGTGAGCGAATAGTCGATACATGACAAATCTTAGAAGAGAGCATTGGAATGCTATAAAGATGATCCTAAGATATATTAAGGGTACCTCAGATGCTGCATTATGTTTAAGGAGGATCAGATTTTATTGTCAGGGGCTATGTAGATTCAGATTTTGCAGGTGACCTAGATAAAAGAAAATCCACTACAGGCTATGTGTTTACACTTGTAGGAGGACCTATAAGCTGGGTCTCAAAACTATAGACTATTGTGGCGTTATCTACAATAGAAGCAAAATACATGGCAGCTACACAAGATTGCAAGGAAGCAATTTGTTTTCAAAGGTTATTGAAGGAGCTTGGGCACGAACAAGAGAAGATTACTTTGTTTTGTGATAGTTAGAGTGCCTTGCACATTGCAAGGAATCCAACCTTTCATTCCAGGATGAAGCACATAGGTGTTCAGTATCACTTCGTGAGAGAAGTAGTGGAGGATGGAAGTGTGGATATGCAAAAAATCCATACCAAGAACAACCTAGTAGATGTTTTAATCAAGCCAATTAACACTGACAAGTTTGTATGGTGTAGATCTTTGTATGGCCTAACAGAGACATAAGTAGCATGGTAGTGGCAAGTTAGAAAGGATGGTGTGGAGACATGATTGATTCTCAATCAAATCTCCAAGTGGGAGAATGTGGGAGTCTACAATTGTTGGCGTTAGGCACCTCCATAAAAGAAGAAATGAGAAGAAGACAAAGAAGGTTGGAAAAGAAAGTCATATTTGGTGCCTAAAAGTGTTGACAAATTAAAGCACTAAAATAATGTCAAAAATTTTGGTAACACGTAAAATGGCAGGAAAGAATGGAGGCTTAGAGGCTTATAAATACTGCCTCTTCGTTCAATTCTAAATCATTCTATTTTTTCATCAATTTTTAATTCTAAGTGCTTTTTTTGAGTGGTAATTGTGAGGTGTTTTTCCTATTTAGAGAAAGAGGTTTTCATTGTTCTTTCGTAGTGATTCAAAGAGAGATTATTTTTCCCATATTTTGATAGTAAAATCCTTTTATACTTGCTTTGTGGTCGTAGCTAAATTTGAATAAACTATGTTAAATATTTATGTCTATTTTATCTTTATTTTATTTATCTTTTATCTTTACCATCCTAACATTTAGTTGTTGTGATTTAACGGAGATTTGCAGAAGAATAATAGAGAAAGAATATAGAGAATGTTGAAGAAAAGCTCGACTTCAGGATGCTGAGAGAAAATATATTAATATACTATGTAATATGTACAAAAAAACCTAGACACGTGGCTCTCTAGGAGGAGCATTGCACAAAAGAATTCACTGCACTATTATAACTTGATAAACTTTTATAACTTGATACCATAGCTAAGAGAAATACTAGTATACAATACATTCCATGGCAAGCTTATGTTCTAACACACATGGGTGATTTGACTCAGGGTTAAGGAAGTTGCGCCATAAAAATTGTCCTTTCTCACTATCAGCAGGAACATGTGATTTAATTATTGAATTAATTTTTTAACGATAAAATTTCTCGTTAAGAGTAGTTACATGTCATGTATTGTAAACTTATAATGTAAATATTAACAGATTAGACTGCTAAAAAATTATTTCAATAACTAAAACAATAGTTTTTAATGATTGTTAAACGATTTATATTGTATAAATTTTATTTGAAATCTTAACTCTAGTACACGTTTGGACAATTGAGTTTAAACCAATTGATTTAAACTCAAAATGTGCTAGAGTGAGTCCCAAACGCCCTTTTAGATGAGAAAATGCATGAATCATTCTACTCCGACTCTTATTTCCATCATTCTTTTAACTAAACGCCAAGTGAGGCTGTCTCTCTCTCTGGTTCAAGGTATATTGAGTTGGTGTCATGGAATAATCATACAAAAAAGACAAATAGAATGCATCTTTGAGTAAAGACGTAGAATTGGATAACTGGACTACTCATTACAAATAAGAAATACCTATTGAGTAACTATTTCCCAAGCAAATCATTACAAATAAGAAACACCTATTAAGTAACTATTTCCCAAGCAAATAAACGAAGAAAAGTGTCTTCTAACTGTTTTACTCCTTTCTTTATTAAAACTCATTTCATTTTATTGGCCATTGGGAATTTATTTGGAGATAACCCCAAGATCATTTCAATATATCTTTTCTTTCCCCTTTTTTTTTTTTTTGCTCCATTCGGAAAAGATATCGACATATTAACAAAAGCTAATTTGCGAAGCAAATAAGCACTTGCAGAGCATCCACGGAACAGTTCTCTTTATGATATGGTTCTTCAATACTAGGATATAGTGTGTATATATATATATATATATTATAGTGTATAGGCAATATGAGAATGTGACATGATTCCAAAACCTCGTGCATGCAACATTTACGACATTAATCAAATAACTTCCAAGTACATAAAAAACAAACCCATGCCCTTGATTTGGAACCTTGTCAGCTTTGCCTTGGGGCTAGAGTTTTCATTAAATTATAACAATATTTCTTAAAAGTTTCAATATATATGCATCGTAATTTTGTCTTTCTCTTGGGTTTCTCTTCTTTGTTATCAATGAAAAAACAAACGTAAAAACAAAAAAAAACAAAAAACAAAAAAAAAACCGAAAAAGCAATCAAGTAGCCATTTTTTTAATAAGAGAAATGCATTGATAAATATGAAAATTGCGGTGGGGAAAGTGCTTGTGATCTTCCCCTCAGGGATGAAACAAACACCAAAAAGAAGAGACAGAGGCAAAGTTGCAGATTAATGTGTCACCAGTACGTGTGGGGGTTGGGGGTTCATAAAATTCTTTCTTTTTTTTTTTAATTTTTGAGATTTAAATCACATGCTGCCATGCGCAGTTTAGCCACGTGAGGTGCACATCATTCCATGGTATAATTATTGGTAATGAAAACCGTTAAATTGGTAGCAGTCCAACTTTTGAACCAACTAGCAGAAAAACTATAAACCAAAAAACACTTTTTTTTTTTCCAAATCAGTTCCCTAAAACTATTTTAAAAACAATTAAACCAAGAATAACTTCTCTTTTACTTTATGTTTTTAAATATTTCACATCTTATAAATTTCAAGACATCATCCAGTTATAGTTTAGTATGTTACCATACAATTTAAAAGCACTACTCTCCTGCAGGACACCCTTGCCAAACAAAGTAAAATAATATTGATTTACAAATTGATTTTTTTCTTTCGCAATTATATAGAACTAATCTTGTGTCCCGTTTATGCTTTGATCTTATATCTGCAGTTTTGTCAAATTAAAAGGATTTGATTATTGCATTAGACACGACCTCAATTTATTTACTTGTTAACTTGATTCCACACCAAACATTTTCCTCACAAGCAATGTAATTTTTCTACTTCCACGGCAAGAGTTCATTCACAACAAACACCTATTTTAACAAATTAGCTCAAACTCCCTTTGCCATTCAGGAGACATTCCTTTACCTCTCAACCGAACCACCACAAATTGACACGAGGGTAAAGAAAAATAGGGGACCCAGCCAAAAACGTAATGAGTAAATTTGGTAACAGTTTCATGTATTTCAAGGGAAAAAAGAGTTAATAAGCCTCTTCTAAGGGGAACAAGAATACATTATCTACTTCATTGGGTAAGTTAGTAAATAGTGCGTTTTTAGTAAATTCAAAATTTACCGGATTTATGCCATAAATAAATTTGACAAAGTCCAGATTTCCCCAAACTATGCATGACAAAATTTTGGGTAAGTTAGTAAATAGTCGAAACCAAGTCCGACAAAATTTTAATTTCCCAAATTCACTCCCATAAAGGCCCTAATTAAAATTATTCATCAATATTTTTTTTATATTTACTATATGTATGTGATAATGTTTACATTTTTTAAAGTTAATGATCATTTTTTACACATACAAATCTTCTTTAAAATTTAAAATGTCAATTTACAATGAATTATAAATAGACTATTTACATTATACCAAAAATTTAGACAGGACTATTTGTTATAATTTTTCCTTTTCATTAACTTGTTTATGTGGTTAGAAAAAGCTTATGCTACTAACCATCACTCAACAAACCAAAAAAAAAAATTTATGCCAGTCAAGCTTACTAGAATTCTACAATGCAGACGCGGCTGTTTTTTTTTTTTTTTTTTTTGAAGGGTAAATGTGTTTCATTCCAAATCAAAGAGATACAATTACTAATGCAGACACGAATGACCTTGCTTTACAAAGAAACTCAGCCCCAACCACTAATTAGTACCACTAGTAAGTTCTCATGAAACGTTAAAAGGGATAAAACGTGCCCCAAGCTCCAACAAAGGGATGCTTACAAAGCATACAAATAACTCTTTAACACAATCCGCTATAATCGATGGAAAAATCCAATCGATTGAGACTAAAAAGCCCATTTACCTGAGGTAACTCACAATAACGCTTGGCAACAAACCAAACGGATTAGACATACAACTAATAGTGGAGAATAGAAAGACCACCTCTATTATTACAAACTTAAAACAAGAGCAACATAACAAAACAAAGTACCTAATAGATGGATTACAATACGCCATTATTCGAAACAAATAACTACCACAAAAAGGAAATGAAACCCTATTCATACAGCAACAACACCTTATTAAAAGATAAGTCATACGACCAAAGGAGCCTTGAGACCCAAATCTGACCGGAAAATGAACCAAAACAGATAGGGCTTCTTCAGGCTGACACATACCACCACGCGCAACCACCAACCGCCATTGGGCCATACACGTGCCACCCTTCAACGAAAGCAACACTATCGGGACCTAAGCCCTGGTAGACGCCCACCCCTCGGAAGACCCATGCGCCTCGGGTCGACGAGCGCCACCATAAACCTACCTTCCTCTCCAAGCTTCCACCTACAAGCAAAACCTAGCCCGTGACCTCAACAGTGGGAGCAAAGCCCAGGAGAAGCAAGGCCATTGATGCTCCAATGGACCCAAGAGAAGCCCCCGCAATGTCGACAAAACCCCACCCCCACCTCGACAAAGTCGACCCTCTCCGGCCATAGGACCATCCTCACCACCAGATCGCTCACCATATAAACATTAGCTTTGGCTTCGTCTCTGGGACCAAGAGTCAAGAAGCTAGCTCACCTCTGCTACCAGACTCTGGCCCCAAAAAAGAGGCACTAACAAAACCCTAGCAGGCCTCAGAAAAGAAAGAGAAAAGCAAAAGTCGCACTCAGGATTCTCACTCTCCTACTCATTGAAATTTTCCCAGACACCAACGTGTTTTACTATTAGAAAAAAAGTTTTACTATTAGAAAAAAAGGAAAAGTAGCACCTTGTCACCCTAACAAATGATATCTCCCGTGTTAGTGCAAAACTAAAATGCTCAAAAAATATTACTCTTATGTAAACATTTTTCAATGGTTATAGGCATAGCCTAGCTATGAATCTAAACTAACTCTACTACCGGGTACAAAGTTCAAAACTCCCAACCCAGAAGTAAAAAAAAATGTAATGGTTTCAAAAATGCAGACTTAAGAACTTATCTAAAAATGAAATAATACAGTTGAACTTGATATAAGAACCAACTTAAAAATCGAATAAAATATACATGCAAATTTGCCTCTCTTATGCTCCAGCTGTACGCTAGACAAATACCTAAAGCTAAAGCTTCCGAGACAGCTCAGAGTTTCTGAAGATTTCATTCTCTGCATAAGCATATTCACAAGAAATATCCACGTGATGCTGGAGAACTGATTTAGTCATCTGTGGAGGAAGCATCTTAGAGTAATAGGGCTTCTTCTCACATAGCATTCTAGCACTGGAGGACCACCCGGCGGTTTTATAGTCAAGAAGCTATGAGAATATTTTAAAAAAAGGCCTAGTCTGCAAGAAGTTAGGCAAAATAAGATAGAGATTTCAGAACATATGAAGCATGAAAATGCAAGCATGGGATTGGCGTCTACGTGCGGTATGATTGTTTGTGTCGGACAAGAAATGGAAGCACTCTTTGCTCAGAATGAATAGGGGCATTTGAAAAATAAAAATTATAAAAATTACTTTACATTAGGCCCGAGAATGAGACGATGCCCTTGGTGCAAAAATAAAATGCTCAATAGAGACAAATCTTAATTCATCCTTCTCTTTTAGTTTTCAAATTTGTATTTTCTTTCGTATGACCTCGAGGGGGAAAACTCTTATCCGTGATTTATCAGAAAAAGATGGAAAGACTCTAAAGTATAGCAACATGCTGAGTATTTCTTGCTAGATGACAAAATTACTTTAATATTCACTGTAGATGAGACCATCCTTATGGTATGCAAACTTCAAGCTGAAAGCGAGGAAACCCTTTCGTTTCAACACCACAAAAGCAATAAATTTTTTCTGGATTTATTTACAAAGCTTAACAGCTAGGAGAGTACCTGATCATTAAAGAAATTTGATAGACTAGGCAGAAAAATTGACTAGGTCCATGGTTGCGACAAAGAGACAGTGGGAGAAGATGCCTTTAATCCTTGTTTTCCATGTACAGCGGATTTGAGTACATTGTATTGCTCGGTTACAGACGCATAAAGCGCCTCTGTGTATGCCTCCTTAGCCTTCCACAGGAAAGCCACAACATTAGGAGTGTAAGATGGACATCATACAAGTTCACAAAGCTTGTAAACGATAGCAACATAGGGAAACAAACTACCAGTTACGTACTAAGCAATGGCAACTCCTTGTCTGAAAAACTCAGCATTTCAAGGGAGCTAGTTCCATGCCCCAACAATAAATGGGAAATTATGAATAGGATCACATACACTATGAATGATCACTGATAATACAGGATTGTTGCCTTACATCATACTGCTAATGGTAAAATGGATAATCCTTTATCACTGGCACCTCACCAGAAGCTTTTCAGTTGCAATAGAAGATATCAAGAAAATAAATCCCAAGCATTTTATTTTACGGATATGGTACTCCGTCCATGTAGAGGTGCTAAGCATTATTACTAAGAAACGTACCCATGTTGTCTCTTCAAAGTGGAAAAATGTTATAGAGAAAAGTAGATGAAATCACAAAGTCTTTCTTGGGAGCCCGCATTAGCTTATATTTTCTATTTAACTGCACTATAGAAACCATAGCTGAATCATTGAATTTGTCACACACACACTATGGCTGAATCGTTAAATGTCTCTGTCCCTCTCTCTCTCTCTCTCTCTCTCTCTCTCTCTCTCTCTCTCACACACACACACACATTGATGCCAGCTAGAATTTAACAAAAAGCGGCAAATAGTAAAAATCACTACTCTATTTTGCTCCCCGTCCCTTTTGTTGTTTGGTTAGAAGCAAACTACTCATTCTATAAAGAAAATTTATTGAATAAACTGCAACTGTTGAGGATAACCCAGGCAACAAGGTCAACCAAAAGAATACAGATTTCAAATTTGAATGAACCAATTATCATAATGCAAATTACATGGTGCCACATTTTTAAATGAGCTTTTCTTCACGTAGACCTACATCAGACAAGAACTATCTTTAACAGAAACTTCAAAAAGCATACGTGAGGAGCAATACATCTAATCAGGAGAGTAAAAGACAATCTTCCAGCCAAAAAAAAAAAAAGAGTAAAAGACAAGCATCAGTGAAACTAACCTCCTCGGATGTTTTACAGGAATCAGCAATGTTTGAGAAGCTGATTGCCGGTGCTATTGATAAGCCAGCCCCATGGAAGGAGATAATTCTTTTTTCTCCAATTTCCTTTTCTACCTGGAAAAAAAAAGTCATGGAAGAGGCAAGAAATCTAATATTTCCCAAAAAAACCAAGCTAGAGAAAAAAGGTACCTGTGATGGAGGGGGCATGATATCATAACACAGTAATGCTAAGGGATATATGTGCCCTGGGGCACCAGAATGTTCTACAAGCCTTCTCATATTGTCCACTGAAGAAGCATCAAAGGGTGCCTAAACCCCCTTATATCAGTATGAACGTATTTCAATTGCATTATGTAAAGAAACATAATTAACTTTCACGGAAGTAGTGCCAATTATAACAAATAAAAAACTGCACATCATACAAACAAGTACAGATAAAAAAAACTCCCATGACAGACTGCCAAAAATATATATTTTTTAAATGAACATTATATGTGGAATCGAACCTACAAACTCCTACCCAAAGCCTTCCCTAACACTGCTTATGCCATTAGACTATGAAACAAGAAGGTATAATTTCTTAGCGTGCGTATGAGAGCTCTAGTGGAATTGGGTCAAGGAGCCGAATTATCCTTTTTTTTTTCAAAGGCACAATGAGGTCTTTTTATACAAGAATTTTTCAGTGAAGGCAAACAAAGATTCTTTTCAACCCTTATTGACTCTGTATCCTAGTCCCAAGTTTCAATGTTTACAATCTGTAACAGAAGTTCTTTTCACAACCCTTCATAAAACATTTTATGGAATGCATAAACTACAAAAAATAAAAAAAATAAAAAACTCATTGATATGGAGAATTAGGGTTATTCATGTGACGAGGATGAGTTTATTTTACTTGATGCTCTTTTAATGTAGCTTCTTAAGTTTCGTAGAAGGCTTGAATATGTTATACATTTTAGCTTCAATTGAATAATTGCCATTTTTCCCTCCCTAATCCTTCTCTCTTCTCTTTTATTTCTCTCTTTCTATCTATCTTCTCTTTCCTTCCTCGGTTCTCCATCAAAAACAATAACCTTAAACCTAACAAAAAGATGGCCTGAGATGCAAATTGGTTAATAGAAATGTCAAAAGTAATAAAAGGTTTGCTGTTTGACTGGGTGGGGGAGAACTGAAGAATAAACTATAGTACAGTGATATCCAACTATTTTTTTAATTTTTACAAAAAAAAAAAAAAATAAAAAAGTTAATTAAACAACATTATCCAGGTCCAAATCACCAACATGATAAAATATCAGCCGGAATCAAGACAACTATAATCTTCTAGTATAATGAAGGTGGAGAAGAAAATCTTACTGGATACCATTCTCCTGTCACAGGATCTGGCCGGTCTCTGCCACCGCTTGGTGCAATCCATATAATTTGAGACCCACCCCTGCACCCAAATTTGTTCGATTAAGTGAGCCTGTATGGATGAAAAATCAAAAGCATACATATTTCCCAAATTAAATAACCAATTCAATTATTAAACCAGATTATCCACGATCTCTCTCTAAAAATCACATTTTTGTTGCAATATCAGTCTGTCATTTCCTTTCTCTATATGCAATAAAAAAAAAACTTCGGAACTTCAAGTCCTTTCCATACTCCACAGCTAAAAAAATATTAGTTATTCTATTTGTATTTGAGAAGCTGAAAATGATAGGTACAAGCGTTTTAGTCTCTATGCAAGACTGCCAAAGTCCTCCGCTCAACACTGGTAGAGTCTAGATCATTTCTTTAACAGTTATCAAGTATTGGAGTAATCACTTCTACGATTGAGGAAACTGAACCCAGAAGAAGACAAACAAGCGTATGTTTGGTGTCCATAATGTTTCTCCCTTTTCTTGACCCCTCCATAGAACCTTCATGTTTCTGATAGGGGTTCAAGTAAATGAATTTCTTCCCTGTTAAATACTATCCTCTTATTATATGATTGTGGAGGAGGGAGTTCAGAAAAAGCTGGGAGAAAATGACACATTAAATTTTAAGCATCCATGGAAAGGCCAAAAGGGAGGAAAATAAGAAAAGATGACAGGGAAACCAAGACTTTGATTAGGAACAGAAGAATAGAACAATTTGAGTTACCTCAAAAGCAAAGCCATTTCTTTCAAGCTTCGTGTATTTGCTTTTCTTTTCATCTCAGCAAGCTCAGGAACATCAAACATGTGCTTCTTTGAGTACACACAGATAAGATTCCTGGGAAAGTATAACAAAAAAGTTTTATCCAAACATTTCAAGAGTGTACGAAACAGAAATCATCATTTAGTACTTCAGAACTTCAGAATCACCTTCCCATGCTGAAGGGCTTGCAAAGAGGATCCGTCACAACCCTATCTCCTGCAATATACGTCTGCAGAACAAAACCTGAACTTTGGTCAAGTCAATGTTACTACACACAGAGAAAAAGACAATTGTGTATAACAGAACAATAAATAAAGAAAACAAAAAAATAGCTTACCATGTTCTCAGCAAGACGAGGATTTGTCTCTTCAAGCAACAAGGCAATGACAGCTGGATCTGCTTCAGTTTGGTGGTTTGAGATCAAAACAATGTTGTGACCCTGCAGTCAGTAGTACAATATAACACCTATATAGTGAAGTAACTTTCGAGGTTTTTATTCTTCCATGTGAAACACAGATAAGCATTTATACATTTCTTATGATCTTACTGACCACATGATTACGCATTGGTACAGTGGGGAATAATAGCTAAACGCAACAAAAGAACATGGCATCTGCATGTTTCAAAACACAGAAACATCTAGGTCTTACCTACCAAATCTCAGACAACCAAGAGCAAACCAAAATTGAGACAACAAATATTAAGGAAGAATTGCAATGCAATCTCTTTCCAGTTCAGCTGAGAGGTGACATCTTTAATCCAGTTCCATACTGATTAAGTGTGGTTTACATACAATTGTAAAAAAAATAATAATAATTAAAAGGAAAAGTGTGGTTCTAAATTTCATAAACATATGCCAATAATGCATTGATAGACTTCAACCAATCAACAAATGTGGATGCACCGATTGTTCAAAGCTTTCTTAGTCACATATAATATAGCTCAAACAATAACAGCTTCTTCTCAGAACATTATCCTGCCCTCTCCATGCCTCGGTTATTCTAAATATGTATTTTGACAGATGTTGCTTGCTATGCTTGTAAAAAAAAGCTAGACATCTACATATGCAAGCATATATGAGTTTAAGAAATAACGTTTAAGGAAGCTACACAAGAAATATAAAGGCTATTGAAACGAAGGTTTTAAAGTTTTAAAAAAATGATAACCCGTCAAATTCCGAACAGATTTAGCACTTAAATCAGTAGACCGAGAATAGAAGTTGGTTGTGAGAATAGACACCTGCTGAAGCTTCTCTTCCATTTCACTGAAAATGGAAATATTGCCAACATATGAGTTTCTGCAATAAAGATAGTCAATGTTCAGTTTACGAAAGCAGTAAAAATATGAAACTGACATTGGGAGAGTTTGGCACTGCTGTGCTATCTTTTGTTGTGCTGTGTTGTGGACCAAAAGCAGGTAGAATGCTGGTGTGAATACCAGAAGCAAAATTGGAGGTGTTTGGTAGACTAAAAATAATATTGCTGTGGAGATGCATCATGACAAAAATATACATACTTTTACCAAGCATGTTTATAGTTTTAGTTTTTAATTTGTAAGGTTAAAATACGTAATATTTATATATTAAAATGCTAAAGATTGACTTTTCAATAATGATGTTTTTAATTTGCTAACCGAATCATGGAATTTTTTTTTTAATTTCAATTAGATTTAAAAAAAAATCACTCAAAAAAAAAAAAAAGCACAACAACATTAAAAAAGTTACCTTATAAATTAATTCTTAACTTCTTGTACTGGTGTTATTTTAATTTGTTGTCAAAGAAAGTGGGTGGATTTAAGGTTAGTTTAATAATTTTAAATTAGGACGGCAAAAGCTACTGTAAAAAAGCAACTCCTAACCTGCTTCTCAACTTTCCTGTATGGCCCATTATCTCATTAAACAATGAGAGGTCCTCTCCACATATATAAATAAAATTCTAATGAAGGACAAGGAAGATCCAAGGGAAAAAAGAGATAGAAGATGTAGAATTTAGATAGAAAAGAGGATATAAAGAAGGGAAAGAGAACCACAAGAGGGAGAAATAGAGAAGAACAAGAACTTGTGAGAAGGAACTCAAAATCAATATTCATTAATCGTCATCCACTCTCTACTAAAATTACAATCACAAAGCTATTTACAGAGAAATCAAATTAAAATAAGAAGATATCTTTAACTAAATATTCTAAATAATCCAATACATAATCGTAAATTGAAAATTAAATACTTCATATAAAAATATATCCTATAGATAGCTATTCAAATCTGAATTCAAAATTCTCAAATAATGTTTCTTCACATTCTCATCACTAATGGTCCATGCATAATCCGTAAAGGAAAGGAGAAGAAATCAGAACAAGGAGGAAAAAGAATATTATTTAGTCATTCCATTCCACAGAGTAATTTGCAACAAGGGTCCTTGTTACTTTCCTACGACAAACAATAAGAGTCTTATTTTTACAATTGATGCAATGTCATAAAGTGTGCCTCATTCAACATAATGCAATTGTTTATTCTAGATTACAAAACAAGTACATCAAAAAAAAAATTAACAAAAAAAAGAATAAGTAAATGCCAAAAGAATAGAGGCAAAGGTGAGAGATTGAAAAGAAACAAGACGAAAGGCAACAAAGTATATGTCAACAATATGATAAAAGAATGTCTCAAGAGTATATGATAAAGGATGACGGTCAAAGGGATTACAATATGACTTCTCCAACTTATTGCTTGAAATTATCAAGATGCATCCTATCAATCCCCAAAACAACTAGCATGCTCAACATTAAGCAAGAAAGCCTCTGGGAGCCTAAATTAATTTTTGCACTTCTTATCATATCCCCCAACCATAAGTTTGTGTCACCAAAACATACCCAAATGCCAAAATGGTTGTATCATCGACCACTCTACTTTGGATTGGGTTCTTAAAGTTAAAAATGCCTTCTAAAAATAACATTTGACCTCAGAAAACTATCAGTTGGATTACCAATAAATAAAAACGTATAAAAAAAATTGCAAGTTTAAAAGACACACAATTAACCCAACTTAGGTACTAAAATCAAAATCAATGAGACACCAGGGGCAACATATTTGAACTGAACTCCTCAATCATATTGAACAACCATGCTAATCTCATGCAGGGTTTGCATTTCCTTTTTCATTTCTAGTCTAGAACTAAATATAACAATAAAGTTCATAATAGTAACAAACTAAGTCCAGCAAGTAGTCTTCCATTTGTATTAAATAAGTACATATTGCAATCGTGCGATAATGTTACAGTTCAACAAACAACTTAGCACGATGTTTGCGTAAATGATCCATGACAAGATTAATTTTATAGGTCAATGACCATCCCATATCTGAAATTTGGTAGTTCAAAGCTCAGACAGCATAGGCTTCAAAACGATACACGAGAGTGTTTATTCATTTAACAATAAGAAAGTTTAGAAAAAGAAAAAAATTGACGAGGAACAAAAATTTAGATATTAGAAATTCAAAATATGTGTTTAGCTATTAGGATTATAACGATTTAATAAAGTTTATTTTATTATTTGGTTATGTTGTTACAGTTTCTGCAACTATAAACAAACTAGTATGTGTATCTACTATTTTCCGCTTTTAACCATGATGATTATTATTGAACATATAGATTTCCTCTCTATTGAACTGTCTTCTGCTTCCCCCAATTCCCTCTCTTCTTCTCCATCTCTTCTCTCTCTTGTTGAATAAGAAACAGAATTTTATCAATGAAACAGAAAAACAGAATGCCATTAACCAAGTCCCACAACCAGATGAAAATGGAAACTTAGGGCAGCTTGAACTAACCTGAAATCAATTAATGGTCGAATATAATTTTGGCCAAACATGTAGTAGTCAAAAGGCTCTCGCAGCGCTTTGTGATACGGCGAGAAGACAAAAGGGTCCTGAAACATGAAGATAACATCTAAGATTGTGTTCAATGTTGTGCTGCATGTATAAAAGATGTGACAACATTATATAAAAGCATACAAAGCTCAATATTACCTCTACTTCAAAGCATATGCGATCCAGTGCAGCAGCCATATTTGACAATACAATCTCATCTGCTTTGGGATTTCCAGTTTGAAAAATCTGTCAACATGAGACCATGTGAAGCAGGAAACAGAAGCAGAATTTAGACATACCAGAAAATAGAGAAAAAAAAAATATAAGCACGTTATAAGGACAAAACACGTCCTAAACCTACACTAAACCTTTTATTTGTTGGATTTACAATCATGCAAAATACCTCTTATACTTATCATGGTAACAACGGGATGTCAAACATATTCAGATATATGAATAATATAGCTGTCGAAAATATATCTTGACATTTTTAACTTATAGATGAATCGACAGTAATATTTACCGCATTTTTGTAATTATGATATAATTCTTCCATCCCAGAAGCAACGTTTGGAGAAAGCCTTCCTGCTTCTTTTTCCTTTCTGATTCCAGACAGTAGCTCTGCACATAAATTTTCGGCACAAATAGAGAAATTGAAACTAAAATTCCATTACAAGTCAAGACAATGTTTATTAGAAATGGACAAGATATCCAATTGAAAAGTTTTATTGATGTACTTAAATTTACTCTCTTACAAATTTGAGTTTAACAAACTGGTTTTCATAGCAGCTCTATTCATGGTAAAATCAACTGAGTGAATGCTTAGGTTTGTGAAACTTCTACTATTGCTTTTTTTCTCTTTTTGTCAAGTCAGTAGGTCAGAGCTTAACTTAAAATTTTTTTTTAATAAAAAAAGAAACTGAATTAGAAAGAGATCAATTAGAATTCCATGAGCTTTTTCTAATTCCTGTTTTCATGCTCTTAAACACTTGAGATTTTTTACACTACCATCTTCCCCACCCAACTTCTAACAACCAAGAACTAGGAGAGAAAATTCTATAAAGAAAAAATTTAGCACTAGATGTCTCATTTGTTTGTTTGCATTTAAAGTTTGACACTTCAATCAAAAGATGATGCTACAGTAAGAGTTATTATCTCTACATATATTTCGTATGAACCTAGGAAAAATGTAGATAAATGAGATATTGTGCCGCAATAAAATGGTCACATTCTTATTCACGTTACCTTTCTTCAAATGTCCTAGTCTCCTAGATTGAAAATAAAATTCTAAGTTTGAAGGACTCGGTTGAAAGATAAAGACAGCGCTTCAACAGAAAATGCAAGGAAACAAATGAATCAAAAGTATGATTAATTGAGGACCTGTAACACAAAAGAATCAACTCCATTCCAAAGAACCAATTTCTTTCAAGAAAGACATTTAACCATATTCTTCAGAAAAGTTTCAGAGATCGATTGCGAATAAGTACTACTAAGTCGTCTAAGTTGTAGTTCCCCCGAGCCAAAAAACAAGTATATTAAAATAATAAGTAAATTTTTCTTTTCTTTTCTTTTTTCCCCCAAATAAAAAAAGAAGAAGATGTTTTCTAAAGAAGAAAAAGAGAACAAGGAAACACAAAAGGACTAGAAGCTATAACCAAAAAGTCGACCCAAAAAAACGTAAAACTACAAAACTCATACTAGTGAAAAGTTTCAAGCTTTCTATAGATGGTTGAGTTAGTCAAGATCAATGTATTCCCAGCATAAGATAATTGAATTGCCAGACAAGTTGAATGATATTATTATGTAAGAAACCACAAAACCATCACTACAAGAACCTAAAATGGTGGGTGTTAGTGACTGTTTTCCTTTCTTTAACATTCAACTGCTTTAATAGGTTTAAATCTTCTCCAAACCAAACAGAGTGGCAAAAATAAGTAGAATTTCCTTTTCATCAGCACAAAACAGGTACAAGGTGCAGGACTTTCTGAAACAGTCCACCTCAAGAATCCATCCTACAAGGGTCATAATGCTCGTGTTCATAACTATACAGCACATGCTTCATGAAAATTATCACCATGCCATAATCCATTAAGTGAAGATTACCAATGTTAATTGGCCAAAAATTATATCTGCATGACACCAAAATTAGATACATGAACAAGCCTACCATCTTATGCCTGTATTTATCGCTTCAACTGGCACCACTTCCAGAACAAATTTGCAAAATTTTGAGATATTAATGCATTCGAAAACCTCTTTTAAGACTTGAAAAACATATAATAAAGGAATCAAGACGTGTCCACCAAGAGATAAGCACTTAAAAAACCACTTTAACTTTCATTTGACAATACTCTATTTAAAATCCAATCGTTCCAAGTAAAGAATCTCTTTTGTGATCAGATAGATAACATATACATCATTCTTTGATTTAACTAATTACAACTCCTTAGCTCGTACTAAAAATGTGTGACATTGTTTTATGCACCAGTGGCAAGTAATCAATGAACCAACCTTTCTTCAAAGTGTTATAAAAAGAAATAAAAAAAAAAACTGTGAACCTTCCAGTAATTCAGGATCAATGAAACACCTTCATTTCCTCCGTATATTCAAATTCGACTCTGTTTTTCATTGTTTTCGCAATCATGAACGAAACTTGGATCCAAAAAAACAAAGTTTCTCATTTTTCTAGCTCGCAATTTCTACAAACCAAACACAAAGCCGGAAAGCCAACCTTCTTCGGAGCTGGCATTGAGAAACGCGCGAGAACGCTTAGCCCCCTTCCTCTCGGCACCGGAGCCGGACGCCAAAGCCGAGACACCGGCGACGCCACTCTCAGAAACCGCCGCCGCCTCCTTGTCCTTAACGAGCTCCGCCATGGCAAAGAAACAAGGACAAGCGACCCTCCTCGCGCCGCCCAACCTGACCGAGACGGCCAAAACCTCAGCAGAACAAGAAGAAGAAGAGAAAGAAGCGAAGGAAACCCTAGGAGAAGTGAGGACAGTGGAAATGGCGGAGGAAGAAGATAATGTGGATAGGATAAACATAGTCTCTATCAGAGCAAAACGGAACGAGGAGAATAAACTACAGATATAGATAGATGAGGGAGAGAGAGAGAGATGTGGAGGAGAGTTAGTCGTACACGCTACAAACGAATTAGGCTTTCACTTTCTCTCTCTAGAATGGAACTTTCTCTCTCTAAAAACGTTTCGGTTTTCGGATCATCCGAGAACTTCGGTAGCATTTGTTACGGGGACTCGGGGGGAACTCGCTCGCTAGACTTGGGCGCGACTCGGTAAGAATTGGTGGCCGGGTAGGGGAAGGCACGTGCCTCGGGCCGGAGGGCCCACGTGAGAGGGATATTTGCTGATGACGGTGGGTTCGGATTGGGTGCCGATTCACCCGCGGAAAGAGATAAGGACACATGGGAATTGAGGTGATGGACGAGTGTGGATGTGACACTTCAGCAGTATTTTTTTTTTTTCTTTTATTTGTTGTTATTCTTCTCCAAAATTGTGCCAAAGTGGGGAGATTCCAGAGGGCCCAGTTGGGCCGTCGCTGTCGTGAAGAAGCTCAGCCGTGGACTGGTTGGTGAATCAAGGGTGGTCGGTGTGGTCGCGAATTTGAATTGGTATGGTTTTGAATGTTTGAACGGTAGCATTAAAAATTTATGGTTTAAATTACAGTCTGAATTCACATTTAAAAATACCAGTCAAATTCTAAGTGCACGTGGGAGTAAGTTTAGAGGTTTTATCTATGTATAAAATATTAATTATCATATCCTTACATTTTAAATCATTTAATAATAAAGATCTTAATGAATAAGGGTTACTAATTAACAGGCAACTAATACAAGCAACTTTGTAAGTATTGCTTTTAAAATAATAAGGATTAGACAAAAAAATAAAATAAGGGTAATTCTAAAAATATATATATTGGGAAAAATATTTAAATGAAGTACATCAAGAAATGATTACAATTATAGAAATTATGTTAACTAAAGTAAAGTAAGGGAAAATCTTATGTCAAAATTAGGCCAACAAGACCAAATTAGAGAACATACACATACTATAAAATAATAATTGAAAGGATCGATTGAAAAAAATTTTAAAAGAAGACACATTTTTGGAAAAAAAATATTGTTGTAGTGGATTAATTAAAAGGGAAATGATATTTTAGGAAAAAAAGTCACTCAGGTAATTAAGATAATAAAAGTAGTCATAAATTCTAATGAATGGTCATAAAAATTAGGTTGAATAAAGTATTTAAAGAGAGAAATATATAAAAGTGATTATTGCAAATTAGGGATAAATTAAAAGAAAAAAGTATTTCGATAGTATATTTTAGAACAAAAAAATTGACATTGTCTGAAAAAAAAACAAAAGAAGGAAAATAAATAAATAGATATAAGATTGTAAGAATAAAACAAAAGCTCACAAAGAAAAAGAAACAATAAAAAGAGGAAGAAAAAGTAAAAAGGGAAAAAAGAAAGAAGGAATGACTAAGAAGGAAAAAAAAGAGCAAAATTAGGGGTGGCAAAACGGGTTGAAGGGTCGGGTTCGTGTCGGGTTTGAGTTAATTTTTACAAAATTAGGTCGACACTAACCCAACCCATGACACGAACGGGTTGAGAATTCTTAACCCTAACACGACCCGTTTTGACACGGGTTGACACGAACACGACCCGTGTCAACCCATTTCTTATACACAGTATCAAAAAATAATGACTCGTAACCTGATTTTGACCCATAACCCGATTTTGACTTGCCTCTAACTCGCCCACATTAATATCTATAATATTAAAAAAATAAAATTAGAAGAGTTTCATACCACTTCAACAAGAAGATGAGTGATAAGAGAGATAAGGTTTGATATTTTAAGAGCTTATATTATATATGAAATAATATTGATTTTTTTAAAGTTAATTAATTAAATATGGGTCAGAAACGGGTCATTTTAGTGTCAGACGGGTTGACCCGTACACGACCCATTTTTTGACGGGTTAGTTTCGGGTCGACACTAAAATGACCCGTGGTCAAATTTTTCGACACTAGCCTGAAAAAAATGTGTCAGATTCGTGTCGTGTCGTCGTGTCGCAACCCGTATTGTCGGCCCTAAGCAAAATTTCCTTGATGAATCGTTAAAATAGAGCCAAAATGCCCCCACAATAATTTTATATATTGTTAAGATAAAAGTCTAAATAAAAAATGTAAACATCACATCAAGAAAATTGGTGTTTAAATAGTAAGATAATTATAAAAAATCCAAAATGAAGCCATAGCTTAACGTGACGACCTGACTTTTTGGAGCATCTTTTAACATTCTTTGAATCTTAATTAACCTTATTTAGGCTACACAAAAGAGCAAACTTTTTTTTACATATGAAATACTTTTAACATATGTTAACTTTTTCAGAAACATATCTTTTCCAAACAATATATGTAATACTTGTTTTACTTTTATTTCAAATTATAGTAACTAAATAGTTTCCTTTAAAATAACATACTTTAAAATATATAATTTACAATGGAAATAGTCTTGCAGCGGTATCCATACCATTGACTACTCTTTTACTTGTTTGCCGTTGGCACCTCAACAATAATTCTATTCAAACCTCTTAGCTAGATATCTTACAGTATGAAATAAACTAAGCAAGTTATTACTCAGTGAGTCTAAACATAGCCTGCAAAACAATTTTCTATTTATATGTATGGTCAATTTATGCTTACTTATGAACTTTAATTATTCATTCCCTAATCTTTCCTTGAACCAAGCGTTCGCACCACATATGCAATATCATCGTAACACAGAGATCATAATAACATTATTTGCTTAAATTTTCTCTTAGGTCGGGAGTTGGTTCGACACTTACTTACTTATCCTTTTTGGCGTATTATTTTACGAGTTCATTAATTATGGTAACATACCATATATGATGCTTAATTAAGTCTAAATAAGTACATAACAAATGCAATTAATTAAGGATATAAACAACACATTTTTATTTAAAAAAAAACCTTTGATTCCACACAGTACGTGGGATTTGAATTTACTTGGAATTAGCACAGCATTAACCAAGTTCTTGTTCTTTTGTTATCTGCCTAAGTTTTCTACCTGGACAATATTCTATCATTTGCTAACTTGTTTGTTTCCAACTGCTTGTCGATATCAGAACCTTGACATTTAAACACTTAATATAATCATAAGTTGGTTTTTCTTAAAAATGCAGATGTAACGAAACTTATTTTCCCTTATCTCATGTTGTACTTCCGTCACTAACGGAATATGGAAGAATTCCCATTAAAGGGGCATTCTTCTATTATGGATGTTTTGAGGTCCATTAGGACTTTTTTTAAAATGACAATTTTGCCATTGACAGGCCTTAAAAGTTGTATGTGCATCTTCATTCGGTTTATCGTGAACATTTTGATTGCAGCTGTCATTAGCCATTGTTGTTCGTGATTGAAGTTGCTAAGAATCCTTGCATTGGATCTAAGGGCCTCACAGTGGGTGCCAAACTGTAGATATTGAATCTACAATTAAATATTGAAATTGTTAGAATAAAATTTTGTGGTTGATTTTAAGTTGTTGGACCTTTAAATCTCCGTTATGACGTTCATAGCAAGCTTATTAAAAGAATTAGCGTACGTAAATAATGAATATAGATTAAAATCAATAAAATAGAAAATAAACACTTGCAAAAGAAAAGATACCATACGGCGAATTTATAGTAGTTCACTTTGTTAAAAGAGCTATATCCACTATTGTTCTTCATTATATGTTGAACTAAATACAAAGTACAAGTGTATGAGTATATGAGTTTAAGAGTATGAAATTTGTTTAGAGTAGAGCCTAGGATAATTTTGGCTAAGTTTCATTATATATGAACTCAGATGCCTTTAATGGAACTTATGATCTCTACTTATAGAGGCCTCTAATGAGATCGTGGGCTTCAATCTAATGGAAAAAATGGATCTTGCAATGCCTCCAGTAGTGGGACATGTGCCGGTTTTTGATAGGACGTAAATCTTGGACCCTAACCCTATGTTCTTCTTCATGATTTAGTAGGCGTCTTCCTGTATCTGTCGAACTCAAGTACATTTTGTCGATCCCAATGTACCAACACTTGGTAGGTTCTCATCGATAGGCATTGCGCAAATCCATTCCAGGCGAACTGAATAAAGACTCTAGTTGATCCAAAAGTCATCGAACCAATCGTGTCCTCTAGTCAAACAAGCAATGTGCTAGCAAGCCTAATAATATTAATGGACAAATTGATTGCTCATGCTGGGCTCCATTAGTTTTAATCATGATTGGGCCCTTTATGCTAGGCCTTCACTCTATGAATTGGCCATGACCAAATCATACTCCAACAATTATATTTTATTAATATTAGTAATATATTAACAACATTGTTATTAGTATAATAATACTATGTTATTGTTGTGAATTAATATTATTATATAATGTAAATATAAATATCATATTAATATAAAATAATTATTTAATAGTAAGGATAATAATGGAAATATATAATAGTATAAATATAAATGATATAATATTAATATTAAATTACAGTATTTTAATGATAATAATCAATACTAAATGTTGTAAAACACTGAGATAATGATGATGTTAGAGAGCACTACGGCTCTTTTTGCCTTTTTAGAGCAAGCACCGAGAGGGAAAACATACTTTTTGCCATACAATGTTAAGGAACATTGGATGTTGACACTTATTGAACCATAAGGGGACCAAGTTTTTTGGTTTGATTGCCATGGAGATAAACCACGCCAAGATTTTATGAAAGTTACTACTTGGTAAGTGCGATTTTTTGTTGTAAATCAAGGTTTGAAATATATGTTACATTATTGTGTTTACGGTTAAAAGCTTTAAAGGTTCCCTCAACTTTTAACATTATAATAATTTAGTCCCTGAATTAATTTAATGGGCTAAAATAGTCCCTGAACTTTTAATACTGTAACAATTTGGTTCTTAAATTAATTTAAGAGACCAAAAATGGTCCTTGAACTTTTGATATTATAACAATTTGGTCATTGATCTAATTTAATAGGCTAAAATAGTCCCTGAATTAATTGTCAGCCCTATCTATCAGTCACTGTTAAAATTTGAATAGAAAACATCATAGCAGCTTTCACAGTGTGGCACTCCTATCTGCTCTCACGTTACCCCCTCGTTGCACCCTCTTCACAACAAAACCACCCTGTAGCTGTCCTACCAATTACCTAACCTGACTAGTTCCACCATGGCATTGGGCCATCACTGTGCCACCGTGTCGACCATCATTATTTTAGCATATTAAATTAATTTAAGAATCATATTATCACGTTATTAAAAGTTTAAAGACTTTTTAGTCTATTTAATTAATTCAAAGGCCAAATTGTCATATTATCAAAAATTTAAGAACTATTTTAACTTATTAAATTAATCTAAGAACTAAATTGTCTCAATGGAGACCTTTAAAGCTATTTACTTTACATTGTATTAACTGTGTTATTTATCATATGTAATGTCCAGAGCATTTTTCTGAAACGAATCATTGCTTACCAAAAAAAAAAGCTTAATGGAGCACCACATTTGCACTGAAACCAAGATGCCAAATTGTCACCTTCTCTACCCCTTTTTTTACACGGAGACGCGCAAAACACGGAAGTTGCCAAAAGAGTCCTCCATCCATTTGTCTCTCAACTTTCCAAGAGGGTCTATATATATATATATATATATATATATATATATATATATATGTAGAATATTTTTTCTCACCCCATCCTTCCATATTGATACTTCAATTTTGGCCAATCATATTGCTTCAATATTATATCCCCTCAACCGTAAGTCCTGCAAGTCTAGACCATTAATTATTTTAAGAACGAAATATTCTTGACTATTAATGTTGTTCGAATATAGAATATGTGAATCCGATTCCCTGATTTACAGCTAGCCCATATTTTTTCCCCAACTGATGAATATCAAATCATTGAACAAGGTTGGAGCAACAATTGTTAAAGTATTAATGTCGTATTTTGCAAATAATGAAGCTTTTTATAAAATGTAAAAAGTATTTGAAAAAGCTTTTTATATATTTTCCGTGCCTTTTCTCAATCCGACATCATAATTGAACAAAAGCTTTTGTAAAATAACCCATTATTTTGCATACTTTTCTTTTTTCCTTTTTTGGAAAGGATTTTGCATACTTTTCTGGTTATTAAAAATTTAAATTTTGGCCAAATTTAATATTTAAAAATATACGCCACCAATTTGTTAAAAAAAAACTGTAAAATTCGTCTTCCTTTTATCTATTATGTTTCATTCATTCAAAACAATTAAAATATTAAAATTTTTATGATTTCGACCATATAAGGTTAAGACCTTTTAGCCATTTGTTTAGGGAAGCTTCTATGGTGTTGGGATGTATTTTTCCTGTACCGGTGCTATGAAATCATATGGTGACATGTGGACATATAAAAAATGAGAGTTAAAGAGAAATGGGTGTTTAGTAGGTGGAGCAAACAAAAGAAACAACGATCGTTAAACTTAAACGACAATCACAAATAACGTAACGACAATCGTCAAAAAATTGTTAGGGTGCCAAGTATGATTCGTAATTAATTCCCTATACACCTGAGACTTGATGCATAAATGTGAGAATACCTAGTGCCATAGATTTATATCAATCATTACACTTATACGACGATTGCAAGTAACGTGACGACAATCATTAAAATTTGTTAGGGTGCTAAGTATGATTTGTAACTAATACCTTGCACACCTATGCATAGATTTATAAGGAAATGCCTAGTGCCGTGGATTTATTTTAAACATGAAAAAAAGCTAAAAATCACATGACATAAAATGACGATTGTTAATAAGATAAAGATGAAAAATCAAAGTCCATTTACTGTCCTTTTTTTTTTATTTCTTTACTCTCCTAATCTTTTATTTGTCTAGTCTTCTTTAAAATCATGCTCCCATTCAATTCATGATTTTGTTGAAATTCTAGAGTTTGAATAAAAATCTTTCTTAATACTTTCTTATTATTGCTTTTATGATTTATTTGGCATTGTAATATCTAGAAAAATCCAAGTAACTAATAAGTATAATTAATTAAGAATTTTTTTCATAACTACACCACTAAGCTCATTATAAGTATGAGTTTATAGCTTATAAGCACAGATTTTAGTATAATAATTAAACATTTGATCGGTTATACTGACGGAATCCAAGTATACGAGTCAAGGGTTTTATTAAAAGACCCGAGCAATTTATTTACGTAAAGATTCGTGAAATTCCACGATACTATGATTCTCAGAAAATCCTACAATTAAATAATATGATTTACATATTTAAGTCAAAGATTTTTCTTGAAAAATATCATGTGTAATTTTGTGACTAAAGGATTTAAAATATTCCAAAATTCTATAGTAAATATTAAATTTAGATTAATTAACTTTTATGATTAAATAATTGGTTGATAATTTCCACTACGATTTAAGACAGAAGAAATTTCAATCCGTAAATAACTTGAGAATTAAAATTACAGGAAATTTTCAAGTGTAGTACGATGTTAGTAGCGTACCAAAGAACACTTTAACACATAGAAAATCATTAATTACTTATTAGATTAAAAATCAAAATTGCACAAGTAGCATTTTTGGTTAAAAAAATACTATCCAAGTTTGGGAATTGACGCTTTCAAAGACTATGTCAAATCAAGGTAAAATATAGAATTAGTCAAGTTTATTTTTATGCAGTTTAGAAATAATTTTAAGATCAAGAATAGTTCAACCTTAGTACGTGATTTAAAAATAATATCATTATTGACAAATTTGAAGGATAGTCTTAGATTGTGATAAGTAAAGATATAAGACCCGACAAAACTAAATTTTCCTTCCAACTTGTTAGTCTCTCCAACCAGTCAAAAAATTTAACTATTTTAGAAAAACTTGGAGATAAAGTCTCCAAAAGTTACAAAGCATCCAAAAAAAAGTGAATTTTGTCTCTAAAAGGAGACACCGCTTATCCTATTCATCAAAAGGATGAAAAATGACATATTAAATAATAAAAATTTTTCTCTTCTCTCCCATTAAAATAGGCGCCACTTTTACAAGATTTAAGCCATATTTTAGCTTTTCCAAACTTGTTTAGAAGCTAAAAAAATCAATATAAAAAAGTTAAGTTTAATTAGCTTCAAGTCTATAAATATGCCTTATATTTCCAAGAGACAACTTTTTTCTTTTTCTCTCCATTTCTCTAAGAAAAAAGTTTTTCCTTCCTTGTCTTCTCTAAGAAAAATTGGTTTCTTCCTCTCATTCTATCCAAAATTTTACTCTCCCACCCACTAAATCACTAGCCAAAAGTTAAGACAAAGGAGGAGGCTATGGTGGAGTTTCCTCAAGGATAGAATTTTTAAGGGTATACAATCTAAACCTCTCTTTTTAGATTAAGAATAGTTTATGATCTTATTTTGATGATGTTGGCATGTAATAAAGTTTTATTTTTATGTATATGCTAAGGTTCTTGTAATTTTATACTGAAGTAGTTTTAGTTTATGCATGTTTGGTACAAAAAAGGTTTAGATATAGATAATGATTTGGTGTTTAGAAATATTTTCTACTTATTTTGACCTTAAAATAGCATTTTAAAAGATGGTCTTGTTATTTTTTCAAATCTGGAACCTTTTAAAGCCACAACAACATGAACAAATTTAAGTAAGACGTCAAAAAAAAAAAATTAATGTTTCTGGCATTTTTCTAAGCTGTCCTACTTAGTGTTGTAGGAGATGTTGCAACATATTTTTACAACACCTATAATACAGATTTCAAAACCACCTAGTTTTTTTTTATTATTTCAAAAATTGAAATACTTATTTTTTTGCCTCCCAAGGCTATCATAAAAATTGCAGTACAATCTGTAGTCGTTATAGGACTGTTTCTATTAAGTATTGCAGAAGGTGCTTCAACACAATTATACAACACCTATGGAACATATTTTAAATCGCCTAGTTTTTTATTTAAAAAGTTAAATCTCTCAGTTTTATTATGTCCCTAAGGTTTCTGTACAAACTGTAATACAATTAATACTGATTTTTGAAACTTTTTCATTAGATGTTACATGTGATGTTGCAACACAGGTTGCAACATTAATGGTGTGATTACAAAAATACTTGGTTTTTAATTCTAAAAGTTTAGATGCTTAGTTTATTGTCTCCTTAAGCTAGTGTAGCAACTACCGATCAAATCCATAGTTGTCTTAATACAATTTTGATAGACGTTGTACATGATATTGCAACTTCACCATCAGTAGTGCGGATCTTGTTTTTGCTTGGTTTTGATTTTAAAAGTTAATATGTTCAATTTATTATATGTCAAAGTCGTTTTAGCAATTGCAGTACAATTTGTGGTTGTATCTGAGACTGTTCAGTTAGGTGTTTCATGAGATCTTACAACATTGCTTGCAATATCAATAGTACACTTTACGTTTTTGGGTAAAACAACCCTCAAAAACTTTGACTCACGATTTTTGTAAAACAAAAGTTTTGGGTCTCAGTGAGACGAAGAACTTTCGTGGAAAGAAGTTTTGAAAACTTTGCCTTTAAAAGGGACCTGTAAACAAATTTATAAAAATAGTCTAATCAGTAAAGTTTACAAAATCACTGTAAACAGTAATGTTAAAGACAAAAAATGAATTGTTGAAAAAACACGAAAGTTTTAGTCCTCATCAGATAAGGATCTTCTGTAACGTAAACTTTCATTAAAATTGTTTTTGACATATAGTTTATGGAGACTTTAGAACTAAAATTACTATTTCGAAACTAGTTTCAAACTAAATCACCTGTTTAGTGGCAGAATCATTATTTATGAACAAAAAAACAATTGTAGCACTCAAAGTTTTATTAAAAAATTCAGACTCCAATTTAAAATACGGCTTTCAGTAAAAACTTCACACATAAAAGTTTTCAATGGATTTTGGAAAAAAAAAAAAAAAGAAATCATAGAAACATAAATTGTAGATCATTATGGTACAATAGCAATAACGAGTCCAATGGCCGCACAGGTTTAGGAGCCAATTATCGGATCCAAATTTCTGATAGTTAATATCATAGAATGTGTTTAGCTCCCAAGGGCCATATTAGGCCTAATGAATTGAATAGTAACTAGTCATGAGCTTATGAGCCCAATAATACGATTCATATTCAAATAGATCTATAGTATAATAATAAGCCTAATAAAGGTAATAAGATAGATTAGTAAGTCAAGTTATAAGAAGAACATAATTAATTATTTACCAAAGTAATAAATTGATTATCAACTTTAGTACGATTCAATCAAAGGTAATTAAGTAAAATAAATTAGATAGGATTATAAGTTAAGAGGATTTCAACTTAATTAATTATTTTAACTACCTAAATAACCAGTTAGTTAATAAAGGGAATTTTTTAATAAAAGATTTAATTTATTTTTATTTGATATGCTAAACTAATTAGCATAACACAAATAAGCTCACACTCTTACTGGGTGTTTTTCTTAGACCCTAGAAATAGTGGATAAGTACGTGGCAAGTTAGCAGATTTTGTCTCTGGAAACCAGATAAGGAGAAATCTTACTTACAGTAAGAAAACCATGGTTTTCAATTTCAAGTGTTTTCACATGTTTTATAAAAATACATTATCTGTGTTGTGATATGTTGTGTATTGTATGTGATGTGTGTTATTAAATTATATTGCACATTCACCTTGTATTTGGAATAGTTATAATTTGTTATGATATGCAGTAACATGTCATACGTCATACATACAAAAAGACAAATGAAATAAAGAAGATGAGATAAGTTAAGTTAAGAGTGTCATACAAATCTCTCGAATTATGGGGAGGCAGTCAATTTAGATTTTTTTAATGGTCTAGGGTTGCTAGGGACCTTCCCAAATCCTAACTTCCTAGTGATCGCGCGCAATGGGTACGTACACATAAGAACCTATTAAGTATGACAAGTTAAATATATAAAACTTGTTCATAATGAAACATAATCTGCTCATGCATGTTGTTTCATAAATATTTTTAGCTTTGTTTGCGAGTTTTATGTTCCTACTTGCTGAACGAAATCTCACTTAGATATGTTCATGCTGTAGGTAAGTAACCTATTAGCAACTTGTGATGAATGGCGAGTGGCGGATAGATGATGAAGATAGGTATAGACACCGCTTATAAAATGTTTCTTCCACAGTAGATTTAAAGTAAATTATATATGTATATATGCATGTATGAATAATTTTATGCAAGTACGATTTAAAAATAAGGATTATAATTTTACAGTTTAAGTCTAGGTTATTTAAAACTAAAAAGTTACAATTTACTTGTATCAAAAGATTGAATTAAATAATTATGGTAATAATTAGTTTTAGAAATGTTTAAAAAAGATTTATTTTAATGAATGAATGCTTTAAAAGAACCAGATTTAAGTAATTAGCATTATGTTTTTTTTTTTAAAAAAAATGTCCTGCAAATTCAGTATTTTATGATAAGTTAAGATTAATAATACGATTTTGTAGTTAAGTAACAGTCACTTAGATAGGATCATTACAGGCATTCTCTTATACCCTTTTCTTTTTCTTTTTTTTTTTCAATTGTTGATTTTGTAAAATCTATACCTTATCAAATAATGTGAAATATTTTCATCTTACTATAAGTTAATTATTTTCAAACATATCTATAAGACTATAGTGTACTGACAAACATAAAAAAAACATAAACAATAAATCGGAGGAAAAATATTTGGATTATTTTTTAAGGGATATTTTGTTGATTTAATGAAAGAAAATAAAAGAAAACTAATTTTAACAATCGTACAAGATATTCCACGATCGTTGTATGATAAAAAAGTAATTCAATGATCCTACAAGATATTCCACAATCATTACGTAGTACAAAAAATTGTGTGATCAAGTTAGCAAATTTTATGAAAATATGGGCAAGTTTAGGGAATGAGTAACCATTTTCAAGCTGTCAATGTAAGGGTGTTTGACGTAGAATGGTTTACATTATTAATTTAATTATAAATAGTGTAAGATTTTTATATATTATAGTAAAAAAAATTGCTACAATATAAAATATTTATATACTATAATAAAAATAATTTTAACCAATAGTTTCCATCACCGTATTAAATATCTTAGAAGTTTCTTCAAACATTCACGATTTAACTTGTAAGTGTTTATTTGGAACAAATTATTCCCTTGTTACCAACCTTTTTCTGAATAAAAGTACGAATTTGTCCTCTTAAAAGACTAACCGTAGAGTTAAAGGACACAATCATGTTAGTGAAGTTAATGACTAGAATGTGAACCACAAATAATGCCGATAAACTTACGAAAATAAGTGAAAGCGGTAGAAAATTACTAACGATTGACGATGTTCCTGTAAAAGCTACGATTGCATGACTTAATATTATTAAAAAATTGAAGAAAAATAAAAATTGTTAAAATACGTTAATATATATTATATATAACTAATTATAAATTTTTACTTTTGTCGTTTACATTTATCTGCAATTTGACATGAATATTCATTCTCTTTCTTAAAAAATAAAAAACAAAACAGAAAAACTCTACCAAAAACTTAAAAAAAAAAAAAAAAACCTAAGATTGCAACAAGTGCCCAATGCCACCGCCTATACACATACAATCCTCAAGCTTGCCTATAATAGCCTTTTTGCCATGCAATTGCCTCTTTCTCTCACTAGCTGGCACATCTTATTAAAATAAGCAACAAATTTAGAGGAAAGAAAGGTTTAAAGCAACTGAGGGCTTATTTGACACATTATATTATATTATATTATATTTTTTATGTATAATATAATATAATACAATATAATACAATATAATATATTAGAATACGGTGTGTCAAACATACCTTGAGTGATTGGTACTGACGGTGACCAAAGAATAGTGGTGATAATCATAATTATGTGATGAGGATCACGAAATGAAAATGCTTTTTTTGGTCTGATATATAATTTGTAATTTTTTAAGACCCGAATGCTTTTGTTTCTTTTTTTCGTTATTCTTCTCTCATTCTCTTCCCTTTGGTTGTGCAAGTTCCTCTGCACTTTTGTTAGGGTTCTATTTGTCGCTGGTATGTTGTTGTTTACTGCTGGATAATTATTTGGCATCGTCCATTAATGGGTATATGTCGGCTTATAAGTGTTGTTGTTGGGTGTTGATGCCTTGTTGTCGATTAATACCATGTGCGACTACGCACGATATGTTGAACTACCTATTGTGTTTGTCTCGGCCTTCCGGGGGACCTGCAAGAAGAGAGAACGCCTCGGAGGTCAAGCGGACACTAGTGTGGTACTGGCCAAGGGCTCTCCGACGTTCAAGTCATGCATCTGTTTGGCTGATAGAGAGACTAGGGTTATATATGAGAGAGTCTACTTACAATAAGGGTGGAGATAATGCTCTTATTTATAATGCCTTACATGGACCAGGCATAAGACGGGTCTGCCCCGTGATTCAGATGCACCATACCATGGTGTCAGGGTGGTAGGTGACATGTATCACAATCCTATATGGTGGACAATCCTTCATCTAAAGGCCGTAATGAGATCATATGGTGGCCTTGGAAATCAGTTGTTACCCGGCTTCAAGCTATATCCATCCGGCCTGAGCATGCATTCTTTCGAAGGAGGCGACAGCTTGGACGACAGTCAAATGAGGCCCCAAGGACTATCTCCAGAAAGTGTGCCAGTCGGCTGAGAGTTGCGTGAACCTAAAGAACAACTTCTGTCCGAGCAGGGTGATCACAAAGCCGAGGTGAGCTCCTCAAGAAGGGTGTCGAGCATACTCCGAGCCCTGGGTAATTGAAAAAAAAAAGTTTTTATTGTTCTTTGTTGTTAGATTAATGGGTTTGATCAGGCATGAAGTAAGAAACAATTTTTTACTTAAAAAAGCAATGAATAATGATCTTTTGGCGCTTTTATTTTTATCTATATTGGGAAGGATTTGACGATCTTTATTTGGGGAGAGGGCTTGAACATTGGGGAAGGGGACTCAAGAAGAAGAACTTATCACCTAGACTTTACCAGTTTAGCCAGCAAGCAATTACCCTTTTTAATCACGTGGCTGCACATCGAGATATCTTTGCATCCAGCGGTTGCTAATCAATCCTAGCATGGTGTCGGGAAAGTACATTCCAGCACTATAGAACGACCCTTTGTTTGGTTTTTGAAGTTTGATCTATAAGTAAGGTCTTGATTGCGCTTTCCGTGGGCCCAGAACCGGTTAAAGTGGCAAAGAGGATAGAGGTAGGAGGGGGATCATTTGATCTTTTTTCGTTCTATTAAAAAAATTCGATTTATAAAGACGTATGTAATATTTTTAATATAGATACTCGTAAATCAAACCGTTACAAAAGTAATTCTGTCAAAAGAAAAAATAGAAAAAAGAATCACGAGTGAAATAGCAATAGTGCCGTGACTTCTGCATATTTCTCGCCATAAATTTTTGCAAAGTGCAATCCACGTCCACCATCCTTTGTATCTTTGCCACTGTCATACCATGTTAATCAGAATCAGATAAGATTATAACAGAAGCTTAGGAAAAAAAAGAAAAAAAAGAGAGAGAAGAAGATAACATTTTAAACATAAATAAACAAAAGGACACATGCAAGCAATCATTCTTCTCGTCTTTCTCCTTTCTTTTCTGTTTTTCGTTTCTGTTTTTTTTTTTTTCCCTTCTCAACAAGTCACGAATACAAATTAAAAGAAGAAATTATATCAGACCAATTTGATTGAGGCAATTATCAGTTGAATTAGAGTAGTACTGGAATATTATTTTTGGATTTTTTTTTCTTTTGTGCTCGAACCAACATGTGCAAGGTACTATTTTTAATGCAATTTTTTAAAAGAAAATTACTTAGTATGCCACATTTTTAAAGAATATGTTTATTCATGCCACAATTGAAAAAATTATGTCATACTACTACTCATAAAACTTGTTAAAGTTATGTCACATTTAAATATGTTTTTTAGTCCTAATATATGATGCTTTTTTATTTTTTTAAAAACAAAGAAGCATCGTCGTATACAGAGACAGAAAAAAAAAGAAACAAATTACACTAAAATACTTGTAGAAGTATCGTATAGGAAATTGCTTCTTTATTTTTCATTTCTTCCTAGTAAAAACTAAAAATGTCAGACCGGAAACAGCCTTTTTTTTTTTTAAGAGAACTAGGGTTGTTGGTTTTAATTCATCCTTTTAATTTTATTTTATATTTTTTTGTTATAAATTAAATAAAATAATCACTTTAGACCATAGAGAACAAAAAAGAAACTGTAAAAAATTTTGAATTTAGTTTTCAAACATTATCGAAGATTAAAGAAAAGGTTATTTTTGTCAAATTGATTTATTTCATTCCATTGCTTTGACTAACCAAACATCATAATTAGGTTCAAAATAAATAACTTACATTCTCATTTTATTATATTCTTATCCCCGTTACAATTCTTATTTAATTATGTTAAACTAAAAGTCACTTGAAATTTAGTAATTATTCACCCTTAAATGATCGTGTGTATAGACATTTGTCGAACTTTATAAATCTCGTCTTATTTTATTATTATAAAGTTACAATTTTTTAGTTTGTATCATTAGATATATAAATTTGGAAACTTTTCTAATAAAAAAAAAAAATGTGAACTGCTCAAAGTAACATTAATATTTGGACATTTATATCGTTGACTGAATTACATACCATGCTATCCTTAGCAAGCCAATGCACCAAAACCTACGTAAATGCCCAAAAAAAAAGAAAAGTATGCATTAGCACCGCATTAAATTCTCCCCTCCCCAACTCACGCAAAGAGCTTTCTCCCTTCTCTTTTCTCCTTTTTATTTTTTATTTTTTTATTTTTATCTTCATTGCTGTAACTATTGTTTTCAACTACGTACTTAAAATTCTTGGTGTAAAATTCTCGTTATAAAACAAAGGTAAACTACGTTATAAAATTTTTATATGTTGCAAGAAAATCATTTTAACTTTAAGTTTTAACCGCGTCGTTAAAAATTCTCATCTGCTATAATGTTTTGGTTTCAACTCTATAGTTTTAACTACGTTTTTAAATTTATTATTTTAAATATGCCAATTCTGCTTATTATAGAAGATAAACTCAACAAAAAAATGGTCCGTTAATGAGAAGGAAATACCAATAGGATTAATTACATAATTGTACATCTTAGTTTTAATAATTTTTTAATTTGTCCATCTGTTTTTAGAAATTGCAACGGTATTCTTGAAATTTTAAAACTTAATTTAATTTCATCCCAATGAATTAAAAAAATTAGACAAAATAACATGACTACCCTTAAATGGTTATAATAAATATTTTATATATTAAAAACATAAAAAAATCCTAAAACAAAACATCAAGTTTCATAAATGGATCTTAAGTTTTATGACTTTTAAAATTTTAAATTATATTTTTTAAAAAATTTTTTCAAGAAGAAACATATATTTCGTAAACAAATTAGATTTAGTTAAGGCTATGCTTATCTTATTTTCATGTTTTTTAAGTCAAAAAATTTTACAAAATAGAAAATTAAAACAAGTTTTTCAAATTCAAATGATAATTTTTTAGTTTAAAAAAAATAAATTGAAAAATAATAAAAACTAATATGGTTTTTGACAAAATAGTTAAAACTGTTGGTTAGAATTATTTTTACTGTAGCATATAAGAGTTTTATACTCTAATAATTTTTTTATTTTATTGTTATTATAACATATAAAAATATATACATATAAAAATTTTATATTATTTATAATTTTCAAAAATAATCCAGACTACCTTCTATTAAATATCTTATGAAAGGTATCACAATTAACCCAATACATACTCTGCAAAGCGTTACTCCCCCTCCCTCAGGAAAAAAAACCCACAAAATGCTGACTGTACGGACCCATTACACCCACGCAACACCCTCCAGTCCATTATCCTCTCCCACTAGCCGACAAAAAACTGCAACCTGCAACAACCGGTACACGATCCAATCAAAACTTCCATCTTCACCGGCACAGCCAGTTTCGTCCCGTCATCCACGGCTTCTTTCTCAATTCTTACCCCATGTTTCTCCGTACAATATAATAAGAAAGAAAAAGGAAAAACAAGTTGAGATTTCTTTCTTCAAGGTCTCCTTTTCCTCGCGTTCGATCTCCGATCCGTTCCTTAGATCTCGTCCCCTTCGTCTTGGTGGGTGATTTTCGCTGTAATTTTCATTGAAATTCTCTCTATTTTTTTTCTTCGATGAATTTTTCTCAACTGTTTGTTTGTTTGTTTAATGATTTCTTGTGTTATTCAATCGGTTATTTGCGATAGACATGGTGATTTCGATCTCTTGTGCAAGTTCTGATTGAACTTGTCCATTTTTTTAATTATTATTATTGCGATTTGGTTTTGTCGATGGAATTTTAGCTTTTGAATTCGCTTTGCGTGGATTTTCTATTGTTCTTTTGTAATTTATGAGCTAACAAAGGTGGCTCAGGAGTTTGGTGTTCTTTCTTTCTTTTCTTATTTGTGATTTTTTTCTTTTCATGATAAACTTATAGTTGTTTAAATTTTCGACTTTCTTATTGGAATCTCTGATAGTTTGAGTTGAAACCGTGTTACGAATCATACCTTTCACCTTGGTGTTATTTTGCAAATTTAAGAATTTTGTTCGTTATGTTGAATAATTAGGAATAAGAATCCGAAAATTGTCCCCTATGGAGTTGGATTGATAGTTATACTTACGGTCATGCAAAGTTTGCTCCTAAAAAAAATTCTTGTTACCAAAAAAAAGTTTGCTTTTTTAATCTTCAATGGTGATGCATAAGATATATTACCTATGGCTTTGTTATCTGGGGAGTGGTTGAGATATCATATTATAGATATTTGATAAATAAACAAGCTTCTTATCAATAAGGAAATAAGGACAGGACAGAAGAGGAGGACAAGGAGTCCTCTAAAAAGGAAAAATAAAAAAGGGGTGAATGTCACAGTACAAGCAACAGCAGCTAGAAACTGCTAATGCCTAAAATTAGAAACGAAAGAACCATCTCTGGAATTTTTTAGATAGAGAAGCCCAGATTGATTTGATATATTGTTCTCGGTGAAAGTTTCTGCTTCCAAAAAAAAAAAAAAGAGATTTCATAGCGCCCAAAACTGAATCCCATCCCAAAGATGAATTAATTGATCCTAAAAATTTGGAGATTTCGAGCCTAATAGTCCAGAATAGCAAGTTTTGTTCACTTCCAGAACTGAGTTGCTTTGATAACAAGAGTGATTCATCAAATTAAACGTGATTTGGTTTTAAAAGTGATATTGGACATGTTTCTCCTATCAATGCTTTTACCTAATCAGGGAAGGTCTATGGAAGCCTAGCAGATATAAGCACAGAAGGGACTGCATTTTGCTATGGCAGTGTGTGTTGGGGAATATGTATGTATGTATGTATGTATGTACTCATCCCATAAATTTCATATTTAAATATTATTGACTAGTGGAATGGTCTTAACTTTGGAGGTCGCACTGACTTCTATTTGAGATTTTATGTTTGCTGTTTTTGTTTTATTTTTATCATTGTTGTTAGGTTTTTGTGGTTAACACTTTGTGCATGTGCAATTCAGGAAGCTGTTAAAAGTCCTGTGAGGATGGCAGACGACGAGGGAGAGGAAAACACTTCTCGTGGAAATGAATGGGAAGTTGTCTCACTCACGGCATCAGCATATGCTGCTGCACCTGGTCCAAAAGAAGTTGAATCAAACGATAATGACAAGCCTAATACGTCAGCAGAAGAAGCTGAAACTTCCCGTGCCTTGTTCATGTCAGGTCATTTTGTTTTCCCACCAACTCAACGTGAGAATTTGCCCTTGGAACCTGATAATGGCGCAGTTGATAGTGACCATGGGGATAAAGATGTAGTAACTGAATTGGCGTCTGAAGAAGCGGGTAGATCTAGTGGAAAGGATGAAGAAAATTGGGAATTCAAAGAATTGGCCGTACCAGATGAGTTCCAGGGAATGCAGATTTTTGACGAGAAGGGTAATAGGTTATCCTTTCGTGGTACAGATTTTGAAGAAGGTACAAATCTTCAAGGTTTGCATCTTGTTGAAGAGCAAAATTTATATGGTGCTTCCAAGTATAGTTCTTTCCACGGTGAGACAACTCTAGGTGGTTCAGCACCATATGGAGAGGAGACAGCTGTTCCGGATTTCATAGAACCATCAGAGCAAGGTTTAGATGCTGGGGACATCACACCAAGGCCTTCAGAGGATGACAAACATGATGGTTGTAGGCTTCCATGTGGAGCATGGTGGAAAAGAGGAGCTGCTTCTTTATATTCTCAAGCAAAAGAAGCAAATGCATTTTGGTCCATCTTCATTGCAGCAGCTGTTATGGGTCTAGTGATTCTTGGGCAGCAATGGCAGCAAGAAAGATGGCAGACTATGCAACTTAAGTGGCAGTTCCGCCTTAATAGTGAGGTCTGTTGATTGCTCTTGTTCTCTTTTCAAATGCACCTTAACTTGAATAATATTTTTCTTTCCTAGTTGGTTTCTTGAAGCTTGTATTTGTCGGTTAGGGTACCATGGGAGTATATTTTGCCACTTCTTTGCAAATGGAAATTTAATGTAATACTCTCTCTTTATTTGATTATTATAGGAGCAATTAGCTACAAGGATACCCTAAACTTATGGTTATAGAGCCACAGATACGATTTGGGAAAGTCATATTTCAAGAGTGTTAAACAAAACCTGAATGCTAATATGGCTTACCTTTGAGATACTTGTAATGCCACCCGCGTGAATTTTTCTTTAAATATATTATGTTACATGCCACTATAATGGCATAGAGTTTTTTGCTGATGAAACATTGAGTGCGGTTTCCTCTAACTTGCTGGATTTAAATTTTCTTGCTAGATAGATTCAACTACAGTTTCTATTTTATCCTTGTGCTAAAGTTGTAATGTCAATATGTAGACAGTTAAGGTAAAATTGATTTCAATTACTTTCAGAAAATTCACAAGATTAAATAGACTAATTACATAATTAACGTTTTAACTACTACTAGATAACAACTCCATTTGCACTAAACGACCGAGTAACAACTGTTTTCTAAAGCCAACTAATTTGTCAACACAATCTTTCTTTATTTCATTTATGTGGTTATTTCTGCCTGTAGAACAACCGAATCCGTTAATCCTTCTGCTTTCGTGTACTGTTTCATATGGGGTTTACTTGAACATTTTTGTTTCGCCTTAACCTTGAACTTAATAAAATTGACGTTTAAATATATCCTTCCTTTTTTCTTTTTTGCATTGGCAGAAGGCAGGCAGGATGTTGGGTCCTATATCTCGACTAAAAGATGTGATTGTGGGAGGTCATCGTCGCGGTTCCTCCATCAGAGGCAGCTCCTCAAGTGAGAATTAAGATGTCAACATGGTCTCCTTTATTTGGGGAGCAGTCTTCAAACGAAGGATCAAGATGGTGTGAGAGCGAGGAGGAGAGTTGTTAGGCTGTGATATGTTAGTTTGCTGCAGTGTGGTACGCCTTTTTTTTTTCGATCTTTTTCTTTTGTTCTTTTTACCTATTTTCCTAAACTCTGTCCTTAGCGAAACATGTTAAAAGCTTCATGTAAATTATTATATGGTAGTGTTATTCCCTGAATTTGCATCTGTATAGCTTTTCGGTGCTGGCAGTAACTCATTGTTTATCCATGTAAAATGATTATGCTCCGCACTGTTGTTTAAGGTAATATATATATGTTAGTGGATTAAGATCCAAAACTTCATTTTGTTGACAGCTTTATCGGTTTATGAAAGGTGCTGCATTACCACCAATATGAGATAGTGCTTTGTAGCGATGTCAAAACAGACTAGGCCCGCCACGAGTATAGCATGTTAAAAAAGGTATGATACGACACGGCATGATTATTAAATAAACCTCGCCCATCATGCGTATTAAATGGGTTGGGTTTGACCCAACTTTTGGGTACGAAGCATGTGAAGGGTACGACAGTAAGGGCCTGGTATAAGCATGTTAAAAGCACGATTGTGGTCTAATTATAAATACGATTAAAATATGCAATTTAAAACTACTCGTACTATTATATTTTATATTTTTATAAATATCTTTATAAAGAAATTTTAAATTTCTAATAGTTTGATTAAAAAAGAAAAAAGATCAAATAGATTTTTTGTTGGTAAATTGTCAATTGTCAGTATATATTTACCTTCTTTGATTTATATGAAAAATTAAATAATTAAAGCTACACCGTACAAGATTTTACAATATTTTTGTCCTCAGAAAAAGTTTTTTTAATCAATAATGTACTTTCTTTTGTTACGAGTTAGTGTTTTTATTTTTTGTAAATTTAACATTAGATAGGAGAAAACACGTAAAGAGCTAAAAGTACAAGAAAAAGCATGAACATAGATATGGGCGTGAGCATGGCTTAAGCACTTTATGGACTAGTCTAGCATGGCACGATAAATAAATAGACAGACTCAGACACGGCTTGAAATACGCTTGGGCTTATATTAAACGGGCCAAGTTGATCTAGGTTAATCCATTTGACATCTCTTGTGCTTGGTGGTTGATGCTCTTAAGCGACCATTTGATTATTAGATGATGCAACAATGAATTTGGGGTTTGGGGGTTGGGGTCTCTGTGGAATGTGGGCCTACAAATCACTCGCTCTTTTAATTGTTGCTGTCACAAATTTTTTTTTTTTTATACGCCTTGTGAGGTTTTAGTGAACCGATAAATTACTCTTTAAATGAATATTTATAGAATGCTTGACACATTAATTTAAACCAATAATAGTATAAAGCTCTTATATGTTATAGTGTAAAGCAAAAAACAGTTACAGTGTTAAGCTCTAGCGTACTACAATGTTTGAACTAATTTTTTCAGTTTAAACCGGTTTGTTAAACACCCAAATTTTGACTGACTATAAATTTCGAAAGACATGCCTTCTTGCACTGGACATGAAATGCCTCATTTTTAATAGAAATTTCACTAACTCTTTCAATCAACTCATATAACATGAAGCTATATAGAGATGAGGGTTGGTGTGACCTTTTTCTTTTTCTAATTTTGTATATGACATTTTAGATAAATTATATTGTCTCCCCAAAAAATATATTTCTACCTTCTAAAATCAATTTCGCCCTTTATTTTATTAGTTCAGTCATACTTCTACCCTCTTCACTGGTTTTTTCAGCTCCGTTTTCTATCTATGGATGAATGTGGGCCTACAAATTACTTGCTCTCTTAATTGTTGCTTTTAAAGAGATTTTTTTTTTGGCACTTTTACCTCGTGATTTTTTTAGTGAATTGATAAATTTGCTTTCTGGGTATTTTATTTTGACGAATTACCTTGTAAATTTAATAAAATTCTGCAGAGTGCTCTTTGTTGATTAAGGATCTTAAAATTTAGACGTCGATGCCTTCATGCACGGGACAAGGGATCCTTTGTAGGCAAGGATGAAAATTATATTTGTATTTCAGTTTTATGGAAATTTCACAAAAAATAAAAATAAAAAAGATTGATAGCTCTGGACATGTCACATATTGGGTTTGAAGATCTCTTTTCCCACCATATTTTCATTGAAAAATTACAAATTCTCCCAATTGTCTGTTTGAGATAATGGTGGTATTTTTCGTCAAGGATAATTGAAAATTCCACGTCCATTACTGTTTTCAAACTCATGATTATATGGATAATAAGCATGTGAAGCTTCAATGAAGGAGTTGTTGTAATATGATCCTAAATTCATAGATTATAAACTCATAAAAATACTTTCTTCCTCAGATGTTAGCATTCTTAATATTCCTACTCTATTTTTATACGACATGCCAACTTCATCTACATATGGACTTTTGCATCTCTACACATGGTTTTTACCTTGTGTGCAATATGTGCGGCTACTTTCACCAATAAGTGGACTCGATGATAAACCAATATCTTGTAAATTTCTTCTACCAAACCTTCCATTGCCACAATCGCTATTATTGCCTCCATCATCAACGTCAATATTATTATCTTGCCCTTCATCACCAGAACTCTTATCACAATTCAACACTCTCTCCATGAGGATCTCACACTCTTACTTTAAATGTAGTATCTTCACTATGATTAATCCTAACTTCTTCAACCATTACTATCTCTAGATGATTCCATGATCACAAAGTATTTGCAACCATATGTGGATTGGGTTGGTTTTGTCATCATTGAGGGTGTAGGTGAAGAGGTCGAATCCAACCGGAAAGGTTGATCATCTTCCTCTTTACTTTTTTTCTAATACCATGCCTTCAAGGTCTACATAATCTACTCTGAGACTTTCTTTTAAGCTTCCATAACTTGTATTTTCAAGTTAATATTATAGCAGCAAACATTATTTGCCGAGCTTTTAGATATGCGGCAAATACTAAAGATGAGGTGGTTTGGGGAGAAAATTTGCATAGCCAATGTTCGCCTTCTAAAAGCAATAGCAGTACGTTCCTAAAACTTTGGTTTTTGATTTTGTTTACATCTCTAAGGTAGGTAAGCTGCACATATTAATTTTTAGATAATTTACATTATTAAAAAAACGATGTGGAGGCAAATGTTGTTTTTTTTTTTTTTAAGGTCTTTTTAAAATAAATCACTATACTTTTGCTTTTGAAAATTAGGCAAATGGCCGCCCCATTTTTATTAATTATAAAGTCAAAATGACAAAAATAATTTTTACTAATTATCTATCAGCTATAGTTTATTAGTGACAAACTCTCGTAAATAACAAACCTAAAAAAAAAACCCGACTCTAACTTTTTCTCTGTTCTCTCTCTCCCCTCTCTCACTGCATAGCTTTTTCAGACATTGTTGGTACCACACTATCTATTGAGTTTATCAATGATAAACCCGAGTTTATTATTAATAAATCCGTAAATAACAAACCCTAAAAAAACCCAACCCTAACTTTCTCTCCTTGTTCTCCCTCTTTTCTCACTGCACATCATCTCTAGACCTTGTCGATGCCACACTATCTATCGAGTTTATCAGTGATAAATTCGAGTTTATCACTAATAAACCCATAAATAACAAACCCTAGAAAAATCCCAAACCTTAACTTTCTCTCTCTCCATCTTCTCTCATTGTACAACATTTTCAAATATTGTCGGCGCCACACTCTATCAGGTTGGCCATCTATAGTGTTGGTGAACCTTATTTTAATTAGTAATAGTGAATATTATTTTTGTCATTTTGATTTATAATTAATAAAAATTTGTCATTTTCTTAATTTTGAAAAAAATATGCTCGGTCACTCAGCTTAATTTCCCTTAAAAAATATGCAATGTGCATACCTCATATCTAAATTGGGTTATATTTTATGAGTATGCTTCCAATCATGTAACACTTTTTGTATGGCTTAAAGTCATGGTTGTGCTCATGGACATAAATTTCGCTGAAATTTTAGAAATTTTTGTTATATTTTATGAGTATGCTTCCAATCATGTAACACTTTTTGTATGGCTTAAAGTCATGGTTGTGCTCATGGACATAAATTTCGCTGAAATTTTAGAAATTTTTGTAAAAATTTTATAAATTTCGGGGTATCAAAATATCTTTCCATTATAATATTGATTTCAAAAAAATACTGAAAAAATCGATAAATATCAGCGGAAATATCGAAATTGAAAAATATGTAGTGTATTTTTGTACAAAAGTGTGATACATATCGTGGAAATTTCGATCAAATTTTGTCTTGTAGTTGTTTTTTTGAAATGAAAAAAAGCATAAAGTGTTATCAATGCATGAGAACTATTCCATTCGAATAATGCATTGTACTTTGCACATGAACGAGTGTTGGCATAAAACTTTGCAGGCTGATAAGTAATGAATTTGGGATGAAGATGATATTTTCATGAGTTTACAATAAATGAATTTGGGATTTAATTATAGCATCTCTTTCAATGAGGCTCCTAATGTTTATTATCCATACAACCAGACTTTGCAAAGTATGATGGTTATGAAATTTTCAATTATTCTCGTCCAAGCATATTGCCACTATCTCAGGTAAACAATTGAGTGAATTAAAAGTTTCCCATTTATAGAAATATGGTAGGAAGAAGTCAAGAAACTAACATGTAGCATATTTATAACTATTACTCAATTAAAATATCATGGCATCAATATTATTTGAATTAAGATAGAATCTCAATCATGTTTGAGCTTCATAGAATTTTTTTTTGTTATTGACAAATCTATTATGTATGAAGTTTAGTACGTAAATCATGAATATTTATGTTACTTTTTAATGTTTATTACATTTTAAAGTGTTAGAGAGTGTTAGAGATCAATTTAATATAAAATTCTATAATTTTAGTATTTTATTTTTTAAATTTCTATCGATATCGATATTTTTTAAAATTTTTGTAAAATTAAAGTACCGATATTTTTACCGATATTAATATTACCATCCTTGGTTGTTGCTTGGCACCATCCTTATATTGGTATATTGGGTTATTGTAGCAAGTTAGATGAAAATATACCAAATATAAAGTTAGCGGAGGTCAATTGAATAAGTTGCAAGTGTTAGGCATTTGGCCGCAAAGAAGATGATTTTATAGAGAAAAAAAATTAAGAGATATCTGGTCAAAATTATGGAGATTGGATAGGTAAAATGATAAGGATGAGATAACTCTCTACTTAACGCTGTGAAGTTTTCTCTGCAACAACTTGACGATAATATATTCTCTTCTCAATCTAAGAGAAGCACGGTTAATGTCTCATCACTCATTCATGTCACTGAACTTCCTCTTCCCCTCTCTCTCTCTCTCTCTCTGTTTTTTTTTTTTTTAATAAAAAACTTGAGATTCTTTCTTAAACTTTGTTACTCATGATGGGAAATATTAATAAAAGAGGTGTTTGATAGTGGTAAGAACTACTCAATTTTTACTACAATCTCAATTATAAATAGTATAAAGTTCTCATATGCTACAGTAACAATAAAAAAATATGCTACAATATAAAACTCTCACAGTAAAAGTGGTTTCTATCACTAATTTCCACCACCCTTTTAAACACCCTAAATACATAAAAAGAAACTATCAAACTGCCGAGCTTTCCAGTCTTCCTGGTGGCCGATATTTCTTCGAAATTTTCTTGAAATTTTATACAAATTATAGTGCACTTTTACCGAATTAATATTATTATTAAACCAAGATTTATCGACACTGCATTTTTTTAAACAAAAAGATTTACCGATATTTTTTTGAAATTTTGATAGAAAAGATTTTTAAAAAAATATAATATTTCACCACCTCTCAGAAAAAAAAAAAAGAAGAAAATTCAGCATGATTTTTGACCATACATGTATGAATTCACATATTAAATCATCATCGATTTGAGGCACCTTGTATTACCTTGTTAAATTTTAAGGAATAATTGCCACAATTAAAACAAAAAAAATTAAGAGATACGCTGTCAAATCGTGAAAACATTATAAGCAAAAACACCAAAATACACTCGAGAAATGTCCCAACTTCACCACATAAGTGAAATCAATTGCCACTATCACAATCAATATGATTTACAAAAGTCTACAGAAATAACTACTTATTGAACGTTGCTTTACATTTAAGTAGGTTAATAATGCTTTATAGTGGACGTTGCTCGTAATATTAGAAGCCACTCAGGCTGGCTCAGCAGAAGCATGTCCCTTTTTTTAATCATTAAAAAAAGCAAAACAACAAAAATAAAAAAGTCCTTTATTTGACGATGAAGCATTTTTTGCTCGGGTTTATATCCATGATCAAGGTCTTAAAACACCAAGGATCAATAGAGCAAGAAACTTTTCACCAAGTCAGCATAAAAATTTGTTTAGACAATTTTCAACCGCGATAACCGAAAGAACTTCCATTTGATGATGGATGTTTCCTAAGAAATTCACCCAAAAAAAAAGAAAGAATGATGCTGAAAAATAGAAAAACCTGTTTAACTGTTGTAATCCAATGAATCCCATCAGTGCAAAATTCCTTACTGATAATTTAATTCAGTTTCGTACATCACACGAGTTCCACGAATGGGAAACCGCGATTAGGGATGTTGTATTAAAGAGGCATATAATTTTATAGTTGTCTCAACGTCTGATTTTCAGTCCTACTGAATAGTAACTAAAGATGCTTACTTATCCAAGGAAGTTGATTATGACCAAATGGAGCACCAAGTTGCAGAGAACAAAATCTGCAAAAGCTCTCTCGGGTGGTAAATCCTGCATGTAAGTGGGAGAAAATATGATCCATGAGACATTAAAAACCAACTATGAAACATTTTAAAGCAACCAAAACTAAACAAAGGGAAGGCAGCTTCTATTTGCTTTGTTTTCTTCTCTTTTATAGCTCTTGAAGGGAAATGACAAAGTCTTGATTTATCGAACAATTTCTAGGTTCCAAAGGTTACCCTGAATTCCCTAGCTTGTTTAATGGGAGGGAAAAGTGGAACAATGGATAAGGGTGAGAAGATTAATAGGATTCCAGGACCTAACTCCCAATATGGAGGAATACATGCCAAACATGATAAGAGAAAGGCCGTCCCCTTCCTTTCCAGTCTCCTCCTTATATATCTTTCCTTCTTTCCATCCTATTTACCTTTCGCTTGCCAAACAAAGCTTAAATTTCTTATTCTTTGCTCACATCCTTCAGTGCACACTCAATTATCCAATATATATTATGCAAATTATGCGTACAAGTTACAGCCGTGCAGCAGAAAATCTAACTCTGAAATTCAAATTTTCTTCACAAACAGCGGAGATAAATAGTTAAAGAAGGAAACAGATTTTATACCTTGAATTCCTTGTTCTCTTTGTTCACTTGGATGCGAAGACAAACTACAGACAGAAAATAAATCGTTTCTCAGCCTTACTCTGTCGGAACATGAATTCTCATTTTAGCAATATAGTACATGAAATCTTCTTACCAGCAAGGACTGCCGTCCCAATGCAAGAAAGCACTCCAGAAAGGAAAGAGTTGAATGGGAAGGATCCAACTATGGCCATGTAAACTACCTATTTGTAAGCAAAGTTATGTCCATATTAATCAAGTCGGAAATTCCTAAACCAAATTTACCATCTCACACAAATAAACACCAATACGCTACATAAAAAAAAAAAAAAAAAAAAGCCCTACCTAATAGAGCAATAAAGGACCACAGTGTAAGAGGAACTGCTACTTTAGTGAAGTTTCAAGACAAGATTCCTTTTTTTATGATTAAAACCTTAAAAGAACTTCTAATTCTGCCCTTTTCCTCGAGAAAGGCAATGACTAAAAAAGTTGTATCGCCTAAAAGATGCAGGGATTTCAAAAATAATAAAACTTGCAAACCTCATCTTATGGATAACTAGTAGAATATTAACTTGTGTATAGTGACCACATACATAATAGTGCGGCATCTTGCACAATGATGAAAGAAAACTTAATCTGTGAAAACAAAAACATGAAGGCATTAAAAAGCAAGAAGAAAAATCATTCCTGCCGTCTACATGGACAAAGAAAACTTTTTTTCTGTCACAAAATTTTCAACAATTTATTTACAATTTGCACCACATAAGAAGCTAAAATCTATATACTTCAAAAATCTTGCAGGACCAAGCATATGGGTCTACCAATGCTCAGTTTTACAAAAGATCAATGAGTTTTAGCCTCCTTAATAGCATACCTAGAAGTTAAACTCCTAAATTGCTAGTACAAGTATAAAGTTTCTCTTCTATTTAATCTAAATTGCCCCTTAACAATAGCAAAACTTTTCATACATTTTCAAAATCAAAAGAAAAGGTTTAACAATCAATCTCTGAGAAACAAAAAAACATTTGTTGAAGTTTTTAAATTTAAGAATTGACATCAAACATTATAGCAGCATCCAGTAAAGAAACTTAACTATATGACAAACAAGAGTAATTACCAAGAAATCATGCTAAAAAAAGGAAGCTTAAAAAAAAGACTTTTGTATGCCTTAGGTTAGGGAGAGAATAGAAGCAAGCAAAGACTTGTCCAAAAAAGAAAATTGGGAATTCTAGCAAACTAATGGGTGCAAATCAGGGAAAAAAATAAAAACTAAATCAAGATCTGAGATATCTAAATTGAGCACAATGCTTACAATTCAGGCACATTCACATAACAATTTCAAATTCGTTGTAACTGATCAATTCGCATCAAGTGAAGATCTTTTTATGTTTTTTTTTTTTTAAAAAATTTTTCGACAACAAATTCATGTCCCAAAACACGAAATTGCAAAACATATGTGTGAATCGAAAAGTACCTGAATACAAGCTGTGAGGACAGCGAAAACCACGTAAAGATCGATGATCTGCAGGAGGAGGAAAAGTGGGTAAAAAGCATTACTTTGGGGCAAAGAGAAAGAAAGAGGGGAAAAGAGAGAGAGAGAGAGAGAGAAAAAGAGAGAGAGAGAGAGACCTTGAGGTTAGTGGGTGTGGCCGAATAAGCGGAACGGAGGGATTCGAAGAGAGCTTGAGCGTCCTTGCTTGTCGATCTGGCCATGGCGGACTTTCGTTTTTGGTCGTCTTCTACTTCCAACACTGTTTTGTTTTTCTCCCTCAGGGATCTCCGGACTGCATAAAGAAAACACTTCTCTCTATTCAATACCTCGTCCGATGACCAATATCGTCATTGCACTCACTCTTTTTTTATACACAATTTTTTGCAATATTTTTACTATAGGGTATAGGAGAAATATGCGAAATACCCATAACATTTTACGCGCTCGTGGAGTCATACTTAAAATATCTCTAAGCAATTAATTTTTTAAAATTTAAAGATTATTCTTTTCAATTTATATAAAATGTTATTTTAAATATAACTCAATTTAAAAATTAAAATATAAGGTAATTTAAAATTTTTAGATAAATATTTGTTATGGTGCAATTTAGTGAGGCTCAAATTGTTAGCAGGTCCGTGCGGCCCAATGTTGTACCAGTCGGATGGATCGGGTGAAATATACGAATTAAAAAGCCCAATCGAATTGATGGTTCGAGTTGTTCGTTTGATTCAATTGTTTTCGCATAATTCGTGTCGTTCTACTCATTGAAGATATTTTGCACTCGTTTTTGTGTCTTTGTTCGACTGGGTCGATCGTCTTGAACTGACAGTTACCTGCACTAACAAATGGTTATAGCACGTCTAGTCATGGACTGGAACGTGGAGGAGGCGTGATTTCTTGCTGCCTGTCATCGATTGACACGTGTCCCACTATTGCGATTACTTATGGTGCTTTATCCCACTCCGTCAGACTGTTGGGAGCCACTATCCTTCCTCATCTTCTATATAAGGGGAAGGCTACTTCGTTGTATGAGATACAGAAATATAGATACCGAAACCCTGCCAATTTCCTTTCATCCTTCTCTTGTAATTTGTATTCAATAACTCCATAGTGAATTACAGTGGACGTAACTCTTCATTAACAGAGTGAACCACTATAAATCCTATGTCATTTTTACTTCGCTTTTACTTCGTTTATTTCATTTTAATCTAGCAAACAAATTCGAATTTATAGATCCATTCAACGGTGATTTGAAGGCCCAAATTCCTAAATAACCCAATTTAGAGTTCTAATATTTGATTGTAGATTCATCGTTTTCAGTTTGGCGCCCACCGTGGGGCACATCAAGTCATCAACTCCAGGATCTGAAACTCGGATTCAAATGACAGACAACGTTGACAACCAGCACACTCTGGAAACCACAGTGGAAGAGACAGAAGTAACCAATCAGGACAATCGACAAATAGAAGCCCTCGTAGCAGAAGTTGAGGCTCTAAAGAAAACACTTCAAGAGCAAGCAGTTCATTCTTAGGAACGTGACAGAAGAATGGAGCAACTGAGCAGTGAAAATTTGGCTTTGAGGAGCCAAATCAGCTATCAAAATTCATAGATGGCTCCACAGTCATATTATTACCCATACTATGGGTATTCAACATTTCCAGCTTCGTCTACAACACAGTGGCAATTTCAGACCCCACAACCAGGAACACAGTAACGTACCCATAACCCGATTGGGAGAACACAACCGTTATACTCTCCATCAACTCCAGCACCAGCAACTACGTCAGTTGGCACAGCCATGACGACTCCAGCTACTACAACTACAACAAACGTTACTATGGAATACAGGCACCACAGCGAAGAAATAGATAGAAACAAAAGGATGGAACTGACAATTCGACAAGAAGCACCAGCTGTCAATTTGTTGACCCCATAGTCGATCCAATTAATGATGAGAGAAATGTTCTACCAGAATTCCAAGCTCGTAAAAGAGAAGATTGACAAAAAGGTTTCCAAAGCCACGAGCAAGACCCCGGCATTGGATGACATCTCAAAAAACATTCGAGATACCCCACTGACGAAGAGGATTACCTCGATAGTACCGCCAAAGTACGAAAACATTGTGTTCGCTCGATTTGATGGAACCTCAGACCCAAAAGACCACCTGTTGCAGTACAAGAATGTGGTCAGCGCTACTAGTATTCCCGACTCGATTCTCGATGAACTGATGTGCAAGCTGTTCGCTCAGTGGCTCAAAGGCCCGACACTTCGATGGTTCAGCAACCTACCAACGGGATCGATCGACAGCTTTGAAGAACTGGCGAATCAATTCGTAAAATCGTATTCAGTGCACATCAAAACCTGAAAAACAACCAAATATTTATGGTCTATTGTTCAAAGCCTAGGTGAGTTGCTACGGGCTTACATTAAGAGATTTAGTAAAACACTCTTTTAGATTTCGAATTTGGAGGATGGAGCGGCCCGAGAAGCATTGAAGAAAAGACTTCTCCACAAGTTGTCTTTCAAAAACAACATTTGTTTTGACTACCCGCAGATGATCCAGGAAGCACTAAACAAAGCTAAAGGATGGATCGACTAGGAGGAAGAAAATGAAAGATGCGAGTGAGAGTTCGCAAGGAAAAAAAATCACAAGAGATGGAGTCAGAAGTAGGAGCAGCAACCGAGTCGACAGGGAAGGACGAGAACACCGCCAAAGAGAGAATGGAGGCAGAAAGAAGACAAGCCTCGATCCACAACGCGACTGATGTCCCCCCCAAAATACGCCCTAAGCATTTCACCATTTGAATTAGTCGCTCAACTCGAAGGAAAAGACTACGTTCGATGGCCAGGGAAGATGGAGCCGTTCACGCAACCAATCCAAATATTGCGAGTTTCATCGAGACACAAGACACTTGACGGTCGACTGCAAAGCCTTGCGATCTGAGATCGTGGAGCTTCTGAAGAAAGGGGACTTGAGAGAATACCTCTTTGAACGGGGGAGAAAGATATATGGACTCGATAAGGAGCGAAGAGGGTGAAGGGATGAACAATCCCAAGAGAAGACGCCATCACCACCACCAGTCAGGAAGGTAATTGGAGCCATTTATGGAGGCTCAGTTTTTAGTGGCGATTTTGTAAATCAGATGAAATCGCACCAAAGGAAAGCGAATCAAGCGACTGCAAGTTCGTCTCATGGCGACCATTATGAGTATGAAATTTTGTTTCATAGTGACGAGACGTTTGGACTCAACGCCCCGCACGACGACACCCTTGTTATCAAACTCAACGTCGTGAACTGTGAAATAAGCAGAATACTGGTTGACAATAGAAGTTCAGCCAACATCCTTTTTCTTTCAACGCTAAAAAAAATGGAAATCAAAGAAGAGGAAATCGAGAAGTCCCCAATGTCACTGGTAGGTTTCAATGGCGAGACGACAACAGCCATTGGAAGGATCAAGCTTTCGGTATAGGTAGCAGGAGAAAACAAGTTGACTAATTTTCTAGTCATGGATTGCCCATCTGGGTATAACATCATTCTAGGAAGGCCTTAGATACATGCTATGAAAGCAGTCCCTTCAACATACCACCAAACAATCAGATTCTCGACGAAGCAAGGCATTTGGGAGGTTTGAGGAAGCCAAGAGGCAGCAAGGAGCTGTTACGTCACAACTATGAAACAGAAGAAGACTTTATAGCAACTACAGACGACCCAGCAAAGCATGACAAGCAGTCAAAGTTGCATCGAATCGATTCTAGAGCAACTTGACAAAGTCCAAATCGATCCACAAGATGAAAGGCGCGCAGTGAAGATCGGGTCACAGCTTGACCAGGATGTAAAATCCCAAATAATTGATTTTTTAAGAGCTAACGCTGATTGCTTTGCACGGTCTCACATAGATATGCCTGGAATCGACCCGAATATAATCTCCCATCGACTGAACGTCGATCCAGAACATAAACCAATTCGACAGAAGAGAATGAAGCTCAAAAACGAGCAAAACAACGTGGTCAAGGACAAAGTAAGAAGATTACTAGAAGTAGGATTTATACGCCCTGTCCAGTATCTCGATTGGCTTGCTAATGTGGTAATTGTAAAGAAGAAAAATGAAAAGTGGTGCATGTATGTCGATTTTATCGATCTTAACAAAGCCTGCCCCAAGGACAGCTATCCGTTGCCGCATATCGATCGACTCGTCGACGCAATAGTTGGACACGAGATCTTAAGTTTCCTTGATGCATTCTCTAGCTACAATCAAATCTTTTTGCACCCTGATGACCAGGAGAAGACTGCCTTTATAATGGAATAGAGGATTTTTTGTTTCAAAGTCATGCCCTTCAGGTTGAAGAACGCGGGAGCAACTTATCAATGACTTGTCAACATGATGTTCGAGCAACAAATTGGTAAGAATATGGAAGTTTATATCGATGACATGTTGGTTAAGTCTTTGCAGGCTCATCTCTACGTTAAGCATTTGCAAGAATGCTTCGACGTTCTTCGAAAATATGGCATGAAGCTGAATCCAAAGAAGTGCACTTTCGAAGTGGCGAGCGACATGTTCTTGGGATATCTCGTCACCAAGCAAGGAATCGAGGCGAACCCTGATCAGATTAAAGCCTTCCAATTGATTTCTTCCCCGAGAACTAAGTGAGAAATTCAGAAACAAACCGGTCGAGTAGCAGCACTAAGTCAATTCATTGCAAGGTGCTCTGACAAATGTCTTCATTTTTTCCAGTTGCCAAAAAAGAATAGGAAGTTTGAATGGAATGAATGATGTGAATCAGCCTTCCAAGAATTGAAGATTTATTTGACAACTCCGCTGATCTTATCAAAGCCGAAAGAGGGCGAACCACTTTACCTGTACATGGTGGTTTTAGAGACGGCAGTAAGTTCAGCTCTTATTCAAGAAGAAGATGCTATCCAAAAACCAGTATTCTTTGTGAGCCACACCCTGTTGGATGCTGAAACAAGGTACTCAATTGCCAAAAAGCTCGCACTTGCACTCGTCATGTCGGCACAAAAACTCCGTCCATACTTTTAAGGACACACTATTGTGGTGCTATCGTCATACCCGATAAGAGCAATTCTGCACAAGCCTGATGTATCTAGCAGAATGACAAAATGGGCGGTCGAACTAATGGAGTTTGACATCGAGTACAAACCTTGGACGGTGTTGAAAGTTTAGGTGCTAGCAGATTTTGTTGCTGAACTAACTTGCAGGGCTGAAGAAAATGGATTAGGCACATGGGTTCTATAAGTCGATGGGTCAAGCAATGAAAAAGGGTCAGGTATTGAAGTGGTTCTGAAGTCCCCGACTGGCGAAGTGATTGAATAGAGCTTTCGGTTGGGGTTCAGGGCTACTAACAATGAAGCTGAATGCAAGGCCATGGTGTCAGGAACAAGGCTCGCTGCTGCATTGGGGGCTACTAAACTTTTTTTAGAAAGCGACTCAACGTTGGTTGTTAACCAAGTAAATGGAGAATTCGAAGCGCGAGACGAGAAGATGCATATGTACCTGAGTTTAGTTAAAAAACTGAAGGCACAGTTCGATCACTTCGAGGTTAAGCATATACCACGAGAACACAACTCAAGAGCCGATGCACTCGCAAATTTGGGGTCATCCGTCCAAGTGAGCGAGAGGAGAACAATCCCTTTGGAATGAATTGATAGCCCTAGCATTATGCCTGTCGAGAGCACAAGCTATGTCGACCTAAGGGACGATTGGAGGACGCCCATTCAAATGTACATGAGTGATGGCTAGCTTCCTGAAGACAAGCAGACTGCGAGAAAGATCAAAGTAAAAGCTGCAAGGTGCTGCTTGATTAACGGGAAACTCTATAGGCGTTCTTTCACGGGACCTTATCTCCGATGTCTCGGTGAAGACAAGATCGAAAGAGTTATTTAAGAAGTTCATGAAGGATCCTACGGCAATCATTCAGGTGGCAGATCATTGTGCAACAAGGTCAAGAGACAAGGATTCTATTGGCCAACAATGCAAGACGACTGTGAGGACTTCGCTCGCAAATGTGACAGCTGCTAGAGGCATGCTCCCCTTATTCACCAACCAGCAGAGGAGCTCTCTTCGGTCAGCTCACCATATCCTTTCATGAAGTACTCGATGGATGTAGTCGGACAGTTTCCTCCTACACCTGGACAAGTCAAGTGTTTGCTCGTCCTCATCGATTATTTTTCCAAATGGGTTAAAGCTGAAGCATTTGCAGATGTTAAAGAGCGAGATATCGAAAGATTCATTTGGAGAAATATCATCGGTAGGTTTGGAGTTTCGAGGGAGATCGTCATAGATAACAGCTCGCAATTCATCTCCTCTGCCTTTAAGAAGTTCTGTCACGATTGGGAGATTGTTTTAAGCTTCTCAATGCCAAGATACCCACAAGGAAACAGCCAAGCAGAAGCAACAAACATGACGATCGTAAAGAATCTGAAGAAGAAACTTGAGGCCAGAAAAGGACGTTGGGTTGAGGAACTCCTGATGATACTTTGGGCATACCAAACTACCCTTAGAAGAGTAACGGACGAATCCCCATTCTCGCTCGTCTATAGGACAAAAGCTATTGTTCTTGCATAAGTTGTCGCTCGAGATCTTCGAGTCGATTACTCTCTTCTAAACGAAGCAAGAAACGATGAGATGATGCGAGATGTATTGGATTTGATAGAGGAAAAAAGGGACAAAACTTTCTATCACCTAGGTTGCTACTAACAAGCCGTCGCCAGATACTACAACCAGAAGGTCAAGGTCAGAAAGTTCCAGGAAGGAGATCTTGTGCTTAGGAAAGTCTTTCAGAATACCAAATAAGCTAATGCTAGGAAATTGGCAGCAAATTGGGAGGGGCTATCGAATAAGGTCAGTTGTTTGGGACAGAGTATACAAGTTAGAAAAGCCAGATGGATCGCTCGTTACTAAGAGCTGGAACTCGAACCATTTGAGGAAGTACTACATGTAATTTATACGATTTTAATGTAATTGAACTACATATGGCTTGATCCCCATATATGGGGTACGTAGATAGTTCGTATACCATATAAACGAATGCAACTACTTTATTAATTCAAATTTTATTTCCCCAAGTTAATTGACAAGTTTCTTCCTCAGGAAACAGGGCTAAGCTCGATCTAACATCGGACTCAACCAGCTCGATCTAAAACCTCGCAATGCCATCTTCGTGGATAACTTTGGACTCAACCAGCTCGATCCGAAACGTGCCATCTTTTTCGTTCAACATCGGACTCGACCAGTTCGATCCGAACCCTCAACGTGCCATCCTCATGGCCCAACCTTGGACTTGACAAAGCTTGATCCGAACTCTTGATGACGCCATCTTTATGGCTCAACCTTGGACTTTACAAGTTCGATCCAAACTCGACATTGCCATCTTCATAGACACTGCGGATCCGACTAGCATGATCCGTACACTCTCCATCCGTTTATTCTGCAGCCATCATGGCTCATTCAAGAATTCGGCCTGTTTGGTCAAAACGGTTTACCTTGTCAATTGTGGTAATGGACTCGATTAATTTGGTCTGAACACGCACTCATAAATTAAGATAATTTTGCCATTCTATTTGCCATAGTTCAATTGATTAGTTTGATATAAGCTGTGATATGGATTCGATTAATCAATTTTGGTTCATAAACATCCACACAATTCACTGTCATGGTGTCTCTTCACATGATGATCTAACTTAACATTCTAATGACGCTATAGCCTTTTTGTTAAAAACTGGCTAAATTTTTGATCGCTACAACATGTTACAAGAAATCAAACTAATGAAGTTTGATATTAAATTTCATTTGAAAAAGGAAAAACTGTTCGATATAGATCAAGCAAAGAAACACAAATTAAACTCTCTTCAAGCTTCTCCTTTAGCAAGTTGAATGTTTTCACCCTCAGTTGGCTCGATGGTTAGAGGCTCGGTGGCATCACCAGTTGAAATCATTGTAGCATTGGACTCAGGAGCAAGGGGCTCGACAAGGACATCTTGACTGGTGGATTCGCTGTGAACATGCGAGTCGTCGTAAGACAACAGTTCTTGTAAATCCTTGATCTCTTCGTCGATCGTTTCAATGCTTAGTTGGCCCGACTTGAATTCTAACAAGGCCTCCAGTCGCGCCTTGAAGGAAGAAGTACCATGGACCTCTAGTAGCTACTCCTTGATGTCTTCGATATCCTTGTCTTTTGCAGCCAGAGTATTCTTCAGGCCATCAACTTTTTCTTTGGAGAGACGAAGGCTACTAGACAAGCTTAGTACCTTCTCGTTCAACCTATTCAATGCATCAGCCATATCATTAAGCTCCTTCTATTTGTTGTCCCCCTCAGTTTGCATTTTATTAAGCTCTTCTTCAAGCTTTTTACATTTAAGTACCTCTTGCTCATATTTGTGAGCAGCTTTATTTACGAACAGATTGTGAAGCATAAGACCCTGCATGATGGAATCTCAGTAGGTGCGATGCTATCGAAGCCATAAGGATTAATGTGCTTGAGATTTACCTATCCCAATACCGCGGCTGATTCATTGAAGAGCCAAGTGAAGGGTTTCCCACCAAAAAGCTCCTCGTCTTTGTCGAAGTAGAAGTTTATGGCCGCTTTTGCTGCCGCCTCCTTGTTTTGCATGATGTTCACATCTATTGGGACGTCTAGGGTCTTCTCGGGAACACTCTGTTTTGCATCCCTGGTCAAAGTTGAAGTTCCAACGCTATTTCTTTTCTTAGATGGTGGGGGATGTATGTCGAAAGGGGGAGGTGGAGGAAGATCCGATGAAGTGGCTGGAGGAGTCACTTCTTTTCGTGATGGTTCACCCATTTGGCTTCTCTTTTTCTTGGCTGCTTTGTCTGCATGGCTCTTCTTTTGCATCTTTTCTACCGATGGCAGTGTTACCTTCATGGTTGACAATGCGACTTTTGCGAGATGAATGTCTTCGTCAAATAGTGGTGTAATATACTTTGATGGGCCGTATAGTCGCTGAAGTGCACCGCAGCATACAAAGACCCAATCGACTCGTTTCAGAAATCGAATAGGAATACCTGTGGGGATTTCTTTAAATTACTTCCAAATCGAAGACCTCTGGAGTCGATCGAGTTGTGAGATCTCTACCCAAGTCTGTTCGTTTAAAGCTAGTAATGCTTCCAACCTCGCCTAGAACCTTGCGCCAATTGGAGCAGGATGATTCAATTCGTAATCTGCAAGAAAAGAAGAATTACTTGTGATTAGATGGAATTACTGTTCAAAGTATGAAAAACAATGATGCTTACCAATATGACCGAAAGCAAATGGAAAGGACAATCGAGTAGTTAGTTCGAAGGAGTCGCGATTAATTGACATAAAAAAGTATCGCTCCTCTCAGTGCCTATCCGCGTTTACAAACTCTATTATGAGCTGCTTCGACTGCCTATATACAAAGTAGAAACGGCCCAAATTTTTGCTGGTCGGCTTCAGGTAATAGCACCTGAGGAAGTCGAATATGTCAAAATCAATTCCAGCCTCCCCTATCAGGACCATAAGGGCTACAAGCAGTCGAACGCCGTTCGGCATGAGTTAAGTCACAGAAATATAAAAGTGGCTGATGATCTCAATCATGAACTCCAGGATCGGCAGTCGAAGGCCGAGTTCGAACCATTTTGTGTACCCATAGAATCAGTTGTCATTTTGTGTATCCGCACGCTCCACCAGATAAGGTAATTGTATTTCAACTGAGGCTGGTATTCCATATTTCGATCTTACAGTCAGTAAGTCTCCCTCTGTCAGAACAGACTCTGGATTCTTTGTCAAAAATGAGACCCCTTTGGTTGGAGAAATGTATTTCCTCCTTTCGATCGATTCGACATCATCGACTGTCTTCAAGGGTCCCACTGGTCTATTTCGTTTTGCACCTTGGTTCGTTGTTTCTGAATTGGACCGGGCTCCGTTAAATCTTGTACTCGATTCGATCATTGATTGTTGACGGATCATTTCATCGACTTCCCTTTCGTTACTGCTCGACCAAGGATCCTCACCTCTACTAGAGCTTGAATCTATGACGACTGCCTTCGACATTTTTATAGAAACAAGACTGTCCGAGGAAAACTAGGGTTTCGAAGATCAAAAAGGTGAAAAATCCTAAAACTTGGGAAGGCTTCAGCTGTTCTTCAGCATTCTAGGGTCACGACAGCCAAACAAGTTAGGTAGTCACTGATTTTCTCAGGAAACGAAGCGTGTTTGGTATCAAAGTGTTCAAAATTAGAAGAAAAACAAGATTACGGAAGGAAAATCACAAGAAAATTAGAAGAAGAAAAGGAAATCTTGCCTGAAAAATCTTAGAGAAACTAGAGGAAAATCGCCTTGGGTCCGAAGAGAGAGATGAAATGAAAGAGGTGAGAGAAAAGCGTGAGTTATATACCACCCGAGGGTACCAAATCGACGGCTGGAATCGATTCAAAGCCATCTGATCTAAGGGCTGGGGTTACGTGTCTTTTCGAGTTCCCGCTCAAACTGAGGCGGTATCCTTTTGAATCAGACTCGTGCGTCAGCATTGCAATAATTTTTAGGAGCTGCCAGTTGGCTGATGACACGTGTTGCAGGTAATTAAGTATCATGATTTCCTAGGAGGAGGTAATGATTCAGTTACAGATGCAGGATATCAAAGACACATGCTGTCGAGTTTGGGCCTGATCTTCATTCACTCCTGTAGTCCATTACATCGACTAAGGAGTCGGGGGCTATCTGTTGGGGTGCAATTTAGTGAGACCCGAATTGCTAGCAGTCCCGTGTAGCCGAACGTTGTACCAGTCGGATGGATCGAGTAAAATATACGAATTAAAAACCCCAATCGAATTGACGGTTCGAGTTATTCGTTTGATTCAATCGTTTTTGCATAATTCGTGTCGTTCTACTCATTAAAGATATTTTGCACTCATTTTTGCATCTTTGTTCGACTAGGTTGATCATTTTGAACTGACAGTTACCTGCACTAACAGACGGTTATAGCACGTCTAGTCATGGACCGGAACGTGGGGGAGGCATGATTCTTGCTGCCTGTCATCGATCGACACGTGTCCTACTATTGCGGTTACTTATAGTGCTCCATCACACTCCGCCAAACGGTTGGGAGCCACTATTCTTCATCCTCTTCCATATAAGGGGAAGGCTACTTCGTTGTATGAGATACAGAAATATAGATACTGAAACCCTGCCAATTTACTTTCATCATTCTCTTGTAATCTGTATTCAAGAACTCCATAATGAATTACAGTGGACGTAACTCTTCATTAACAGAGTGAACCACTATAAATCTTATGTCATTTTTACTTCGCTTTTACTTCGTTTATTTCATTTTAATCTAGCAAACAAATTCAAATTTATAGATCCATTCAACGGTGATTTGAGAGCCCAAATTCCTAAATAACCCAATTTAAAGTTCTAATATTTGATTGTAGATTAATCGTCTACAATATTTTAATCAAATAAATACTTTAACTATATTGAAAGTTTTTAACTTTTTAAATTAAAAATATTAAGTATTTTGGTCTAATAATGTTTTAAATTGTTTTTAGTAAAAGTTAACATGGGTAATTTTTATTTTTTGAAGAAGTGCAATTGCTTCAATATGGTTAAAACACTTTTTTACTATGACTATGAAGTTCTATCACCATTTTTATTTCTTATGATTCATACAATTTCTCTTATATAAAAAGGTCAAAATAACCTTAAATAATGAATATTTATCAAACTTTTAATCAAAATAATTATAATGTGTTATTCTTTATATTTTTAAAAGTGAAATATTTTAAACTTTTTCGTAAAGTGCTCAATTTAAAAGAATGAAAAAAAAAATTCTTAAATTAACCGAATTTAAAAGGGTCAAATTTTAAAAATTAATAGTTTAGCCGGATTTTGAAGATCCTCGTACCTTCAAAATATTTAAAATTTAAGCTTACCAAACACTAGGTTTTTCTAAGCCTATAGATTTTAAACTATTTAAAACGTTCTAAGCATACACGAACGAAACCAGACATAAATTTCTCCCTCCTTTCTCAGTTTCTCTTCATAAAGCCGGGCATGGCACCTAAAACTATTGACACGTATGCAAATACCTTGCGTATGCTGCGGTCAAGGAACTGGAACGTACGGCTAAAACGCCACTCAAGTGAAGTCTTTGTTTGTACTTGTATCTATTCTCATCCAACAAAAGTATCCTAGAATCTCCGCTACAAACGTTTTGGGTTTGGGTCCACCGAACACCGGGAAACAAAACTTTCTGAAACCAGACCCGATTCCCATTCCCATTCCTTGAGTTGCCAAAGATTTGATTCCCAAATGGCGTCGTTTCTGGTCATCCCTGCCATCCAAACGCCTCCTTCCTCTCTCCTCAAAGCTTCTTCCTTTCCCACACCCCTCTCTTCACCACTCCTTCAAAACCGCTCACCTCTGTCTCTCTCCCACATACAAAATCATCCGTATGTGGGGACTTTTTGGGCACCTTTATATATATATATATATATATTTTTTTTTTTTTTCTTTTTCCCCATTGCTTGTACTTTTTGATTACTTTTGCACATACCCAATTCCATTAACTTCTTTTACATGTTGAAATGTATCTACTATGGAATTTGCATAGCTCAATTCAATTCCCAGAGTTCAATTCTTGGCAATTCTTGACAACAATAAGTGCAGATTTTTTTTGAGCGCCTAAAGAGAGGGATTTCTTTTATGTTTTTTGGGTTGTAATTTCCATTTTTATTTTGGCTCTTCATGTGCCTCTACTCCAAGTTATCTTTTTCTCAGTTGGGGTTTTCTGGGCAATTTTATTTTTTCTTCTATAGCTGAAATATGAAGAAATGATATTGGGATATGCTTTTAATAATTTTTAGTTCATAGTGGGTGTACTGCAAATTTACCCAATAAAAAAGCAGCATCTTCTAGTGATGCTATGTGTATTATCTGTATTGTTATTAGGCATTTTTATTATGAAAATGTTTATAGACTTTTGTTGTAAAGTGCTCTCAAAAGTTCTTGATTTTAGTGCTTGTACTATGATTTTAAGAGTGAAGTGATTTTTATCACTTTTATCTTATTATTATATTTTTTTGCAGGTTGGGTGTAAGATGCAGTTATGCAGAGGCAAGTACAAAAGAGGACTCCTATTCTGCACAAATAGATGTGGTGGCTAATGTTAGGACTGAAAGGGTATGTCACAATTTCTGCCAACATTTTCTTTTGTTAGAAATAATTGCTTGTGAATGCTTTTGAGGCATTTTGTAGTAGACTAGTTTCTCACCAAGATGCTATTCTTGGTAGATTGTGGTCTTAGGAGGCAGTGGTTTTGTTGGCTCTGCTATTTGCAAGGCTGCAGTTTCCAAGGGCATAGAGGTCGTTAGTGTAAGCAGGTGACGTGCAAATCCTAGTTTTGATTTTATTAGAATATACAAGTTGGTCCACCTTCTAATAGCTTAAGCTTTTGAGATGGATATGTAAAATCAACTGATATGTTATCCGAGTAGGGGGTTCTGGGTTCGATAGCCTATAATTGCACCCTCTAAAAGTATTATCAGGTGTTGCATTTTGTTTTAGGCGTATTATAATATCCTCGTGCAGTGCTTTTTAAACAATATTCACCCACCCGAACAACGTAGGCTTCATGTAGTGCATGTGTTTCAAGTTCTTTGTCATTTAATCTGACTGTTTGTCTTGGTGATCCTAGTAAATTACTCTAATAACATGTATTGAACAATTTTCCATTTGATTTCAATTCTATGTTTCTGAAAATCTGGAACTTTGCTCCATTCACAGGTCAGGCCGTCCAACGTATCCTGGTTCATGGGTAGATCAGGTTACTTGGATACCAGGCATGTTACATTCTTCATTCTCCTTGGAATACATTTCTCAGAATTGATACTGTTTGTGATTCATTAAGATATTTATTCATGAATTTTATTAAAAGGAGACAACATTTATGATGCAAATTTTCAGAACCTAACATTATATTTTCTCAATGGAAATAAAATGTACCTTACTAACGTTAAATCAACACTTTTGAGCGTTATTTTGACTAAATTCCTGCTTCTAGGAATGGACTGGTTAACTATATTTCCATTGACTTGGATTCGATATGATATGAAATTCTTTCAGTTTCCAATTCATAGCTGTTGGAGCTTGAATTTTTGATAGTGACAAGGTTGCAAACTAAAGAGGAAACGATGTCTTGTACAGACAAGTGCAAGGTCTCTGTTGATATTCCACAACTTAGAGCGTTGAGACTGTAATTTGCTAAGTTCTAAACCTATATGTTAACTAAGACACCTTTTACGTATTAAAATCTTTCTAAGGATATAAAGGTAAGGATAATCATGTTCAGGCCGGCTAAACAACACTATAACTGCTGCTAAGTTGTGAAGTAGGTGATGGTTGGTAGAGCAAGGGATGACCATATGGCTCACTACATGCTGTAATTGGTGTTCCTGTTCTATTGAAATTATTTGCTTTTTGAGTGGTCACAATACTCTAACTTGATGAGCAACAAAAAGTTTGGCATTCGCTTGTTGGTGCCTAAGGGGCATTTAAAATTAGAATCTATGGGTGCTTGGACCTTGATTGAATGGATTTTAGCTTTTGGGTCAAACATTAGAATCCAATAGGCGGATTTTATTGGCATTGGCATGAAATTAGTGAAGGATAAAATATGATTGGATTTTGTTTCTAGAGTTGGGACCTTGGCTACTGAAGGAGGGTTTGGATCTGGAAATGTGGGGTTGGAATAATGGTGTTAGAAGATTTTTGAGATGCCTAGGTAGAGGAGATTGTGGCAAAGCTGGGCTTAAAAGATTTGCTTTGGTATATGTCATGATTCTATTCCTAATATTTATATTGTACTTTGAACCAGTAATATACTCTCAAGAACCATCTTGCGGTGGAATTGATATTTTGCAAATGTGATGAGGTATCACTCTAATTGTATGATAACTGGATTGAAGAGGCTGCTTTTCATATGGTTTAGCACCCTTAACAGAGCAGGTCCTACTTTCTCATCAGTCATTTATACAAATAAAATTTGAACAGTATAAGTTTTTTAATTGCTGGAATCCTGTAAAACATATACCTGGAGTTTATGCTATGCTACCTGTTTTCATAAAAGATGGATGTAAGAATGGCCTTAGCTATTTGTGGCTTAACATGATATGGCTTAACATGTCCTACTTGGAGTTTACGCATTCTTCCTGATGCATAAGCTTACTGTCCTGCAAAATCTATTTGTGGCTTAACATGATATGGCTTAACATGTCCTACTTGGAGTTTACGCATTCTTCCTGATGCATAAGCTTACTGTCCTGCAAAATCTATTTGTGGCTTAACATGATATGGCCTTAGCTTGATCAGCACTTTAATTGACTTGACCATGGTGCCAGCTCAATTTACGAGCCCATGGCCATTGGCAGCATTTTTTTTCTTAATATTTCTATGCTATTTGCATGTGTAGGACATGTTCATCTCGCGTTTGCATGGTACTGACTAAAAATGCATAGAATTTTGATTTTGACATAACTTGACACGCAGGGGATGTTTTTTACTTAAACTGGGATGAAGTACTTACTGGGGCTGCTGCAGTGGTTTCGACAATTGGGGGTTTTGGCAGTGAGGAACAGATGCAGAGAATTAATGGTGAAGCAAATGTTGTTGCTGTTAATGCTGCTAAGGATTATGGTAAGTGACGGTGTATTGTAGGATTGCATAATGTTAAGTTTTGGAGCCTAATTATTGCCATGATTCCTGATGCGTAAAATTTTATCAAGGGTAATTCGGGGTTTTGATATAATTTTGTCAAGGGTACTTTATTATTATTATTATTATTTTCTGAATCCTTTTCTCCGAACACATCTATAGCATCCGGCATATATTCTTCCTGTGGGGGCATTTGAGGGGATGGGGGTGTGGGTGGGGTGGCTTGCGCTTATCTTCTTTTGGGAAAAACACAGTGAATCCGAGAGATGTGTGATTTCTCTTTTGATCTTCTTCTTCATCATGGTGAATTATTATAGCTACTGAAGTGGATGTATCTCTTACATTGAGGGTGAACCGTTATAAATCTTCTGTGTATTCTGATTTGCTTGCCTTTTTTTTACCCTGTGATTTTATTGCTTTTGGCAGTAAAGAACTAGAGTGCCTAATTCTCACATAATTCACAAGTTTAGGTCCTTATGTTTCTTCATTTGTAATTGTCTTCCTTCTGATGTTTTCCTTCTGATGTCTCTTTGACTTTTTCCCCTTTTCCGGCAGGGATTCCCAAATTCATCTTGATATCGGTGCATGACTACAATCTCCCATCATTTTTACTTTCATCAGGATACTTCACAGGAAAGAGGAAAGCAGAATCAGAAGTCCTTTCCAAATATCCCAACTCTGGTAGTAACATGCAACATTTCTTATGTGTTTCTAGGAAAACTAAGAAAATTGCCCACCATGTGAAACCATAAAGAATCAAATCAGTAAACTGACTTGCATAAACAAGGAATCTGCATCTCTGCTTAATACTTCGACAGTTTGACTGCTATCGCTCTTCTGTGAGTGTTTTGAACTATTTTTTTTTAATTAAAGAAAAATGTTAGAAGTTTATAGTGGAGTTTGTGACCTTGATTGAAAGCTCTTTCAATGGGAAAGCTCTTCCAAAAAGTTATCCTATTTTTTCAAGAAGTAGCGTTTGGCTCAAGAAATCAAATGCAACTTTCAGGAAGCAACGCCAAGCATGCTTTGCAGAGAGTGGGATTCATGGTTTGCTTTTAGGAATTGCTTTTATCGGTCTTCATGTTGATAATAATTCAAAAGCTATCTCTTGCTAGCTTCTAAAACATGCTTTAGAAGTGCATTGGTTTTTGTGAAATGTGTATTAATTTTTGTGTCAATCATTTTGGAGTTATTTATCATGCACAAATGATGTGCAGAGGCCAAAAGCACCACTCTAGAATCACTCCAAAACAGGGGCTCCATCTCTGATTGATCCTGATGAGGTGCTTTTGGCTTTTGCATAAAGTTTTACATGCAACTATGTTTGGTAAAATAAGGTTTAAAGTGATTGGCACAAAAATTAATATGCATTTCATAAGAATCAATCCATTTCTAAAGCATTTTGAGAGGTTAATAGTAGGTAGTTTTGGATTATAATTGACATGGAAATCAATAAAAGTAATTTTTGAACTTTTTTCATTGTTTTTAGTTATGTTTTTGGTCAATAAGAGAAGAGAGTAAAAACCGTAAGTGTTTGAAACTACATTTTTGAAAATGTACTAAATGATGTTTAAAATTTGTAACAAATTACAAAAATATTAAAATAAAGTCTATAGTCTTATTAAAGTTCTAGCATGACTTTCAAAGTTCTTCGAAAAAGTGTTACGTGGAAATCACATTTTGTGGTTTTAATTGGATGATCTTTTGGAACGTTAAAATCTTGAGTTTCAAAGTGTTATGAAAAAGTTTTTTGTGGAAATCACATTTTTGTGGTTTTAATTGGATGATCTTTTGGAACGTTAAAATCTTTCTGATTGATTATCCAAATACAATCAAAGGCAACTTTTGTACTTAAAAAATCAAAAGTAGCTTCCAGCAATGTCAAACAAACTGACCTCTTTTGGTATAGGGTCTTAGAAGCCAGCTTTTGGCTTCCTGTGCCAAAAATGACTTCCAGATACATTCAGGGGGAATATTCGAAGAACTTTTAGTTGAGCCAAGCGCGTCTATCGGATCCATTTTTGGGAACATAATTGAAATTATAAGTTAGGGCTAAAATATCATAGCATATGAGAGTTTTACACTGTAACAAACTTTTATTTTGCACTGTCGTATATGAGTGCTTTACATTATAACAGGTTGCCAAACGAAGCATAAATGTCGTGGAAAGTTCATATGGGGATTATAAAAGAACTTTTTGCATTTCTCTTCTCTTATCTTTTTTCTATTCTAGAAAATCAAATTTATGTTAAAAAAAGCTCTGTTGAATGTTGGAACTTTTACTTGCCTTTCTTTTCTAATTCCTTCTATCAAATCTTTCTTTTTTTTTTTTTTTTTGGTTCTCCCCAATTGAATTTGCGCAGGTGTTGTGCTAAGGCCCGGCTTCATATATGGAAAAAGGAGAGTGGACGGATTTGAGATTCCATTGGATTTGGTAGGAGAACCCCTGGAGAGAATGCTGAAAGCTACTGAAAATTTCACTAAGCCACTAAATTCTCTTCCGGCTTTTGCTCCACCAGTCAGCGTCGATGATCTTGCGCTTGCCGTGATCGATGCGATAACCGATGATGATTTCTTCGGCATCTTTACTATTGAACAAATCAAAGAGGCTGCAGAAAAGGTGAAGGCGTGAATTTTCTCAGCCACATTGATGATTATATTTATAGAAAAGTCGATGAATATCACATCTAGCAATGGTTCTTGAACCCTTGATTTTGGGGGATAACATGTGCAAACTGTCTTGAGGCAGGACTTCTTACTTTTCCTGTTTCTTTTTCTTTTTTCTTTTTTTGGTTTTAGTAGTAAGATATGAATTTCTTTTAATGTATATGTCATGGTGTGGAATGTTTACTTGAAAAATGACCTGTATGAGCAATTTAATTGTAAGCTTGCGGCCATAATTAGCATTTGGAGACGCCCAAGACATCTTGGTATGGGGGAAGGGATTGGGTGGGTATCAAAAAAAGTTTATCTTTTATTTTTTGAAGAAAGATTAGCATCTTGAGGCTGGTGGCTCTTGATCTCGTATTTACGTGTTGTTTTAATATGTTTAATAAAAGCTATTTCCATGATCTCATGTTCAAAAATAAAATAAAGGACATTGATGATTGCCTAGGAATTTGACTTGTATATGTTCGGTTGAGAAATATTTTTTTAAAAAATTAAATTTCAAGCAAAAGGAATTAAATTTTATTTAATTTTAATGGATGTGTTGTGTAGCGGCAAAGCCACACTGACTTTGGTTACATGAGATTTTACTTTCTTTAATATCACTTTTTTAAAAAAAAATTGGTGTCCTTGATAAATTTCTAAAAATTTATGTAGTGTCTTTGCCTCCAAAAAAAAAAAAAAGTATGTATTTTCGTGGGTAAACCTCAAATATCATGTTGTGAAATTAACCTTCAATACAATAGTGCATTAAATAGGGAATCAGTTGAATCTAGAAGCTCTTCAAATCGTTTTTTTTTTTTTTTTTAGGAAATTTAAGCTTAATTTTCATATAAGTTATTCATAAGCTATTTGGGAGTTTCGGTTTCAACTGTTCAAACCATAATTTATGAAGTTTTCAACAATGGCTTCTCTTATACATTTTAGTATTCATTAAGTTTCAACTCATTTCCTAAACGGCGTAGCAAACGTTTAGCAAGTAATTCAGAGTCCCAGGCTCTGGATATCATGACTTTTACCATGATCTTGTGGCGGAGAAGGCTTGTTGAAGAGCATAAATTGTATATGCTTATGATGGTTTGTTGCAATCATGATTTTGACACCTGTGGTATGTAGGGAGGGTGAACGCCTCGTACTTTTGAACAGATTCACTTTCCCTTTTGTAATTTAATTGGTGTCAAATGAGGTCGTTGTCGTTTCTCAAGAATTTTGTCGGTTTAAATTTATGTTGTATTTTAAATTCTTGTCGTTTTCATGAGATAATTGTTTCCAAATTTACTTCCAATTTGAGAGAAAAACAATGTCCAAAATTTTGTGCCCTTGTTTCTCCTAAAGGACGTGATCTGGGGTCTCACCATGACCATACTTACCAAAAATATCATTTATAACATATATATAAACTGAGAATAAATATCACGCGATACTCTCAGAACGCTGAAATTTGAAATGTTTTATCGTTTCTTTTTACAAAACGGCTTTTTTAAAATTTTTGAATCAAAACATTTTTTTTGAACTTTTTGAAATGTTTTTTTTGGAAAAAATGGTAAAAAAAAACCTTTTTTTTTTTTCCAAAAAAAGCCTTTTTTTTTGTTTTGTTTTGAATTTTTTTTACTTTTTCTTCCATTTTTTTTTTAATTTTCAATTTTTTTTTGTAACATGCGCAGAGCCCGTGCTCTTCCACTAGTTTGTTTTAAAAAGCAAATCATATAATTCAACCCCTCTAAAAAAAATCATACAATTCGATAACTATTAAAAATAACCATAAAAGTGAGGGTTAACTTCACAAATTGTTCCTTTAACTTTACCTTAAGTCCTATTTTAGTCTCTAATATTTAAAAAGTTTTATTTTGATTCTTAATCTTTTGCTTTGTGTTAGTTTTGGTCTTTCTGTTAGTTTGGTATTAAATATTTAACAGAATATTTTTAAAATGTCTCACTCGAGTCTCTAATCTATTATTTTGTTTATTTTTTTGTTTCTAATCTATTGCTTCGTTTCACTTTTGATCCATCCGTTAGCAAGGTATTGTCAAGGATCAAAATTAAAAAACATAAAAAATAATTAAAACTTTGGAAACTTAGAAAATAATTAGAGTAATCTCAATCCTCACCACAAAGTTGATCGAGTTTTACTTCTTTTTTTATAAAATTTAGTGGGCGGAGACTTTTTTTTGTTGTTGGAACATTTAGAAATTAAATAAAATTAAAAAACATAAAAAATAGTTGAAAAATTGGAAACTTAAAAAATAATTGGAGTGATTTTAAACCTCACCACAAGGTTGACTGACTTTTTTTTCTTTTTTTATGTAATTTAGTGAGCAAAACTTTTTCTTGTTGTTGGAACACCTAGAAAAGAGTATTTACCAATTTAAAATTATAGTAAATTTGATATAAATTCCTCCGAAATTACCAAAAAGAGTTGATCTAAAAAAAATTGGTTGGTGCGGTAAAATTACAGCTCTAATGGTGTTCCTAAACATGCTTTTAAAGTTTTAAACTCTTAACACTTAACATTACAAACATGTATAATTTTACTTAAGCTAATAACTATAATGAATACTTTATAATTTTGTTATTCCTAAAACATGTCAAAATAACTGGTATACTTCTCATAAATCTGTTATGTAGTGTAATTTTTATTAAAACACACTTTGCTGCAATCTTAACTAATTATTCAATACATAGAAGGGACAAAATGATTAATTGGCTGAAATTAAAGATTGCCATCAATGACTCAAAAGAAGAAAGGCCTTTCACCACTTCTGACTCCCTGTTTATTTAATATATTTGGTGGAACATCTTAGTTAAATAACATGTCTGGCTTAAGACACATTGAACTGCTTTTTCAATCTAAAATAATAATAATAATAATAAAGGAGGGAGAAAGAGAGAGAGAGAGGAGGAGAACAAGAAAAAGTTCGATTTGCACATGATTTTTATATATTTTCCAAGCTACAACAAGATTTTTTTAATTAATTTCTCTAAAAGATGTTTAAATTGCCAGTTCAAACTAAAAACATTCTAACAATTTAAATTTTATAGGAAAAATACTATAACAAAACCAGTTCTAATAGAAAATTTTCCGGTTTATTAAACAAATATCACTTTAATGATTTTTTTTTCTTACAATTTTATGCACACTATGACGTAGGGAATGGCTTATAAAATACTAGTGACATATACTATAAATATCAATTATGTTCCTGCCTGTTGTATGTGAACTAGTAGTGAAAATGACGAAGAGCTACAGGTCTTTCTATCTCGTAGTTGTTATCATGATCATCTTCATCTTCTTCACAACATATTCAGGTTAAGTTTTAACTGTTTAAAGCTTTTATATCGGTATTTAACAAGCATGACTAGAACCAAATTTTTTGATTCAAAATACTGTAACATATGCAAGCTTTACACCGTATTAAATTTTTGCTTTTTACTATAGCATGTAAGAGTTTTACAAGTGTAGATAATGCTTATGTTTTTCTGTTTGTAAACGTTATTAAGATCAACTTGTTTGAAAGTGTTTAAAGCTTAATAACTAATTTTCATATAGTAACCAATTTTTATTTTTTTTAAATGTCATTTGCTATGGATTGCCTATTTTATGTGGCTTTTTATTTTATTTTATTTTATTTTATTACAGCACTATTGACATTGCAGTACATTACCACGAATTATAGTCATCAAAACTGTACAGAAATGTTAGAGAAGCAACTTAACTTTAATTGTGTTACTTTAGTCCATACTTTCCACGAATTATGCATATTTTGCTTGCTTAATTTATAAGCACTATCGGAAAAAGAGGCTAGAACAATAATATAACTTTAGTAATATAATTTTAGATTAATTACAAAAATTGCCCATAAATTATAGCCTTTCTACTACTTTGCTCCATGAACTTCAAAACGTAACATCCGTTTTCCTTGAAATATGAACTATTAATAAAAATGATGATTCTGTTAGAATTTTAACGACAAATTAACAAATAATTTTAAAATTAAGGGTCTTTTGGTAACCTTAGTTACAAAAAACAATAAAACAATAAAAAAATTAAAAACTATAATAAAAATAGTCTTTATTTATGATTAAAAATAAAAAAATCAATTAAAAACATACTATTATGCAAATCCCTCTTTCTTTTTTGATATATCAAAATTTTCTTTAAAATTTTATTAACTTTTTTCACACTCAAAAAAGTAATTTGAAATTTTAAAAAGTACAAATCCTAATAAAACCTTCAAAAATATGAAATTTTTTTATTAATATTGTTTGAGTTTTTTCTCTTTGAAAATTTTATGTTATATTAAATATATTTATGTTATATTCTTTTTCATTTCACTAATATATATAATTTTTAAAATTTCAAAATACATTTTAGGTCTGAGAAAAATAAAATTTTGAAGAAAATTTTGGCACATAAAAAAAAAAGATTCCAATAGCATAATAACTTTAATTGATTTTTTGTTTTCAACCATCAATAAAGACTATTTTTATTATAATTTTAATTTTATGATTATTTTTACAACTAAAATTACCAAAATACCTCTAAGTTTATACTCATTTGTCAAATTTTCACTAAAATTTTCTAGATTTCCTCAAACTTCTAATCCTTACTACAATGAATTAACAAGTCAGCACAAAAGCTCAATAAAAATGTGGCAATACTAGAGAAAAAAGGTTAAATAATCTATAATTGAACCATAGAAAAGATAATAAAATATGAAACAATCTCTAGCCTAGACAGTCTATTTTGTTATGTTCATTTGTTTGTTTGTTGACAGAATCCCGGAGCTTGAGAAGAAAAAACAAAAAGAAAAGCGCAGAAAGTCTAGAACCAATGCAAAGCATGGGGTTGCGTCGACCTGCAACTGGTCAAAAGCAACGCGGTCGCTTCCCGGAAAGAGAAGCGGTGAGCGCATGCCGAAGAAGGCGAAAATATGCACTGTTTTGGGAATGTTTTTGCTGGATCACCAAAGTGAAAATCAAGTACCCCAAAAATAACTAGGCCTTGCTCTACAGAAAAAAAAAAAAAAATAAAAAAAATAAAAAATATATATATATATATCTCGTCAATTTTGGGCACTCCATATTATTTTACTAATTTCAGAAATAATTAGCCACAATTAAAAATCTGACGAGCGATCTAATCGATCGTTGAAAGCACTTTTAAAGTAAGAAAAGGATTCAACTAGAACACTTGCATACATTCGTGCAATCATTAATCTACGACGTTCCCTCGCAGAAGAAAGTTTTTTATGCAACAACGTAGAAACCCATAAAATAACCTCACTTTGTTCAACCAAAAGAATAAAAAAAAAAAACTAACGTTGATAATGACAATAACATGCAAAAATACCTCATAATCAAAAGGATAATTCATTTACAAATACAAACACTGGGGGACCAAAGTATGGAACAGAGCCATTTTGCTTCTGCTTGACAGAGTAGAAGAGTGCTTAGCCTTGCCGTTTCTTTGCGATAGATTGCTCCACAAGGTACCTATATCAAAAGGCTTAGTTAAAACTGTTGGCAATCTCGATAAAACAGAATAGTTTCATTCCATCATTTTCTTATGTAGAATTTTATTTTATCATTTTTGACAAACCCCAGAGCGAAGTAAAAGTGAATGGTGGCAAAAGAGGCCTTTGATCACAATGACCATAAGGTTGTGATTTGATCCATGCAATCCATTAAGCTACATGTATAAACTTTCTATGAATATTTCCTATCAATGCACTTTTAAGCAATGTTTCAATTCGTAGAGGGCGTAATTCCAAAGTAAAAATAATATGACAACTAAAAATGGGTAATTTACACTTTTGTACTCTATATTTTCGTTGGTTTTTTCAGATCTTGATAAAAGGAGAATAGTGTCAGAAAAGCAGCAATGAGGCACAAGCACATCTTTAGATGCATTTGTAAGCAAACATACATGAAACCAAATATTAAGACAATTGGGGGAGGGGTGCGCGGCGGGACAGCTCTTGCAACTAGATGGCTAATATGACAAAAAGAACACTATCAAGATAAGATTTTCTTCACTTCTTTTCCGTACTCTTTTTTCTAGCAACCAAAAAACCCATGTTTATTCTCTCCCTAATTTGAAGACTTTGCGCGATGATAGATTGCTTGACAGAGCATCCGCTGTTAATTGTATCTCTTTTAATAAGACACAATTCCATCTAAAAAGTGTTTCTTTTTTTTTCTTTTTGCCACATGAAGGGAAGTATTTTTGCAATATTTCATTATTTGTTCCTCCTACTTATCTGATATAACATAGAAGGTAGACACAAATGGATAAGATACAGGGAATAAAGATGATTAGCCCTTATAAATTTAATAATGGAAGTGGACTGAGATATCAGTTCAAGATTTCAAGACTCGTAAAACAACTACAAATGTTACTCATGGTATCTATAACTGGAGATTGGTAACAAATCAAACGCACAAAAGAAATAGACATGAAGTGAATATACGAGAAGAGAAATTATAGTTAAACAAATGAAATTTCAAAGCAAGTTTTGAAAAATACTTACTTTCCAGTGTTGAAGCCTGCAGAATACCATGCATTCAAGACTTCAATAAGATCAGTCTCCGAGCTAGCAGATAGAACCTCTGCTTTTTCTTTTTCATTGTCTATGTTATCTGTACAAAAGCAGAAGATACAAGGAAACTTCAATTCTATGGATCCTTGCAGTCTTTCAAAGTCGCAAATCATATAAACAGGGTGCTTGGGAGAGTGGTTGGTTCAAAATGCTGTAGCTGCTAATTGTCGCTGCTTTTTATTTTACACTTTTAACTGCTAAGAGTTTTACCATGTAGACGGTTTGAACCAGAGAGTTTGCACGGGTGTGCCAAACACCACAAAAGTTGTAAATTCATCTGTCCTAAGCAGATTATATGATGACACATGTTTCGGAGAAGATTCAAGAGAACAAATGATACCACTTGAAACACAAAACGAGAGACATTTCATTTATGTGGATCGTGTTTTTTTTTTTTTTGAGGAATTATGTGGAGCATGTTTAGGTCAATCTGTTTATTAATCTTTCCAACATAATTGTCCTTGTATGTCAAGTGACTCAAGTTGTCAACCAGGTTGAAGGAACTTTTGGAACGCTATTCCTTAGTGCTGACACATAAAAAAGAAAAAAAAAATTGAAGTACCCTACATGGTAAACTGAATTTGCACATACAAGAATAACTAGATAAAAAGACATCCTTGGGTTTCTCCCCCCAAAATATAGGAAATCTTTGGGTAGATGGTTCAAAAAGGAAGAAAACAGAGGACACGTCGAGGTTTCGTCAAAGGGTTACGTGCATGCTTAATGAGAATTGGACTTTAGCTTTGTTTCCTTTCATTTACTATAACTTTTGCTTTTTATATAGTTAACCAAGAGAACATGAATAGCAATAAAACTTCGAAAAAATATAATAAAAAATGTCTAGCCACCCAAAAAATGGATTAACATTGGTGAAGGTGTCTTCACAGGTAAAATTTCTGGGCATTACAACTTCCAAGGCAAAGCATGTTTAACATTTTAAGACAGCCATTTCTTAGCTAATTTGCATGATCAACAACATTTCAAAAGAATCCCTATTTTGGAAATCATGCTTACCTTTATTGGAATTAGAATTACTAGAAACTTTCGCTCTCATTGAAGCTATTGCTTTTGCAGCTGCATGCATGGCTGTCTCAACTATGTTACCATCTTCCTGAGGGTAAGACTTCCAAGGATCTGTTGCCTCATGCGCATCGGAACAAGATTTACCAGCACATGACCCACCCAAGAAACATGCTGGAACTGAAGCGCACGGAGTAGCAAAACATTGGCCCTCATATGGACAGCAAGAGCAGAACGTATATGGATTAGAAGTTTGGCATACAGGCAACGGCTGTTCTTGAAACGTAGGACCATTAGCCCATTGCACCCCAGAACCACAGCCATCACTGGAACTTTGGTAATTCCAACTACCATATTGATGAAGCCGCTCAATAATCTGTTGCCTCTTCTGCTCAAGCTCATAATATTGATTCAGCAACTGGTTATAATCTTGAGTGCCTTGTGAATACGAATAGCTTTTTTGCCCATCTTGTGCAACTTCTGCATAGGACTCTGGTACACGTGGACCTACAGACTGACTTTCTTTGACCACAGAAGGATTGCTGCTTTCTCCCACTTCTGTAACAGTACTTGATGGAAGATTGCTTTTCTCATCTGCACCCTCCTGTCTTCACAAGACCCAAGGGATGGTGCAAAACTTGAGTAAAGAATAAGTGTGTGTGTGTGTGTGTGTGTGTATTAGAACAGCTATTACAAAATTAATCAACCCCCCTTCGGGCATAACAACATATAAAAGAGGTATAAGTATTAAACAGAATTAATGCGTTAATAAAAACAAACAACTCCAAAAATGTAAAGGGCAGAATGAAGAAGCTATAAATCATTTTACTCTGGGAGGAGTACTTAATTCCAGAGCTATAAAAAAAGCCTCCTCAAAGAGAGCACAACATACAAGCAACATGATATGAAACAGTAGTTAAAAACATAAAGACAACAACAAAGGCTGGGCAACTATTCTACTTATTTAACTGATCTTATTAGCATTTGCCAATAATGGGCCCGTTTGGCAGCGCTTTTGCATTTGCTTTTGGTTTGTAGAACTGTAGAAGAAAAGAAGTTAAAGTTGTGTCCTATTGAAATTCTGATAAAAGTTTCAAAGCCTAGTTTAGAAGAGTTCTTTTATTTCAGAAGCCACATATTGTGGCTTTGAGTGGAAGCTCTTCTGAAAAGCAAAGCCAAGCCAAAGTTGTTCTTCCAGATCATCCAACACTTCCAAAAGCAGTTTTGGATCCATGAAGCCCAAAGCAGCTCCTAGTAAGTTCTTCGAAACAGAACCATATATGATATATAGAATAGGTCAAAATGTCTAAGAAATACAAGAGGATTTTGACCAAATTATTGCCAGACTAACCTTGTAGCCTCCTGAAGGTCATCAACAGCAGCAACAGGATGATCTCCGCCGCTACTTACAACTTCTTTATCATCTGAAACATCACCGGATTTTTTGCCATGCATAATCTTGAAAATAAAATAAGAGGAAAAACCATGATGTCAATTGTCGCAACATGACCCAGGAATTCGTGAAAACATTTGTAAGAATACATATACACATATAAATATAAAAATAACAAAACTCAAGGAAATAAATACATATCAAAACACCCAACAAAAAAAAGAAGAAGAAGCTTTAACATATTAAAGAAAGAGGAACTGCCATAAACTAGCACAAGAGAAGCCAGTGAAAAAGTCAAGAATATTCTAAATAAGTACATTGTTACCTTTCTACTATCGAGACAAATGAAAATATTGCATTTCTAAGTAACATCGATCTGTGCACTTTTGGGAAAAAAAAGGTCAATTACAATTAGCACTGATGAATAAAAAGGCTTGTAATCTCTTTGAAGAAAAACACATTGAGGATTTAGTTTGCAATTTAATAAAATTCGAGGTAATTCTGAAACCCAGAAATGGTTTGTTTCAATCAAGACCCAAAGCATAAAGGCTAAGCATCTTTCTCTTTAGAATTAGAAGGAAAAGAAAAGAAGAATCGTCAAGAATATGAAAATGATAAACTGAAAGGTTGATACGGATTTTGACAAGTAAATAAATGTAAACCAAAAAAAAAAAAGAGAGAGAGAGACCTTGTATTTGGAGATGGCGTCGTCGAAGGCATTGAGAAGAGCGGAATCGTCCCACAGATCGCCTTGCTTTCCCATAATACTCTCTCTCTCTCTCCCCCCCCGTTGGTGGAACTTGGGAGGGTTTTAGCTGGGTCACTGCAGCTCAAAACCAGGGTTTTGCGCGGAGACAGAAGAGGGACAGAGGGGCCGGACTCGTTCACCGCTTCAACCAGGGCCATATATCTAGGCGGGGAAGTTGGACCTATGGAATAATTTTACCATTGAAATATTACAAAAATGATGTTTAAAAGGGTAGTTTTAAATTATTATCATGAACAATATAAAATTTTTATATGTTATAGTAAAAAAATATAATATAAAAATCATATATGTTACAGTTTTTAAATTCAAGCTCATGGTTTAAATTACTTTTTCAAACACCTTGAAAAATAATTTAAAATATTTTAATACTTGTCTTATTTACCCTAAAATTAAAGATTGATTATAAAAATTTGATTTCAGCTATAGTCTATAGTCTTTGTAATAGTATACTTTTGAACTATAAAACGTTAATTATGCTTTAAAATAATAATAATAATAATAATAATAATAATAATAATACTAAATGATATAATCAAGGAAAAATTAAATGATATAATCGGTCAAAACTGTACTAGCTCATAAATAGTAATAATGGTAAACATAATCGGCTCATGAGGGCTTAAAGTTTGTAAACAATAACCATACAATCTAGTTGCAAATATCATGAAACACCGACGTTTGGACATGCCTTACCTTATAGATTATGTAAAATAGATATAAGTTTAAATACCAAACCTCCTTGAGAATAGCACATAGCTCTCGGCACAGTCTCAATCACGACTGGTCCCACAAAACCTAGAAGGAAAAAAGTATTAAAACTGTAAAATATGAACGAAAGATTTAGTAGAATTATGTTTCAAACACCTCATTTAAAAGACTTGCATAGACAGTTAAAAAGAAATAGTCACAAATATGCTTACCAGGAATTAACATATATTCACTAAAAATCATTCTAATAATTAAACACTTACTTTTGAGAAGCAACATATGATGTATTCTTAAATCATAAACATAATTTGTGAAGCCTGATTAACATTATTTAAATGGCCCATATAGGTTTTTGGACTTGTTGTAATGCCCACTGTTTTTTTTAATAGACAATATATAAGGTTTAAAAATTTTATGTGACAATATGAATGAAAATTATGACTTAGAAGCACATTTTGTGTGATATTTGTGTATATGATATTTATGATTATGAAAGTTATTATAAACTAATAACTTTTGCAGTAGATGGACTAGAGAACTTCTAACGATGTAAAGCGTATAATATACGATTACTATGATTTTTGTTTGTAAATTGTCTATTTTGATGAATTATTTGGGTTTTTATGCGATTGGATGTGATATATTTAATCTTTTGAATTTTTGGGAGATTTTATTTTATTTTTTTAGAATTTAATTTAATTTTAGAAATTATTTTTTAATTTTTAAAAATTATTTCGAATTAGAAAAAAAAATCCTCCCAAATGAGATATTGTTTGGAAGTTGATAACCCCAAATGACGTAGTCTGGAGGACCTTCAACCTCACGTCTGAGTTGCAGAGAGTCTTCATTGATTCAAAAATTTTGTTTTAATGCCTTTGCTTCAATCTTTCACGTCTAAAACTCCACTTAATTACTTCTAAACTCATCTAGATCATGGTTTATGATATTGGAGAATATTTTTTCAAAAACCAACGTGGGTGCCATGATCATTTTCTTCCACTCTTGACAACTCCACGCACGCACACGCCCCTTCCATCACCTCTACTGTTGTCCTCATTCCCTTTACATCAAGAGAAATATACAAGACCATAATTCATTATCCACAAACGCATGTGAACAACTCTTTCTCATTTCCCACTTTCTCTTCCCAACAACTCCCCGTCACCTCATCTTTTCATCATTGTCCCATTTTGTCCTTTTAGCTGCATCCAACCCAACTGTGTGAGACCATACATGTTGTCCGAAACCTCAAGGATTCAAAACACTCTTTTATTTCCTCTCATTCATCCACCCTCACCTCACTCACGTTCTCCTTCTTGTTTTCGCAAGCCCAAGAACTCATCGAACACACAAACTAATATATATCAATCAAACCAAAGTTTTTCTAACATCAAAATCACCCCATCAGCCACTTAAATCTACTGTAAAGCATTCCTAAGTCAAGAACAAAGCCTTTCTCCAAAATCAAAAGCTAAATGAACAAGTTACAGTGTGATTGATGAAATCATAAACGGAGCCAACACGGAGCTTCGACTACATTTTGAGGTTGATTTTTCTATCTATTTTCATACCAAATTTTTACTATGATATTATAGTATTTATGGGTATGATTTCATGCGGTTTAATGTTTAATTTTGTTTAAGAAACAATTTTTTGTGATTATTACTCCTAAGCTCGTTTTTAGGTCGAAAATTTGCACTACGAGATTTTTCAGGAATAATAAAAATAATATTTTGAGCAAATTCCTTTTGAGTATTGTTCATATACATGTTAGGTATCTCTTACAAAAATTTTGGATTCTAAGCCACTATTTTTTATTTTTGAGAATTTAGATTAAATGTTGTTTCTTACAACTCTTAAACTGCCTTTATATGTGATGATTTGTTTGCTAATGTTTTGGGATGTGTTTAATACTAAAAAAATTTATAAATACCCATTTATATGTTTAGTTATTGTATGCAAAATTTTGATTCTATGCGACTACTAGAAATTAAGTTAAAAATCAAGGAATATGCACTGCTTAGTTTTCTTAGCTATTTTCTAGCAACATTTTGAAAAAGTTAGAATATGGCAAAGATACTTAGAGTGGTCCAAACATGATGAAAATAAATTTGATGCTATATATAAATGTTAGAGTGTTATGATAAAATTTTAGATGAATTGAAATTTTGCATGATTTCAGAAAATTCCTTGATCATTGATTGCCCATAGGTTATTTACAGTGACAGATTGTTTTGTGATTTCTAAGATATAGGAAAAATGTTTATAGCAGCTCAAACTTGATGAAATTAAATCTAGTGATATAATTAGATGTCTAGTATATCTTGACAAAATTTCAAAGCCATTAGAATTTTGATGATTTTTATAAAATTTACTTATTGCTTACTATCCGTACTATATTTCCAATAACAGTGCTGTAAGCTTTAAAACATGAAATAATTATTTACAGTAGTCCAAATATGATGAAAGTAAATCTAGTAATATTTATAGATGTTTTAGAATGCTTGATAAAAATTTTAGATTTTTTTGAATTTTGTATGATTTTTAATAATTTATATACTGCTGGCTATCTGTGTTGTTTTTCTAGAAATAGTGTAGTGTTTAGAAAATATGAGAATAGTATTTACAATAATTAAAAAGTTAAAAAATTTAATATGATGATATGCATAAAGGTTACGAACATTGTAATTTCAGAGTCATTGAAATTTTATATGATTTTATAAAAATCGTTGAGTATTAACTACCAGGGTTGAATTTGTGAATCTACGAAGAATATGTGTGTATTTTTATAATTTCTTTTAAGTAATTAAGCACAGTATTGCTTATTATCATGATGATGTATGCGGTATTATACGATGTTTTAAGTATGTTCTTACACCAAGAATATTTCTTTTATCAACATGTTATAATATTTAAAGACATTTAAGACACTTAAATTGTTGGAAGTAGAGAAGAACAATCCACTTGCAAGAGGTTAAGTGATTAGCTACAAGTCAAGTAAACATATTTTCACCTGCAACATGATAAAAGATTATGAAAAGTTTTGAGAAATATTTTGTGTTATTATGTTATTAATGTTTATGCATTTCTCTTTCAAAAGATCCCTTTTACGATGGTTTTAAAGAACGTCTTTTCATGGATGTTTTCAACATTTGATTTATGATGCATAAAATGTTTCTCAAAAATATATGTATATATATTTATATATATATCACATAATCAAGGCGTTGCACACTCGATGATTATGTTAGTCTCCCAAGGTGAACTTGTCACGTTTGGTTTGGGATTAGCTACCCCTCTCCTCTCATGATGACGCACCCTAATGATATTAATGTTATTGGTATAACACCAGAGCCCTAAAGGATAAAATGAATGGTTTTAATATGAAAAAAAGAAAAGGAAAGATATGTTCTTACAAAGTGTGCTATATACACTATAATGATTATGTCAAAAATTCAATGACTCATGTTATGTTTAAAGTTTTTATAATGTTTTGTGAGATCTCATATGTACTTATTAAGGTTAATCTTTACTTAAGTTATATCATGTTGTTGATAAAGGTAAGGCTACGACTATAGATGGAGAATGGATGAACATATGGGTGTGCAAGGAATGTGGTGTTAGAACATGGAGGCATGTTAGGAAATAGAATAATAATAGTGTTTCGTTAAACAATAATTTCACATATTATAAAACTTGTTTAATTGTTACGTTTTTACTACTTTCATGAACTCTTTATATTACACATATATTAAATTAAGACTAACTATTTCTGCAAGTAATCGATTAGTCAAATACTGTGGGTATTTTGTCAGATTAACCAAGGAGGAAAACCATTTAAGATAAGTAAGTATTGATTCTATTTGAAAGTCGCGATTATGTGAATGCTAGTAATATATATTTAGAAATAATCTAATTGTTTAAAAGTAAATTAGAGTTTTAGTTCATATGTTTGTATGGGGATATTAATTCAATAAAAAAAATTTACCAAAATTATTGAGTAAATAATTAGATAATACCTACAAGTTTAGATTTTCCTATCGAATACTTAAGAGATAATGATGAAAGTTAACGAATTCTATGACATCCACAAGGAGTGTTATAAATATGGTATCAAAGTAGTTTCTGTTTCTAATACATATCACCACACATCCATCCTAAATTCTTAAAGTAAGTAAATTTTTATATTTGGATGTCGATGGATGTATTATGTATTTGTGTATATATACTAGTGAGACGTTATTTTCGTTCTAAGTTGGGATCATGTCTCTAACTCTCTAATCTATGATGTACCAGTAAGAAGCGACTATAAGCGACCAAAGTAAGAAAGGCAGACCTCGCCGACAAGCTGTACCCGGAACTGACATTCTAACCAATGCCAACTTGGTTGCAATGATTGTTGACCTTCAAAAGCAGCTCGAAGATCAACAAAAAGAAATAGAAGAGCTCAAAACCAATAGTCATGGAGGAGAAAGTCAAAACAAAAATATGCCAACTACCCTTCAACATCAATCAAGAGAAGTCCCAACCCCGGTAGCTCAAGCAGCTACAATACCAGTGCCTCAAGAGCCTTTGTTGGTCAAATAGAGGCATGTTAAACCTGCAGATTTTGAAGGTTCCAATGATCCCTTGGTTTCTCAAGGTTGGTTAAATACAATTGAGGCCACTCTCAAACTTATGAATTTCACTGACACTGAGAGAGTCCTATGTGCCTCTTACTGTATCACAATGGAATCTCATATATGGAGGGAGAGGATTGAACAAAGCCAGAAGATCAATGAAATGACCTAAGATGACTTTATTAAAGTGTTTAGTGAGAAATTCTTTCACATGAACATCACTTACAAGCACTATGATGAGTTTTGAGAGTCTACGCCAAGGAGATATGTCAGTAATAGAAGTAGTGACAAAATTCAACCAACTTGCTCGCCTATGCCCTAATATGGTTAGGGATGATGAAGACAGGGTAAGGAGATTGATTAAAATCTTTCGACCTAAAATCTATATGGTTATTGATAGAGCTCAACTACCTTGTATTTAGGAGGATCTAGTTAGCACAGCACTTTGAAAGCTAGTGCGACACTTCAAGTGCAGCAATATTTACCAAAGGATAAAAGAAACCAGCCATTACAGAGTCATTTTGGTAACCACATAAAAAATAAAAATCAACACCTGGGCAACAACAATAACAACCGAAACTGGAATCACAACAAGAGAAAGGGAAATTTCCATAATCAGAAGGGTCATAACAACAAGAGAGGAGAGCCAATGGTCAACATTAATGCCACAATAACAAGCAGATCCAACCTTGTGCTAGATGTGGGAAGAAGCATCTGAGAGAGTGTTGACTAGGCACCAACAAGTGCTTCACTTACAGTTGCAAGGGCCATATCTCCATTAACTGCCTTAACAAGACCTATTCTTAAAACCAAGAGAAAGCGCCCTTTGCTCAACTTGATAGTATACAGGTAGCCCTTGAAGGGCCACATATCTATCAAGGAAAATTGGAAGCCCCACTTACCAATACTTGCATCTAAACCATGACAAAACAAGAAGCAGCAGTAGAAACCTCCAATATTGTCACAGGTCAAATCCCTATCCATGTCAGAAATGCTCATGTGCTTTTTGAAAGGGTGCTACCCATTCTTTTGTATCTATATCTTTTGGCAAAAACCTAGAAAGAAATAGGGAATGTATGGGACATAGGTTCATTGTTACACTACCCTCGGGGGAAATAATGTCATCCATATATTTCTTACATGCCAAATTATTTAAGAATTTTTGAAAGAGAACTTTAGAGCTATCTTATTGTACTGACATGCATGACTATGATGTTATTCTTAGGATGGACTTTCTAGGGAAATATAATGCTTCAATTGAGTACCAACAATGGAGGTGATCTTTAATCTAGAAGCTAAGAAGTGGTTTGTGATTATGGGTGAATCAAGAAAGAAGCCAAAACTATTTCAGTCATCCATGAAGGCAAGGAAGTTACTAGCTGGTGGATGCATAGGTTTTCTAGCAAACATCATAGATAAAAGTCAAAAAGAAAACGCAAATGTTGAAGATGTTTGGTGGATAAGGAATTTCTAGAAGTATTTCTTGAAGATCTATCAGGCTGATCTCTAGATAGGGAGATTGAATTTGAAATCGAACTTGCACCAGGCACGAACCCGATTTCTAAAGCACCATATAAAATGGCCCTGTGAAAATTAAAAGAGCTACACTCATAACTAATAGAGCATCTCAATAAAGGTTTTATCCAGGCTTGTCATTCTCCGTGGGAGCTCTAGTTTGTTCATGAAGAAGGATGGCTTTATGTGACTATGCATCAATTATCGAAAACTAAACAAAGTAACAATCAAGAACAAGTACTTGCTATCCCACATCGATGATTTATTCGATCAACTATATAGTGCATCGATGTTTTCAAAGATAGATTTTTGGTTAGGATACCATCAACTAAAGATAAAAGAAGGGGACATTACAAAGACAACCTTTAGAATGAAGTATGACCATTACGAATTTATGGTCATGCCTTTTGGCCTAGCAAATGCCCCTACAGCATTCATAGACCTGATGAATCAAGTGTTCAAGCACTACCTCAAAAAATTTGTCATAGTGTTTATCGACGACATCCTTGTGTATTTAAAGAGTCGGGAAGAACATACTGAGCACTTGAGAATTATGCTAGAAAACTTGAAAAGACTTCAGTTGTATGCCAAGTTCTCTAAGTGTGAATTCTAGCTCGACCGTGTATCTTCTTTGGGTCACATTGTCTCTAAGGATGGAATTTTGGTGGACCCTACCAAAATCCAAGCTTTTCTCAACTGAAAACGGCCCAAGAATGCAAGTGAGATAAGAAGCTTCCTAGACTTGGCTGGGTATTACTGGAAGTTCGTGGAATATTTCTCTAAGATAGCCTTGCCACTCACTAACTTGACTCGTAAAGGGAAGTAGTTTGAATGGACCAACAATTGTGAGAGGAGTTTCCAAGGACTAAAGAAAAGGTAACCTTGACTCCAATTTTGGCAATTTTGGAAGGCGAAGAAGTATTTTTCATATATAACAATGCCTTAAAAATGGGTCTTGGTGCAATGCTGATGCAGAACGGTATAGTGATTACCTATGCTTCGAGGAAACTAAAAGGATTATGAGAAGAACTATCCTACTCACGATCTCGAATTGACAGCGATAGTTTTTGTATTAAAAATTTGGAGATGCCACTTAAACAGAATTCGACGTAAAATCTACACTGTCCATTAGAGTTTGAAGTACTTTTTTACTTCACTGTTAGAATTGGTCAAAGACTATGATTGTGAAATCCTCTACCACCCAGGGAAGGCAAATTGAGTAGCAGATGCGCTAAGTAGGAAGTCTTTTGCAACCTTGACATCCTTACAAGAAATGTCCTAACCCTTGAAGAAAAAAATTCTAAACTTCGGTCTTGACCTAATTTCAAGACAACTATCAGCATTGACTCTTGCACCAATATTATACAATGAAATTCGAGACAAACAGGAGAGAGATACAAGCCTAATGGGAATCAAGCAGGAAATTGAGGAAGGCAAATGTGAAGGGTTTCGAGCAGCAGAGGATGAAACGTTATATTTTAAGGACCATTTATGTGTTTCTAAAGTTGATGGTTTGAAGGAAAGAATCTTAACAGAAATCCATAATACTCCTTATTCAATGCATTCAAGTGTGACGAAAATATATAATGACTTAAGGGATGGTTTTTGGTGGTTTGGCATGAAGCATGACGTGGCTAAGTACGCAAAACAATGCTTGACTTGTCAGCAAATCAAGGCTAAACATCATAGGCTAGAAGGTGTTTTGCAGCCAATTCAAATACTTGAATGGAAGTGGGAGGAGATTGCGATGGCTTTCATTATAGGTCTACCGAGAACTATAAATGGGTATGATTCTATTTGGGTAGTAGTCAAACAATTGACTAAGACGGCACACTTTGTTCCCATCAGAATCACCTATTCGATAGATCAACTTGTAGAACTCTAGGTTAAGAAAATTGTAAGGCTTCATGGCATTTCCAAGTCCATCATCTCTGATCGTAATAGTAGGTTTACTTCCTATTTTTGGAAAAGTCTACAAAATGTGTTGAGTATAAAGTTACATTTTAGCACAACTTATCACTCCTAGACTGACGGACAGACAGAGAGAACACATTTGATCTTAGAGGACGTGCTCCATGCCTATGCTCTTGATTACAAGACTAGCTGGTGTAAGATGCTACCATTGACAAGGTGCATACAACAACAGCTATCAGGCAACTATCTGGACGCATGGCACCTTATGAGGTGCCTTATGGACAAAAATGTAGATTACCTATCTATCGGTATGAAGCTGGAGAAAAGAGGATGATCGAAAATCAGATTAAGGAGAAGATGGATTTTGTCAATGAAACAATTGAAGTAGTGAAACTGTTACGTAGGCGGATTAAGGTTGCATAGAGTCACTAGAAGAGCTATGTCGACAAAAAGAGAAGGCCTTTGGAGTTTGCAATAGGCGATTTTGTGTTTTTAAGAGTTATACCGATGAAAGAAGTCATAAGATTTGGGAAGAAAGGCAAGCTTAGCCGAAGATTTGTAGGACCTTATGAAGTAGTGAGGTGAATTGATAACGTAGCTTATGAACTAAATTTACCCCCACATACGTCATCTATCCACAATGTCTTCAATGTCTCAATGCTCAAGAAGTATGTCCCAGATCCCGCCCATATAATCAAACTAGAAGCCATCAAGATATGAGAAGATCCTAGCTATGCGGAGAAGCGAGTCGAGATTTTAGACTGAAGAACTAAGACCCTAAGGAATAAAGAGATTGCTTTGGTTAAGGTTCTTTGGCATAACTGCACATTTCTATGTAATGTCTCAACCCCCATAGGGTCCACCTAACGGAACCCCCAGCACAGTCGGGTCTTAAACTCATTATTCATACATATTGTCCCCTTTGGGCACTTAGTGGCCCTTAGGGATTTCTTTGCATCCCCTAATGCTTGAACCTAAGACCTCAAACTTTATAAGGTTCTTAAGTCAAATGTTGGTACCAATGATCTTCAAGATTAATTGGTACTGATATTTGACTTAAAAACCTTATAAGGAGCGAGGTCTTGGGTTTAAACGTTGGGGGGCACGAAGAAATCCTTGAGGCCTACTAGGTACCCAGAGGGGACACTACATATGAGTAACGAGTATAAGACTAGACTATACCAGGGTCCCGCTAAGTGGACCCTATGGGGGGTTGAGACGTTACACTTGCTCCCTAGGACGCCCTCTACGTGACCTTAACTTTGAAGGCTTTAACAATAATCACTTAGTGAATGCAAGGGATGAGATTTTGAAAACTTGGTCTCAAATATTGCGCAAATAAAACAAAAAAGCTCAGTGAATGCAAGAAGTGAGGTTTCTTTTATTTTCGAAAATCTTTTATTTTCAAAGGCAAAGCAGCTCAATGAAAGCAAGAATCGAGGTTTGGTTTTGTTTTTCAAAATTTGACAAAGAATCAAATAAAAACATATTTTGAAACATTTAAAAATAATTATTAGACCAAAACAAGTTTAAAATGTGGCTACTAAAGAAGAGATATAGAAAATCCTACCTCGATATGAGAATACCGATATTGTTAGCTCCTACTTGTGCTAACCAAATGTATGCTCGAATATGTTCACAAACCTTAACATGAATTTAAAATGGTTAGAAACCAAGTTCAAAGATAAATCAAGTTTCATTATGCCAATTTTATCATCAGCGTGCTACATTTAGTATTTCAAATAGCAAATATGCACAATCGTCACAACTTGATGCAACTATGCTCAAAAATATATTTTTAAAATATAAATTTCTAATAAAAAATGGTTGAAAACAATCTTTAAAAATAATACAATTTGAAAAAGAGGACAAAAATATCAAAATTACAAAATTTAGAAAATTCTAGGCTTATGTACTGGCCTACCGGTTTAGTTGGCCTAGCAGCCTGTCGCCCAGTAGAGTCCAGCTTGCCTTTCTCAATGACTGGCCTACAAGTCTATCAGAATATGGAAAAATTTTCGTATTCTATTTTTGGGCCTTTGGAGCTTCAAAGCTCGACCCAACCTGTTTTAACTGTTCCAAGATCACATAGAATTCACAAATAACAAAGAAAAACAATTTGAAACAGTTTGAAAGCATTTTCCCCTAAGTTTAAACTAGGGGTGAACAAAAATCGCCCCGCAACCGCCGGCCGCCCGCCCAAAAAAAAGACTATGCGGGTTCAACCCGTCCATTGGCGGGTTCAACCCGCCCGCCTACATATGTTGGCGGGCGGGTACGGTTTTAAATTTTAGGGGGCGGGTTCAACCCGAACCCGCCCGCCTAATTCTTAAAAAAAAAAAAAAAAAAAAAAAAACTTAATCTAAACCTCTCTCACTCCTCATTCTTTAAAAAGAAAAAGAACATTTGACTTTGTTCATCATTTCATCTGTAGTATCCTGTTATTTTCGAACCCAATGAACAGGTTTTATGGAAGAACAAGAATTCTTGACTTTGTTCATCACTTCATATATAGTTGATGTTTCTTGTTGCAATGAATGATTATGTTTCTTAATTTGTTGTGAATATGGTTATTGTCTTTAGGCGTCAAACTTGGTTGTTGTTGAGAATGCTTCATACATTATCGTCTTATATTTTCTACAAATTTTCTTCACTTTTTTTTAATAAAAAAGTGCTCAAAAAATTATATTGTACATTAGTGTAGACCCAACCCGCCCAACCCGCCCGCACCGCCCGCACCCGCCCGCCCCCAAACCGAAACCGCCCGCCACTCCATGGGCGGTTTGTGGGTTGGTTAATCGCCAACCCGCCACTTAAAAAAACCGCCCCGCACCCGCCCAAAAACCGCCTACCCGCCCGTTGTTCACCCCTAGTTTAAACACTAAAACACAAGTTTGATTCTCACATACAAAAACTTGTCAAAACAAACCCAAACATATTCAATCTGAATTTTATCTTTCAAATCATAGCAAAACATCAACATGCAATGACATATCCACAAATTAAACATGTTATGCTCTTTGATTTTGTAAACAACACATCAAAAGAACATTATCTATACTAGATGTGCTTTAAAACCACAATCAGGTATCAAACAACTCATAAATCCTTTTTTATTCCTAAAGTCTAAGTATAAAGATTGTCACAAATTTCGGACCAATGAAAGGCACAAAGCAAGATTAGAGTTTCTATTTGAAAAACATATCTCAAAATCCCTCAAAAGAGCATGAACCTTTACTGCTCTTGAGAACCTTTGAGTTCTTGAGATTATATGGGTTTATGAAGGTTTTTGTCTCTGAATTTTCAAGAGAAAATGGTTGTGTTTTTGGAAAAAATCTGAGTGAAAGTGTGAGTGAAAGAGAATGAGGAAGAGAGAGAACGTGAGAGGTAGAGACAGGAAAGCAAAAATGAAATCTGGGGGAGGGTTTTCACCTGAACAAAATGGAAAAAATTCCAAAATGGCATTTTGGTAATTTAAGAGGAAGAGCAGTGGCAAAACTGGTAAATAAGTGGAAGGGCAATGACGACAGTGTAAATAGATGAAATTGAACAAAAATTAATATTTAAAATTGTCGACCGAAATTTTATTTGTTTCAAAATTAAAGTGATGCAATAAAATTGAAAATAAACACTAGTGACAATTATTTAAACTTGACACACTAATTAATTTAAATTAACATTATTAATGCAGTTTTAAAATTATCGGGTGCTACAACGTGGTCACAAATTTGCAACTGCAGATCGAACATGTCTTATGCAAAACCAAAAACATGCGCACGTTTAAAATAGCAAAAAGTACATCCTCTAAAAAAATTAATTTAATATATATAACGTTTCTAGAATAATGGTTTTGTTGGAAATATTTGCTAAATTTCTTAGTTATCTGTGTCAATAGAAGTTTTTTTTAGTGGTTTTAATTTGTTTTGGTTTTACCTGGTCTATAGGAGAATAAGTAGCTTCAAGTGGTTTTTATTGGGGTCTGCTATAAGTTTTTGCACGTGAGCGGTTGCACTTCCTAGTTTCAAGCATATATCCGTTGGTTTTAGCTCTATAAATAGAGTAGCTTCTTGTTGTGAGAAAGTCGTATCAGATTTCAAAGCAATAAAAGTTCAGTTCTTTGTTTCTCTTATTTTGTTTTTTCTTCCTCAATATAAATTGAATAGGTTTATAACGTAAGGCATTGATAATGTCACAATGAAAGAAGGTTATCATTGTAATCATTATGTTTATCTTGTTATTTAAACTTCACGTTTATCCATTATTTATATATTGGTATTAAAAATTAATCTCCCTTTTTTGAAGAATTTTTAGAAATATAACTTTTTTAAATAGCAAGTTTTAAAAATATTAATGGTAAACGTCAGACTTATGGTGTAAATATTTTATTTATCTCTTTATTTATAGTATAATAATTCTCATTTATATAATAAATGAATTTATGATACAAATAATGTATTTACTTTCTTATTTACAATGTAATATTTCTTATTTATTTACATAATAAATGAATTAAAAACCTGATATTTATTTCAAAAAGTTTTAAAATTCTGACATTTTCTTCATTCTCTCTTACTTTTTTTTAGAAATTAAATTCAACTAACTAATAATATAATATTTTTTTTTAGTTTTAGTTATATATGCATCAAAATCATTATATTTACCTTCTCAATAGAGATTTTTTCAATTTTAGTCTCTAACAATCTCTAGCTAAATGGAGAGACCGAAAATGAAACAAAATAATAGATTATAAGAGCCTAAAACTGAAACAAAATAATAGATGAGGGAGCAAAGTAGAATATTTTTTATAAAAAAGTATTAAAGTGGGATTAAAGGAACATTTCAAGGGTTAATCCCACTTTATATTTGTGGGGTTTAGTTTTGGTTTCTCAATATCGGTCATTGTTTCAATCTTGCTTTTAAAAATCTGAAACCCAAGATTTAACTCATTTTGGGGGAAGCCGGGAAAAGGAAGTGACCCACATGCTCACTTTGTAGAACGAAAACTTTATTATTAAAAAATATCCTAAAAAGAATATTATATTAAAAAGAGTATATATAAGAGAATTTTATTTTTGTGGGCGTGTGTGTGTAAATCTAGCATATAATAATGTAATATCTAGGAGTGAAACCACACTTTTTCCTTTTTCTTCTTTTGCATTGGCACTTTTGTACCAACGAGGTGTTAGCTTTGGCTGGCCATTCACAAAATACCCTCAACAAGTAATTCGTATTAAGTCATTTAGAGAAATAAAACTATATTGCTGATATTTTGTGGTCTTTGTACGTCATATTTTGGTTCTCAAGTTACGCTTGTAGACTAATGCAATGACATTAAGGCATGCATATTACAATATTCCCGTTTATGAATATGAATCTTAGTGTTACTACCTAAGTTTAATATTTCTATGAAAAATTTAAGATTGGATTCGCAAACTGGATTATTAAAATTCTCATATTTCATCTTAGGCTTGAATAAAAATCAACTCAAAATATAATCTTTTTAATAAATATTACCATCTCTAGTCGTATGTTTTATATGAGCTAATGTAAATAATATGCGTTCTACGATTGTACTCCTCGCTATTATGTAAAAAAATAATGAAGGAATATTATGCTACACTAATTATGATCGTTGTGGCCTTGTGTATAGGTGGTCTCTACTAAACTTTATATAATGCAACTACATTAGGAAATGAAACATTGGTCTCATTTAAGAAAAAAGAAAACGTAATAGTGATGTTAATATATCCCCTCTATGAATATAAAATTTTCCAAATATTAAATCTGAAATTTTCATTGTGATTGGATTAGCTAACTACAGGATCCAAATTATTTTTATAATACTAATCTAAAATAAAAATCGACTCTTAATATTATCACGCTACCGATTAAAAAAATAACATATCGTTTTTAGTTGTATTTTCTATTTGAGTATTTCTTACCTTATATTAGAGCTTAAACGGTGCGTTTTAGCATTAGTTGTTCCTCGCTATGATTCAAACCCTCAATCGTTGCCTTAGGGTTTGAGAGGATATAAATAAGCCAGTTTTGTCCTCCAAGAAAAAAGTAAGAGGCGAGAAGAAGATCAATGCCGGTGCCTCTCTTTGTCTCTAGGTATGTAAAAGTCCATTCAAATTTCTATAACCAGGTAAAAACAATGGTTTTCCCAATTTTTCTTCGACTTTCGCTTGTTCTTATGTTGTTCTATTAGCTAGTTCTAAGACTTTGCTATGGTTGACATGCCTATTTCTGATTCTTTTCATTTTTTTCCCTTCAAAATTGGAATTTGCAAAATTTGTTCGTGTTTGTAAGTATATAGAGTTTTACTCTGATCATTTAATCATATCAATTGCCTTCAGTTATTTCTCGTGCTATTTGCATTGAAGAGAAGTAATAATTTTTTTTTTTAAAAAAACCAAAGTGTACGGTTGGAAAGTTATCGAAAGTGCTCCAATTAGCGATATAAAAGGGTTAGGTGAAAATAGGACTGGAATACCTAAGTCAAGGACCGATTAGTCCTCATCCTTAACGCTATTTTTGATTTACGTTTCATCAGTGTATTCCGTAGGAAAATAAAATGTATATAAAGAACTATAGTAAATAAGAAGAATTATACTTTTATTTGAAGTCTCTTGTTAGTAGCTTGGTATTAAATTTGTATAAATGATGATGTCTCGGCCAAGAACAACATAATTCCTGCTTGACATAGCTCACACCCAATACTCGAATTGACTTCATCATGATCAACTTTTGATCATGTTGAATAAGTGTTGCTTGACCTCTCCATTAATTATTAAGTTTTATATATAAGTGTTTTGTTTTGTTTTGTTTTTTTAATTTTTGACGGCATCAAAGTTTCACTTGTCTGTAGGATTATTGTTACATTTTTAAGAATTTGGAAGATTTTATGTTAATCTTCAGATTGGCTCAATAAGTCCAACTTCTTAATATAATATTAACCTTTAATGACAAGATTTTGCGTATAGTGTTTGTCTATAAACTTTAAAAGATAAATAAATAATGGTTTTATTTCTTTTTGAGCAAAAGAAATAAAAATAGCACGTATATAACTTTTAGCTAGCACTTTTATTGGGATTATGTACTTGGCCGAATGGTATGTCAGTTGACTAGTTCGACCTTTTTTTTTGTCCTTTTGACCGCAGGTGTATTGATGTACGGGGCTTAAATATCATAAGGCGTTTCAACTGATGATTTGAAATGTCGGTTCGAATAAAAAAATTGTAATATTTTAAATTTTATAAAAGAAGATAAATACATGATTGTTTAGCTTACAAGTTTAAATAGAAATTTAAAGTATTACAAGAGAAAATACTATAGTAAAATTGTTAGAACTATAATTTAAATCTATAAAATAAACGGACCAATAATAAAATCAGCTTAATTTAAAATTTTTTCGGTTCGAACTGGTAAACCAAACAACACTAATTGTTAAGCTTCTTAAGCGTCACTAAAATACAATCTTGAAACATATATATATATATATATATATATATATATACACATATTTTATCTAAATATTTCTTAAGTTTGTTCGTAGTAAACAAATGTTATGTTTATAATTCAAATTCACACTCTTTGTTTTTTTTTTTTTTTTTTGATAATAAGTGGGAATTCAAACCTAAAATCTTGTTGCAAAAAAAGAGCAGCCCTTTCACCCACCAAATGAGTAGTGAGTTTTTGTAAGATGCTTCCATGCGGATTGAATCAAATACTATAGAAAAAGGAAAATAGATGTCACCTTTATGCTAAAAGACATTATTTGTCCATCCAAGATATCTTCAATGGATCTATTATGTGTTACAATTGGCACCAACTAGAAAACCTTGTCAAACTTACAAACATGCATATTGTTAACTTTGGAAAAATATTCACATTGTACTAAAATCTAGATATCTACTTGCAGGAGCCCCAACATCTGATAACTTGTCTTGTCCGTATGGCATCAATTGGACGAGGATAGATTCAAAGAGTCCGTCAAGCATTGGAAGGACCTTGAGTCTTTGACTCTTCCATGCGCTTACTATCCTGGCAACATGATCAAATCCATTGGAACTCATTGCAAGAAAATTGTGGAGCCCAAGTTCGTATGCCCTTTGAAGCTCGATCTTGTAAACGCCATAGTTATGCATCTCCCGCAGCTCACGGTCATGTTCATGCCGTGCACAAGAATTTCAAGGCAGTGTCTGGTACATTGACTGAAAAACATGAACAACTTAGAAGTGCTGAATTCGTATAATTTCACCATGGTGAATGACTATATCAATGACTTCATTCATCATGTAACGCTAAAGTTGTGTGTTTTTTCTCCTTATATTTTGCTTCGTTGTTGTTAGACCTGAGATTTCTAGTTTTCTGATAATATGCTTACGAAATATATATAAAAAACTTGTCAAATAGTACTAAACGATGTGTGGCTATTTTAATTGTTATTTACAGGACTTTGAAATAGAGTTGGCAGAAATTATTAAAGGAGATCGCCAACATTATGAAAGCACATATGGAAAAGTTGCAATGAAATCATGCCGAGCGCCTACAAAATTCCAAGTAAGTCTTCTAACAAGCAAAAATGTCTATATTCTTGTTAGTTTTTTATTTTGTTCTAGGAGCTTCTGTCAGTAATTAACATAAATTGGAATTACATGGCTACCTTTCTTTCAAAACAACAACAACAACAACAACAACAACAACAATATTGTTAAGTTTTCAAAATCATAAACTCATGGACTCACTAAAGAGAATAGATTTGTGTAAGGCATGAATTATTCAAAAAATTTCATGGTTTTTGTTGTTATTCTAATTTTTATTGGGTTAATTGTTAGTAACTATATCCTGGGGAAAAAAGTTACTACTCAAGTGTGCCTTCAGAATATCTAATCTTACTTCTTAAAACAAAAATAAAAAACCAAAACCAAAGCAAAATCAAAACAGAAAAAGTAAACGAAAAAACAATTTAGAAAAAGAAAAAGAAAAAGAAAGGAAAAAAAAGAGAAAACTTTTAATGACCATTAACTTCAAATAAGCACTCTTAATCGCAAAGTCTTATACGTAGAAGGAAATTGAAATAATTATACCAATCTTTTAGCACACAACACATTAAATTCACCGTATGAATTAAAATATAATTAAACAAAATAGTATTTCCTATGAGTCAGTTTCGTTATGGGATATTCATTGGTATACATTTTTTTAGTATCTCCATAACCTGCACCTATATTTGGAAACTTTGGATGAAACTTAAAGGAAACAATCGTAAAATAGAAACTCAATTTTTCATGATTTACCACAATCTTTTTTTTCCTTGGATTTTTGTATTAACTTGATCAATTTGTCCTATCAAGATTCAAGAGTATATAAATAGAGTGTCTATTTTGATTTAAAATGTGAATATTTCATTTATTAATGTGCTTCTAATCTTCTCTGTGATTGATGTTGTAAGAGCGTTTGTGAACCTTTGTACATCTTATTGTTCCTTAATATCTGAATCTGATTAAATTGATTAGTCAATAAGAACATTGATTGTATACATTGCCCTGTTAAATAATAATAATAAAAAGAAATATTAGCAGGAGGCTACTTTATTTCTGCCTTTTTGAAAAGCCAAAAAAAAAAAAAAAAACTAAAAAATTTATTTTTGATAAATTTTAAAAAATGATAATAAAAGGGGAATTTGGAGCAAATTTTCTGCCTATTGTGCGCTTATAAGTGGGACGTTGAGCCGGAACTTATTTAACAAGCTAGAAATCAAGCAAATTAAAAAATAAAAAACAATAGTGAGAGATAGAGAGAGATAATTAAACATTTGGTAGTTTAAGAAATAATTATTGTTAAACCAAAACCACCCCAAAGTTGATTAAATTCTATTTTATTCTCATAAATTTTAGCTAGCAAATACTTTTTTTTTGTCGTTAGAATATATAGTAAAAAGAAATGCAGTATGTGCCATTTAAAAGTAAAGTAATTTTGATATAAATTATTCTTTTGAAATTACTTAAAAAGCATTCATTGATTACATCATTTAGGATAAGCATGGAACAATCTAGGGAGAAATTTTCTCCGTATAGTCATTTTTATCTTTTATGTTATTTTTCATCTTACTGTAGAAACTTTACATCTTTCTTAAAATATCTCCATGTTATAAATTATTCTTTTGAAACTACTTAAAAAGGATTAATTGATTACATCATTTAGGATAAGCATGGAACAATCTAGGGAGAAAATTTTCTGCGTATAGTCATTTTTATCTTTTTATGTTATTTTTCATCCTACTGTAGAAACTTTACATCTTTCTTAAAATATCTCCATGTCATGATGATAGTTTCTCTACATATGGCATCTTGTTACGTAATAATTTAAGGTATTTATCTTTTAAAAGTAACTTCATAAATTGAATGCTTATTTTGTTCAAGTCTTGTATGGATATCAGTTGGTCACCGTATTGTTTTTCTTTTTATATTGTTTTGATGGGGTTGGTGACTGCAGCTAATTATATAAAGTTTAACTATTTATAGTGCTTATTTTTTTGCCAAAAGGCAAAATAAAAATTGAGATAATAGGATAATAAAAAAATTTAAATTACCATTATAGTTATGAAAAATGTTCTTTACCTTATATATTCTCCATCTATAATGAAATTTACATATAGAAGCCAAGAGGTTGAATATTGATTTTCTTTAGAGCGCGGTGCAGGCCCATTTCTTGAAAACCTCAACTTTAGGGAATACCCTACACAACCTCCACTATATAAACCTCATAATGGCTCCATTTTGTCTCCACAAGTTCACCAGATAGAGGTTTTTGTACAAATCAGTGTTCTTAAACCTTTCTCGTGAAAATTCTCGGTATAATAAAAACTTTCATTTCTCTTTTTCATTGTTGGTGACAATCTCAGCTTTTTCTGATAATTCCTGTGCTTCTCTTTCTTTTGGTAGCAATTTTGTTTAGTTTTATTATTGTTGTTTCTTATTTTTGAGACTACACCTGATTTGAGTTTGAAAATGAAGTTATGTCTATTTCATTTTTACTTTTCGACTTAGTGACCATTTTGTGAATTCATTTTGAATGTTTTGCGGTTGGTTTTGGTTTTACGATGCTTGGGCTTATGATCCTTTTGTGGGAGAGAAAGAAATTCAAGAAACTGAATTTTTATTATCATCACTCCCTCTTTGTGAAGCTTTCATTTTTTAAGCAAAGGGCATGTTTAGTATATTAATGAAATTTTGTATGTTTGTAGTTGCTTCAGTGATTTTTTTTTAATTAGCTTCACTTTAATTTGAATATGAAGTAATATCGTGGTCCTTGGATAATTTGTGCTTATGATCTTTCTGAGAGAAAGGGGTTCAAATACACGAGTTTATGTTATTGTTCCACCTTTATGTTTCAGAAGATGTGAAGCTCCTATTTTCTAAGTAGACGCATTGGAATTTTGTATTTAATCATTTAGTTCAGTTTTATAGTTTAATTAGATATTTTATTTGAAATAGAGCGTAAAGATTATTAGATTAATGTCATTTCCATTGGTCAACTTGGGATTATGTTCTTTATGGGAGAGAAAAGAATACGAAAAGTTGTATTCATGTTATTGTTCCTCCCTTTATATTTCACAAGATGTGAGCTTCTCATTTTCTGGGAAAGACCATTTTCTTCTATATTGTTACGGTTGTTTTAGTTTCATGGTGTAAGTAAAGAATTTGTTACAACCAAAGAAATGTTGTTTTATTAGTTAATTTAGGCTTATAATTTTTTGTGTGAGAGAATAATTTATATATTGAATTCACATTATTGTTCATCTCTTGCTTTCTTCCTCAAAAAGTGCAAATCTCTTTTATTTTTTTTTTATTTTTATAGAATTGGTGGTTATTTTCATAGTTAGTTCCATATGGTCATACTACATTTTTAAAGGAGCTTTAACCGAATTTGAAGATGGACTAAAGTCGATTATATTCTTGAATTTTGCCTTCTACTCCTTGAGGGAGAGAAAGTGATTGTATAATTGAATTAGAACTATTTTCCGTCCTTTTGCGCTTAAAAACAAACAAAATATTGTATTTTCTAAGGAAAGAAGAGTTGAGTAAACTACTATACCTTCTGGAGCATTCTAATTAGTATATTTAATCATTACTTTTTCTTTAAAAGGTCATTGCTTTTTTGTTAAGCCAATAATTAATTAATTTTTTTTCTTAAGTTGTAAGTTTTTAATTATGTAATTAAATATTGTTTCAGGGCAGAGTTTTTTCTTATTAATTGGCTTTCTCCGTTAGACCTTGTTGACGGGTACGTCTTTCTTCCTTGTAGCTTATTTCTCTTACTTGTCCTCAATACGCTACATATATACTTTTCTGTTTATAATGATAATATTTGACATGTATCATATATTTTGTGTGTGGTTATAGTCATCTAGTGTTCACTTAAGCCTTTGAACTCTAAACAGTAATATTAGGCTATTAAGCAAACTGATTTTAAAAATTTTGTTTCGTGTAGTTTAGATTAGGAAAAAAATGATAAGTAAAACGTATAAAGTTAATATTTTCTTAATGATCACTCTAACTTACAAAAATTACTTTTTCTTAGATGTGAGATTAGTGGATGAAATTTTTGAATTTTAGGCTCGTATACATATTTATCTCTGTTATTGTTTTTTATTTGAATAAAGAATTTTTTGATCTTATATTTAAGAATTTTCTTAGGGAGGATTTAAGAGTCACACACACATGTAAATACACATTTTCTTTTGATTTGCATATTTTTCAAAAAATATATTTTGATTTTGAAGCTAAAAAAAATGGCTTGCTTTCTTTGTGGATTTGTAAAAATCTGTCTCATTTTAAAATTGATGTATATTGCTTTAAAGATGTGGATTCTTTAAAAAGTGCATACAACTCTTAGTTAATATTTTAGTCTTTCAATATTAGTGAACCAATAACCAGCTCAACCCCTAGGCAACTCAAGCAATTGCTAAAGCCCTTACATTTTTGGGCATTAATTAAGGCCCTACTTCTTAAGATAATTGATACATTCTTTGATAACAAATTGAAACTCCTTTTTGAGATATTAAGTGTGAAATCAAGATATCGAGCATAAATCAGCCAATAACGTGGAGCACTTTTTATTTTTTTTAAATCACTTTTCAAATGCTTTTGAAAAGAAACTTTTCAAAATATATCAAACTACTCTTTTTTATTTTTTAATATCAAATTACATTTTTTCACAAGCAAATAATGATTCCTTCCTCTAAAAAAATAATGATAAAAGGGTCTGATTAGCATACTTTAAACAACATTTTGATAAACATACGATTGATTTATTTATTAAAAGAAGTATGCAGAAACAGATTCTTTAGAAGCAGACAAAATTTTAAAAAATTCTTCTTTTTATTTTTTCTTTATAAATAAATATTTACTTCTATCTATTTTACACTTTAGAGAAAGAAAAGAAACTTTTAATATTTTTCATGTAATTGACGTTTTTTAGTTTTTGCTATGTAATTTTTTCAGTTTTTGACTTTAATGAAATATAAAATGTAATTGAGCTTTTTAATTTTTGAAAGGGCCTAAAATGTTTGCCTGACTCCAAAAGACGCCCGAGTGAAACGTGACCATTCGTTAACAATACATTAATTTCGTTTAGATAATCCAAGAGCGTGTAGCATGATCAATGATCAGTAACTCCTCTATTAAGAGTTAATCATTTCACTAGTCACTAATCATGATTTCACATATAAGGACGGTATTCTAGTTAAACTATATTGATTAGTTTAAAACTTCCTCTTTTTTGTTCTTTTTAATTTTCTTTTGTTTAAATTGATATAATTTCTTATTGTTTTATTAGATCATGCCTCCTCACCTTTTTAGATTTCTCTATTGCAATTGAGGGTGCAGTTTCGTTTAAGACTAGTAGATTGTTGGTGTTTTTATTACTATTAAACCTTCTATTTGCAACTTGTGGACAGATATTAGTTAGTAGATTATGGAACAAAGGAATGATGAGGCAATGGATGGTAGTGGAAGAATTAGGCTCAACTTGAAGAAGAAATCAAATCAATGTGATATATATATCATTGGGGCTACCCCTGCAAAGCCAATTGTGAAAGATCCCTGCAAGCGTAGAAAATTAGAAGAACGGAATGACCCAAACAACGGGATGCAATCTAGAATGTCTTTAGTCACATGCTACTCAAGATTCAAGAAAAGTGGTGTGCCAAAGCGTTTGATGTTTTATCAAAACAATGAATGGACTGACTTTCCTAGGGATCTGTTTGACTCAGTGCAGAAAGATCTTCAGGATCAAAAGGCAATTATTGACGTGAAATTAAATGGTCGGCATTATTTACTAGATTTTTTGCGCATGTTTTATTTAGACTTTGAAACAGGCTTTCAAAAGCCTATTGCTTGGATTGATGAAGCAGGGAAATGTTTCTTTCCTAAGATTTATGCCAATGTTGATGATGAAGAATATGGGAATGACCAATATAAGCATGGAAGGAATAGGGAAGCCTTATATGCAGAACCTCATAAGATCAAGTTGCATGTAGAGATCGAAGTAAATGGACTAGAGAAACAAGCTTCAAAAGAAGATGATGGGGGTTCAAATGCTCTTGTTGAAAGGGTTCAAAATCATCAAAAGCTTGTTAGGAATTCTGAAGCTGTGGGAGTTGAGGATGGTTCCAATAGACAGCCTGCCTCGATGGTTAGTTTACCTATTCAAGAAAGGCAAAAGATAACAAATGAATCTGCTGGTGGAAAGTTGGATATTGATGATGTGAGGAGGATGTTTCTTGAGGGAATCAATTCCTTTGGGAACCTAGAAATTCTTGACATATATAGATTTTATAATTCTTCTCGTCAAACTCGATTAGAGCTTTTTGAAAAGCAAATTGAAATTACCAAAGTGTACCGTGGCAGTGCAAATGTACAGTATGCTTGGCTTGCTTCTTCCGAACAAGAAATCACTAACATCATTATGTACGGGCTTGGTCATTGTAGAGCTTCAACAACGAAGTCTACGTATGGTGTTGGTATTCATTTGACAAATTCTAGCTGCGCCTACACAAGGTTTGTAATGTCTCCTTTTCACTTGTATCAATGTCATATATGTTTTTCAAGTTTTCCCCCTTAAATAGTAGAGTTTGCAAGTGATTTAAACCTTGGATAAGAGAAAATGATCCTTATTTTGTATTTGTTCTATCGTAATTTCATCTATTCAATAAAATTATAAGTATTTACATATAAGTATTATATTAAGAAACTGCTATTTTGTTTGTGTACAGTGCAAGCTATTGCGAGGTTGGTGAAAATGGATTACGTCACATGATTTTATGCCGAGTCATATTAGGAAACTTGGAAGCCATTCAGCGTGGAAGTACTCAATTACATCCTAGTTCTTTGGATTATGACACTGGAGTAGATGATCTCCAAAATCCCAGACATTATATTGTTTGGAATTTTAATAGCACCACACATATTTACCCAGAATATGTGGTCACTTTTAAAATGACACCCAATACCATGGATGAAGGTGATACCATATACCTTTTCTAGAGCCTCTTGTTTGTTTCTTAATTTTTAGTTAACATTTGATAAATTGTCATTGGCTTTGTTATGTTTTATACCATTGTTGCTCAAATCATGATAAATTCTTTTTTTTTTTTTTTTCCTTTTAATAGAACTTATACGTTGGTAATTTATCATTTTAAACAGGCTATTTGAGTCGAAGTGAGGCTAATTATAATGTTTTAGGGACACCGTTATTGCCCCTTCTACCAGTCCAGGGCCAGATACAAGCAGAGACTTCTGGATCCGAAACTGTGAGTATCCAAATTATAGTTTTGTTTGTTGTCGTTGTTTTCATAGTAAAAAAGCTATAAATTCTATTTGTATTTATAATAATGCTTGTGGTTAAAAACCAATTACTAATGTAGTCAACTTATTTTGATTCCGAGTAATCTCAGGGAAACGGTGCTCATAAGATGCGTTGCCCTTCTAGAATTCCTATATCTCCGCGGATATCTTTCCCCACGTTGCTTGCTGCTATTTCACATGAAATTTCTATGAGAGACATGGAAGTAATTAATAAAAATTATCAACTATTTCAGGTAGTCCAGAAAACTTTTTTCCCCTTTAAACATTTCCAATATTAATTATATATTTTATTGTAATGATATCTTATCCGCAGGCAAGGAGAATGACGAGTGATGATTTTATCAAATTGTTGAGGTCAATGGTTGGAGATACTTTGTTGAGGTCTGCAATGTCAAGGCTTCAAGCCGAGGTATGCTTTGATAACAAATTTGTTTGATTCATTGTGTGCGTGTATTTGATACAAAACTTGTCTGATTTAGTGTGTGTTTGTGCATGCGAGAAAGTTCTTTTTATATTTTATAGTAGTTTGTTGGAGTTTTTATGGTCAGATTTGATGAATTTAGGTACCAAATCCATAAAAGTACCGTAAATTGGCAAATCAATAGATTGCATTATGGATTTTTTGAAAAAGAAAAATTAGTCTTGTCTATTGGTGTAGGCCATATTGTATTTGAAGAAAGTGTCTTATAACTTAGATTGACCGGTACAATGATTTTGCTTAAATAGAGGAACTTTTAATCAAATTGACTTCTTTGTGTTTTCATTTAAAAACTTTCATGCCTGAAAGGCTATAGAATTCTACTGTTGATATTATAGTTAAATAAAAACTCTTGTATACCATCGTTGGGAAGCTCTTTTCTTATAGTCGTCCATCATGAGGGTTAATTTTTACACATTTTTTGCTTTTACAGAAGTCTCAAGTAGGACTTGATTGAAAACATTAATTTAATGTAACAAAAGTTGTCAAAACATTCGTTAAAATTGCGTTGATGTTGTACCAAGCATTGTTTCAATAACTATATGTTTTTTTTTAATTAAAACATGATAAATTCTTTTGACCATTTTTACAGGCACAATCACAACAGAAAACTGTAAATGCTGTGAAAGCGTCAAAGCGTGAACATGGACATTGATGCTGTTTGGTGACTCTGAGACAAATATGTTTTTGGATGTTGTAGTTTGCTTTGCATCTAGTAACATGCTTTGATGTCTTTGTTGTAGTTTGTTTATGGATTTTGAAATAAGGATATTAAAAATAAATTATGATTTTGTTATGAAGAAACACTTTTAACTCTTTTCTTTGGACGCTTGAATACCAGCTATATCAATAAAGTTGGAGATATGTGTGCCTAAGGACTGGAAAGATGGAATTAGCTTGAAGTTACCATGATACGATTTTTCCATTCTTTGACAAAAGTACTGTCAACTGTACAACGTCTACATTTTCACTGTGAACTCACTGGAAACTCCTTCAAAAGAAATCACTGGGAACATTCTTAAACTTACCTTTCAATATTCGTAAAAGATTAATATATATATATATATATATATTTATATATATCTTGGGAGTCAGAAAGCCTGAAAATTTTTATATAGAAAATGAATGGCATACTGGGAGAAGATTAAAATAAAAAAGAGGGGAATCAACCCAAACAAAATTTAACTGTGGTTTTAAAATTTCATTAAAAGGTAGCTGGAGGCGCATCATCTCCAGCTGATGGATCCCACCCTGGAGGCTTGATATTCCGCCAGTCACAACAACATCCCAACCATATGTATATGTAGTGTAGAGTTTAATTCAATGCCTTTCGTAATGTCACCCTATGTAGAGGATTTTGGAGATTGACTTTGGAGCAGAGCCGGCTGCGCCGCAGCACAATGAGGGGTGCGCTGCTGTACAGTGGGACAAAACTGACGCACAGGGGCGTCGAAAAGCGCCATGTCCATGCACGGTGTTACGAAAATCGCAATGTGAACATCATCTCATGCGGCCGTGCGATCAAAGCACACGGCCATGCATGTCAGTGAGCAAGGGTTTGAGTTGTTACATTTTTTGGTGGTTTGTTACCCATTCTTTGTAAACTTATATATAGATAGGTTGTATTCTTTTATTTGTAGAGCACATCTAAGAAAATTAGAGAGACAGGCTAGAGAAAAATTTTTGAGAGTCTGTGTATGCAATTTTCATCTTGTAAACTTCTTCGTCATCATAGTGAATTAATCTCCAACAATTGAAAGTGAACATAACTCTCACATAGAGAGTAAACCACTATAAATTTAGTGTGTTCTTATTTAGTTTTTATTCACATATATTTTGTTCTCAGTTGAATTAGGGCTTCTAATTTGCAACAACCGGTATTGGACCATTGGTTTTGAAGGAGAGCAATGGCTGGCGATGAAGGAACTCCACCTGGAATTACCAAATTTGATGGACCGAACTTTGCATTTTGGAAGATGCAGAAGATTATCATTATAACAAAAAGCCATACATGCCCTTTCTGAACAAGAAACTATAAGGTATGAAGGATAAAGAATGAAGAGTTCTTGACAGAAAGGTCCTAGGAGTGATCCGGTTAACATTGTCAAAGTACATGGGGTGACACTATGATGAAGCCTTCTACAAACAATAAGGTAGATCTCATGACAAAGCTATTTGATTTGAAGATGACGGAAATCACACTAGTAGCAACATATGTTTATGAGTTTAGCATGATCGTTAATCAATTGTCTTCCGTTGAAATTGATTTTGATGATGAGATATGTGCCCTTATTCTTTTGGCGACTCTGCCAAATAGTTGGGAACCTATGAAGGTTGCAATTAGCAACTTTATAGGCAAGGAGAAGTTAAAGTTCAGTAATGTGAGGGATCAAATTCTTACAAAGGAGGTTAGCAGAAAAGATTGTGGTGAAGCATCAGCATCAAGATAGAGTTCTACCCTAAATGTCGACAATAATTGTAGAATGTTTGAGAAGAATTCCAATAGGAATAGTGGGAGAAGGTCAAGGAATGGTAGAAGCAAGTCCAAGTCTAGGAGGAATATGGAATAGTGGAACTGTGGTAGAACTGGTTATCTTAATAATAACTGTACAGCATCGAAGAAGAATGATGTAAGGGAAAAGAAGTGGCAAACACGGTCACCAATGAGATACAAAATGCTTTATTTGTTAGTTGATAGTCCTGTTGAATTCTTTGGTTTTTGACCTTAGAGCATCTTTTCATACTACTGTACACTATGAGATTATGGAGAACTATGTCGCCATAAATCATGAAAAGGTTTATCTCGTGGACAGAGAACATTTGGATATTGTCGGAATTGACCATGTTAAATTAAAGATAGCACACGAGACTATTTAGAAAGTTTAAAAGGTGAGACACGAGCCAAAATGGATGCGTAATTTGATTTCGGTAGGGTAACTTGATGACAAAGGTCATAATATGACTTTTAATGGTAGTGGTTGGAAAGTCACGAAGAGAGCCATGGTTGTGGCTAGAGGAAGTAAACTAGAACTTTTTCATCACTTTTAGTTGTAGAGACACAATTGCAATTGTAGACTCCGTTGTAAATTCTGATTTATGGCTTTGTAGGCTCAAACATACCAGTGAGAAGGGAATGAAAACTACTACAAAGTAGGTCTTTAACAATGACATTATTTATGATGACATGTTGTCAAAAACAAAGCAAATACATTTACCTCGAAAATGTCCTCACAATTACTTTTTGTATGGTCGCAAAAATTTACTTATTTGTGTCGGCATGTCGTTACAAAAAATATGGATATTGTTATTGCCTATTTGCAATGAAATATTATCGTAAATAAGATTAGACCACCAAATGTAATTTGGTGTGAGCTAGAATGACGCTAACTGGCAGGTATTTGCGATGACTTATCATCACAAATACTAGTGGAGTATAGTTGGATCAAAGGCATATTCTATCTTAAGACATCTGTGATGACTATTATCGCCGCCGCAAATTGTTGGAAAATTTAATTTTTTGGGGAAAAGTTGGAGGAATTTTTACAGATCTCAAAAACTATTTGTGACGACTTTAAAAAAAGTTGTCACAAAAAATGGTTCTAGAATCTTCTTCTCGATTTTTCAGCTCAACTTAAAAAGCGTTGTTTTGGGCAATTATTTGTGATGACATTGTGGTTATTTGGAATGACATATGTCGTCATAAAAAGCATTGTGTATAAACCAGAACATAGAACCTTTCTTCCTGACTTTTCCTGACTTTCTTTTGCCTCTCTCTTTGATTCTCTACTTCTCTCCAATCGAAAACCATGTCAAGCCCAATAAAATCCCATTTCTCTTCCACTTTTGCAGTGATGCAAGAACGGGCTAGCCCGGCCCGGGTCATTCTCTTTAGGCCCATGCGAGCCACCGGCCGGGCCAGCCCATATTAGAATTTCCTTGGCCTGGCCCGACCTATGGGCCAATTTTACGTGGGTTGTGTCGTGAGCTATGTCAGTTCGTGCCATGGGCCTTGAATGGGCTGGCCCATCTTGGCCCATCTAAGCATGCAATTTTTAATTTTTAATTTTTAAATTTTTAAACAAGTTAACAAATATAAAAGTTTGAATAGTCAAGGGAAATATAGAAAAGGATATTTTATTTACGATTGCTTCATTAAAAACCTTTTTAAGGAAAACCCAGTGGGACAAAACTTTGCTTTTTTTTTTTCAAAAGCAAAGTATGCCTAGAACAAAAAAAATAAAAAAAAAAGAAAAGAAAAGAAAAGAAAAGAAAAAGAGCTTCTAGGCCTATTGTAACATGATATGTGAGGCCTAGTCTCAGCTTTGCTTCTTAGAAGAAGCAAAACATGCCTACAAGCAAAAAAAAAAAACTTACTATAATATGATGTGTGAGGCCTTTATTAGAGAAGGCCATACTCAGCTATGTTCACTCATGAATGAGCATAGAAAAAAATATATATATATATATGTATATAATTGGGCCACAATAGGCCTTCGATGGGCTAGCCCATTGCAAGCCTGTATGGGCCTTACATGGGCCAACCCATTATGGGCCTAGACGAGCCGACTCGGCCTGGCCCATGATTTTCCATGGGCTGTGCCGGGCGAGGCCGACATATGTTAGCCCGGCACATGATTTTCTATGGGCCGTGCCGGGCGAGGCCGACATATGTTAGCCCAGCCCAGCCCATCAGTATTTATGGGTCGGGCCGACCCATCATTGTAGCAGAACGGGCCCGAGCCGGCCCATTATTACATCTCTACACTTTTGCTTCTATTTCGCATTAAACCCAAAGATCCCTAAACAACTCTAAACACCCCCACCCCCCCCCCCCCCCCCCCAACACACACACAAAACAAAAAAAAGCAAAAAATCCCCAAAATGAACCTTCCTCTTCCAATTCTATTGCCGTCGTTGTCCGCCAGTCATTGCCGCTGTTCAATTGCTGCCACTCCTAATTATCCAACCCCAGTTATAGTGGGTTTTGGATTTATTAAGTCTTAATTATTTTAATGGTTTTATTCTTGGATATTGATTATGTTAATGTTTATATGGTTTGATTAAGTGAAATATGTTGATTAGTTTGTAAAAATGTTGAAAAAAACTGAGTAATATGGAATGTGGTTGTATTTGGATTGAGTTATGTTTTTTGTTGGGTATTGGATTGGTTATGTTTTTTAGGTGTTGCAATAATTATAATTAAATTAAATATAATTTTTTTATTATTGTGATGGTTATAATTGATATAAGAAAGCTTGTGAGATGTTGTTGATAGAATTTTTCCTTGGAATTTTAGTATGATTAATTGTTTAAGTTGTTTTAAGTTGTTGATTAAGTTAGTTAGAATTTTTATGACGTTAGGCAAATTTTTATTATTGATATAAGTTAGTTTATAAGTTGTTTTAATTCTTATATTCTTCATGTTATAAAAAAAAATAAGTGAATTCCAAAAAAAAGAAATAAATCAATTTATTACATTGTTTTATATAATTTAAAAAAACAAAATTAAGAATCAATTAATTGATTAAATATGATTTAGAACAAAAAAATGGACATAATTTAGTTAATAAACTATTAAACAATATTACTTGATTAAAAAATATTAAAAATAGTAATATGATAAAAATAGAGAAAAAGAAAAATCTAATAAGTAATGTAACATTGACAAATAAGGTTAAGGACAAGTTGAGACAGTAATTGGACATTAGGAGCCAGAGGATGAAGAAGCACCAAAGCTATCTTCTTTAGAAGTGTGAAGCCTACTCCAGTCTTGTGGTTTCTAGGTGTACCCAAAACCTGCTCCAAAATTCCTTCCTCATTAACAACTTAGAAAGATGAACCGGAAGCAAAATGTGTCCTCTAAGGTGATCTTTCCCCTCTATCTGATTCTACACAAACACGTAAATTAAAATACCAAATTGTCCAAACGGGACAATTTATGCATTAGTTACTATGTACCGATCCTCAAACGGGTCTGAGATTAATTCATGCATGCACGTGCAAAATGAAAACATAAAGTCGTACCCACGTACTTTGTTCTTGTGACTATCTAGTCATCATATATCAAACCATATTAGAAAAGTCACAATTTTTTTTTAGTTTTTTGAAATTGTATCAAATTTTATGTCTAATTTTTTATGTTGTTTCAAATTAAAATTTATTCAATTTTTATATGCAATAATATTATAATTATTTTTTTATAATAATATTACAATTATTAAATTATACCGTTTTACATTAATTTTGTTTATTACTTTACAACAACACATAATTCTAATTTAAATTTATTTTTCATACCATTTTTTATATTAATCAAAATAATAAATTATATTATATTATATTACTTCATTTTTGTTAATTAATTTTATTGAAATTTAATTTCTTTTTTTATTCACATATTTGATAATTAGATTTATTTTTTAAAGAAATTCTAAAAATATTTTTTTTATTTTTATGATATTACTATTTTAATTTTTAAATCAAATGATATCGTTTATTGGTTTCTTAACTAATTTATGTCCATTTTTTTAAATTTTTAAATCATATAATATCTTTTAAATTTTTAATTAACTAAGTCATTAATTCCTAATATTAAATTTTCATATGCATATTCTAATTTTTTAAATTTTGTAATATCTTTTAATTGATTAAATTACTTCTTTTAATAACTTCAAGATTTTAGATATTTCTTATTTAATTTTTTATTACTATTATGAATTATATTAACAAAAGTATAACATAAACAACCAACTTTAACATAACTTAATTCACTAAAAAAAAGTTAAATATGATAAAAAATTATAATAAAAAATTTTGACAAAAAATTTCATCAACAACAACCTTATATCAACAAAATTCCCAACACAAAATAAATCATCAAAATCGCCTAAATCAACAAACTCAATCAAAAAAATCACAAAACATACAACCTTAATTATATCAACAAAAAATCACAATCCAAACCTAAAATCTGGTTGCAAAAAAAGAGCAGCCCTTTCACCCACCAAATGAGCAGTGAGTTTTGTAAGTTGCTTCTGTGCGGATTGAATCAAATACTATAGACAAAGGAAAATAGATGTCACCTTTGAGCTAAAAGACATCTATTATTTGTCCATCCAAGAGATCTTCAATGGATCTATTATATGTTGCAATTGGCACCTACTAGAAAACCTTTACTTGTCAAACTTACAAACATATATATTAACTTTGAAAAAAAAAAATTCACATTGTACTAAAACCTAGATATCTACTTCCAACGTCCGACAACTTGTCTTATTCGCATGACATCTATTGGACGAGGATAGATTCGAAGAGTCCATCAAGCCCTAGAAGGACCTTGAGAATTTGACTCTTCCATGCGCTTACTATCCTAGCAACATGATCAAATCCATTGGTACTCATTGCAAGAACATTGTTGAGCTCAAGTTCATCTGTCCTTTGAACCTCGATCTTGTAAATGCCATAGTTATGCATCTCCCGTAGCTCAAGTTCATGTGCATGCCGTGCACAAGAATTTCAAGGCAGTGTCTGGTACATTTACTGAAAAACATAAACAACTTGGAAGTGCTGAATTTATCTAATTACACCGTGGTGGATGACTATATTAATTACTACATCTATCATATAATGCTAAGTTGTGTGTTTTTTCACCTTATATGTTGCTTCGTTGTTGCTAGACATGAGATTTCTAGTTTCTTAGTTGTTTGCTTATGAAATATATAAAAAAAAACTTGTCAAATAGTATTAAACGATGTGTGGCTATTTTAATTGTTATTTACAGGACTTTAAAATAGAGTTATAGGAGAAATTATTAACGGAGATTGCCAACATCATGAAAGCACATATGGAAAAGTTGCAATGAAATCATGCCGAGCACCTACAAAATTCCATGTAAGTCTTCTAACAAGCAAAAATGTCTATATTCTTGTTAGTTTTTATGTTGTTCTATGAGCTTTTGTCCATAATTAACATAAAACTAGCAACTAAGATCTTGTTTTTGTTCACATAATAAATTGAACTTCCTATATTCACATCATAAATTGGAATTGCATGGCTACCTTCCCTTCAAAATAATAATAATAATAATAATAATAATAATAGTAATAGTAATAATAACAATATTGTTAGGTTTTCAAAATCATCAATTCATGGACCCACTAAAACGAATAGACTTTTGTAAGGCATGAATTACCCAAAAAATTTCATGGGTTTTGTTGTTATTCTAAATTTTAGTGGGTTAATTGTTAATAACTATAACCTGGGGAAAAAAAGTTACTACTCAAGTGTGCCTTCAGAATATCTAATCTTGCTTCTTAAAAGAAAAAATAAAAAAACCAAAACCAAACCAAAATCAAAACAGAAAAAGTAAAAGAAAAACAATTTAAAAAAATAAAAAGAAAAAACCGTTAACTTCAGAAAAGCACTCTTAATCGTAGAGCCTCATACGTAAAAGGAAATTGAAATAATTATACCAATCTTTTAGTACACAACACATTAAATTCACTTGCATGAATCAAAATATAATTAAACATAATAGTATTTCCTATGAGTTTGTTTTGTTATGGGATATTCATTGGTATACATTTCTTTAGTATCTTCGTAATCTGTACTTATATTTGGAACCTTTGGATGAACTTCGAAGGAAACAATAGTAAAATAGAAACTCAATTTTTCATGATTTACCACAATTTTTTTTCTTGGGATTTTTGCATTAACTTGATCAATTTCTCCAATCAAGATTCGAGCAAATAAATAGAGTATCTATTTTGATTTAAAATGTTAATATATCATTTATTAATGTGCTTCTAACCTTCTCTGTAATCAATGTTGTAAGAGCTTTTGGGAACCTTTGTACATCGTATTGTTCCTTAATATCTGAATCTGATTAAATGGATTAGCCAATGGGAATATTGATTGTATACATTGCCCTTTTAAATAAAAATAATAATAATAATAATAATAAGAAGAAGAAGAAATATTAGCAGGAAGTTATAAACTAGAAGGCTTCTTTATTTCTGCCTTTCTGAAAAAAAAAAAGAAAAGAAAAGCTGAAAATTATTTTTGCTAAATTTTAAAAAATAATAATAATAAAAGGGTAATTTGGAACAAATTTTCTACCTATTATGCACTTATAAGTGGGACGTTGAGCCGGAACTTGTTTAATGAAGCTAGAAATTAAGCAAATTAAAAAAAAAAATAAAAAACAACAGTGAGAGATGGAGAGAGATAATTAAACATTTGGGAGTATAAGAAATAATTATTGTTAAACCAAGACCACCACAAAGTTGATTAAATTCTATTTTATGCTCATAAATTTTAGATGGCAAATACCTTTTCTTTTTGTCGTTAGAATATATAGTAAAAAGAAATGGAGTATGTACCATTTAAAAGTAAAGTAATTTTGATATAAATTATTCTTTTGAAATCACTTAAAAATTATTGATAACATCACTTAGGATAAGCATGGAACAATCTAGGCGGAAAATTTTGTCCGTATAGTCATTTTTTTTCTTTTTATGTTATTTTTCATCCTACTGTAGAAACTTTACATCTTTCTTAAAAGACTCCATGTCATGATGATAGTTTTCTTTACTTATGGCATCTTGTTACTTAATAATTTAAGGTATTAATCTTTTAAAAGTAACTTCATAAATTGAATGCTTATTTTGTTCGAGTCTTGTATGGATATCAGTTGGTCACCTTATGCAATGTCCAAAATTTAATAAAACAAGATTAGTATGCAGTTTGATGAATTAGTATGCCTAATTATAAGTTTATTTTAAATTTTAATTATTCTATGATATTTTTTTAATTAATTGCATTTTAATTATTTTGTTGGTTTATCTCAAAATTTTAGCATTTGTTGAATCATTTTCAATGAATTTTGGTAATTCATTTTAAGATTTTAATTCCAAAATCAAATTTTGGAACAAGACATTTTTCAAAATGACCAACAGGTCCTATTCTATTACACTCAGACATCTACACATGAACACTCAGCCTTGAAACTCGAAGCTCACACGTTGGTGCCCTGAAAATCACTCTTCATTACCCTCCACGTGAGGCCACACTCAAAATCATTAAACCAGCTTCATCAAAACCATGTACTGGATTGGTTTCAATCAAAAAGAAACCATCTCAATACTTAAGCTTAGCTATTGAGCATGCCTAAACAATTGCCATCACCAAACTTTGGTTTCTCCTCTCCTCATCATCATGTCTTCATCACACACTCTCTCTGTATAATCAAGAAAAGAAACACTCAAATACCTTATGCTTCAAAACACTCAAACATCCTCAGAAACAAAGGACTAAGATAGAGACTATAAGCATCACTTCCCAACCAAAGGAAGGAGCTGAAGAGCTGGAGTTGAGACTAGCAAGCTACACCAAAACGTTCATCTGAGGTTAGAGTCGATTTTAACAACTCAAACTTATGATTTAAAAGCTTCTAAATTCTGATTTCAAAGATCAAGATTTATGTTCAAGGCTTGGTTTTATACTCTGTTAAAAACATTTTGCATATTGAGTGAAATTTGTCAAAATTTGTTAAATGACCTATAATCTGAGTATATAGGACCCATTTTATCATGAACTCATGCTTTTTATGGATTAAAACTGAATCAAAAATGGTTTTTACATTTATTAGTTTATTCTTAGAATTTTATGAACAATTGCAAAAAATAAAAAATGATATAATCATGTTGCATATGGATAGAATTTAGCTTATAAGCCTCATATCATGTCTATGAATCATTTAGAGCATGTTTAGAACACATTAAAACTGGTTTGAAGTAAATTAGACTCGGATTGAGCTTGAAAGCTCAAAACAGGGGTTGTTGGCTGCAACAACGCGATCGACCGCATGCAGCATAGTGCGGTCGACTGCATTGCACAAGTTCAGCAAGTCGGACTTGTATGGTCGATAGGCCAAACTTAACAGGTCTGGCAGGCCGAATTCAGATGGTCAGCAAGCCGGCCTAGCAGCCTGAAATGACAGTTTTGCCCCTTGTTTTTCATCATTTTATGATTTAGAAATGTTTTGAAAAGAATATGATTTTCTGTTCAAAAACGCTGATGATATGAAGATTTTATACATGATTATTTTGAGACTAAAGGCACACTAAGGAAGTTTGAATAGTATAGTTGTGAAATACGTCAACATTTAGAGATTAATGTATTTAGTCTACACCTAAGGTTGCATGTGGTTCCGAGGAGCTAATGTTTAGCTGAATAGTGATCAGCAGTGTAGGCGAGAACGGTGCTAGGAAACAAGGTAGGACTCTAGACTTGTCTTTTCAATAACCATGATTTCAAAAATGAGTTTTGGCCGTTCTATACTTTTTGAAGCATTTTTAGAAAATAAGTTGCTTGTTTTTATCTATTTCTAACCGATATTGGATCTGATGATAATGAATTATGATAATGAATGAATCATAATGAAGGTAAATGATAATCCGGTAAAAGAATACCCAGAGAATAATATGATTAAATGATAATAGACACCGAACAAGCACAAAACCCCATTTTGGAATGATATGATAGTGCATGATGCCACACAGAGATCGGGTCATGCAGAGAGCTACCTTAGGGGCAGGTCCCGAAACCCAGCTGGGCCACTACGGTGGTGATACAAGGCTCACACATAATGAGAGTTAATTCATGATTTGAGATAATCACAGATGGTGAACGGCAAGTATGAATCGGTTTAATCACTTATTATGAGTTTAATGATTACAGATGGTGAGAGGTAAGTATGATTTGTTAAATTATTTAATGTTTCTGTAATTGCATTTAAATTTGTTTGTTTTATTTTACAAATAATGATTTTGAAACTCAAGTCCTGCTGAGCCTTTCGCTCACGATTTTATTGTTTTGTTTTAAATCTTCCCCCCTCCAAGTGATTCGTAGTGCGCTGCTGAGTAGGATGTTGCTGTTGTTCTTATGCAGACCGTGAGTTGTCTACTCTATTTGTGTTATTACCAAGGCATGTAATAATGGAACATTATAAGGACTTTGATTATTTTTTTGATGGACTATGGTTTATGTTAATTCTGTATGTTTGTACTATGTGTGCACTGTGTGGGGTCCGGTGAGGCCTAAACTATTTTTCGATGGACTATAAAACTCTAATTTTATTTTCTGAGGTTATTTAAAGAATTTTACTTGTTAAATTTTAAAGATTGGTAATATTTTAAAAAGGTTCAAATTTACCCCATGTTCATAAATTACCTAAAACGATTTTACTCAAATTATTGATAAAATAATCGGCGAGTTTAGTTAAACATATTTAATTTATTTTAATTAAATCACCACGTCACCACCCGGGTTTGGGTTTGTGATACCTTATTGTTTTTTATATTGTTTTGACTGGAGTTTGTGACTACAACTAATTATATTAAGTTTAACCATTTACAGTGTTTAATTTTTTTTCTAAAGGCAAAATAAAAATTGACGTAATAGGATAATAAAAAATTTTAAATTACCATTATAGTTATGAAAAATGTTCTTTAATTACCTTATATATTCTCCACCTGTAAGGTAATTTACAGATAGGAGCCAAGAGGTTAAACATTGGTTTTCTTTAGGGCGCTGTGCAGGCCCATTTCTTGAAAACCTCAACACTGGGGAACACCCTACACAACCTCCACTATATAAACCTCATAATGGCTCCATTTTGTCTCCACAAGTTCACTAGATTGAGGTTTTTGTACAAATCAATGTTCTTAAAACTTTCTCGTGAAAATTCTCGCTACAAACTGATTTGTACAAAAACCTCAATCTAGTGAACTTGTGGAGACAAAATGGAGCCATTATGAGGTTTATATAGTGGAGGTTGTGCAGGGTATTCCCTAAAGAAAACCAATGTTCAACCTCTTGGCTCCTATCTGTAAATTACCATACAGGTGTAGAATATACAAGGTAAAGACATTTTTCATAACTATAATGGTAATTTAAATTTTTTTATTATCCTATTATGTCAATTTTTATTTTTCCTTTAGCAAAAAAATTAAACACTATAAATGGTTAAACTTAATATAATTAGCTGTAGTCACCAACCCCCGTCAAAACAATATAAAAAGAAAAACAATAAGGTGATCAACTGATATCCATACAAGACTTGAACAAAATAAGCATTCAATTTATGAAATTATTTTTAAAAGATTAGTACCTTAAATTATTACGTAACAAGATGCCATAGGTAGAGAAAACTATCATCATGACATGGAGATATTTTAAGAAAGATGTAAAGTTTTTACAGTAGGATGAAAAATAACATAAAATAATAAAAATTACTATACGGAGAAAAATTTCTCCCTAGATTGTTCCACGCTTATCCTAAATGATGTAATCAATCCTTTTTAAGTAATTTCAAACGAATAATTTATATCAAGATTACTTTACTCTTAAATGGTACATACTCTTAAATGGTACATACTGTTCCTTTTACTATATATTCCAACGACAAAAAAAGGTATTTGCTAGCTAAAATTTATGAGAATAAAATAGAATTTAATCAACTTTGGGGTGGTTTTGGTTTAACAATAATTATTTCTTAAACTGACAAATCTTTAATTATCTATCTCTATCTCTCACTATTGTTTTTTATTTTTTAATTTGCTTAATTTCTAGCTTCATTGAATGAGTCTGGCTCAACGTCCCACTTATAAGTGCATAATAGGTAGAAAATTTGTTCCAAATTCCCCTTTTATTATTATTTTTAAAAATTTAGCAAAAATAAATTTTTTAGTTTTTCTCCTTTTTTTGCTCTTCAAAAAGGCAGAAATAAAGAAGCCTCCTAGTTTACAACTTCCTGCTATTATTTCTTTTTATTATTATTATTTAAAAGGGCAATGTATACAATCAATATTCTTATTGACTAATCCATTTAATCAGATTCAGATATTAAGGAACATTAAGATGTACAAAGGTTTACAAAAGCTCTTACAACATCTATCACAGAGAAGATTAGAAGCACGTTAACAAATGAAATATTCACATTTTAAATCAAAATAGATACTCTATTTATTTACTCTCGAATCTTGATAGGAAAAATTGATCATGTTAATGCAAAATCCAAAGAAAAAAAAAAGATTGTGGTAAATCATGAAAAATTGAGTTTCTATTTTACGATTGTTTCCTTCGAAGTTCGTCCAAAGGTTCCAAAATATAAGTACAGGTTATGAAGATACTAAAGAAATGTATACCAATGAATATCCCATAACAAAACTAACTCATAGGAAATACTATTATGTTTAATTATATTTTAATTCACACAGGTGAATATAATGTGTTGTGTACTAAAAGATTGGTATTATTATTTCGATTTCCTTTTACGTATAAAACTTTACGATTAAGACTGCTTATTTGGAGTTAATACTCATTAAACGTTTTCTCTGTTTTTTTCTTTCTTTTTCTTTTTCTTTTTTAAATTGTTTTTTCTTTTACTTTTTCTGTTTTTATTTTGGTTTGGTTATGGTTTTGTTTTTCCCCTTGAAAAAGCAAGATTAGATATTCTGAAGGCACACTTGATGTAACGCCCCAAAGTTTAATTAAGTAATATTAGTGTGTAAAATGATGAATTAGTGTACCATGATGTATTTTGAAACTTAATCTGATTATTTGGTAATATTTTTAAATTAATATTATTTCTATTTATTTTAATAATTTTAATACTTTTTTATTATTTTATTTGTTATTTTGAAATTTTAGAACAGAACAATTTGTCAAAATACCAATCATGTCCTTTTTGTAGAAACCTTAGATGGTACACAGTTTTCTCTCCCGGTTTTGCTCTTCTCTCCTTTCTTTATTTAATTTCTCCCTCTCTTTTCCTCACTCTCTCTCACGCTCACTCAGCTCTCTCTCTCGTTCTCTCCTCCTCTCTCACTGCCTCTCTTTCTCTTCCTCCTCTTCTAAAATTTTGATTCAAAAATCAAGCCCAAGCTTCGGTTTTCGGTGGATTGGAAGCTCAGGAACGCGTTTGAATAACCATAAACTCAGATTTAAGCATAGATTCGAGGTTAGTTTTCAAAATTTTAAACTTTTTCAAAATTTTCAATTTTCTTAACATTTTGAAATCCATGCCTTTTTGAGTTTAGGAAACCTTGAATCTAAGTTAGAGGAACCTAAAATATCTAGAATCTAAGCTTAGTTTGATGAAAAACGAATTCAAATTAAGTTTTTCCATTTTTCTCATTTTTGAATATTCTTGAATTTTTCTATGCAAATCATGTTTAAACTGATTTAAAGGTGTTCTATTATGTTTTTCTATCATTTACGAGTGTTTTTCATGCCTAGAAATTGAGAAAAACATGTGAAAATGAGAATTGGGCTCGAGGAGGCCAAGACCAGGTGTTGAAAAAGTTCAGAATTTTCCCAATTCGGTAGGCCAAACTTCATGTTCGGCAAGCCAGACTCATACCTTCGACAGGCCGAACCTGAAAAAGTTCGGCCGACCGGACCTAGATGGTTGGTAGGCCAAACTGCACAGTTCGGCAGGCCAGACCATAGAAACCAACAGGACGACCAATCATACTAAAAATTTGTCATTTTTCATCTATTTTCACTGTTTTGAACCCCGATTGAGATTTTAATCTTGTAATATGATTTTATAAACACAAGTGGCACACTAGGACACCATGAGATAGCTTAGCAACATAGGATATCTTAAGCTAGATACTGATACATTTAGTTTATATATATAAGGTTGTTCGTGGTTCCGTGGAGCTAACGTATAGCGGGTCGAGACTGTAGTGTTGGACATTGGCACGAATATTGAGGTAGGACTTCTACCCCTTTCCTTGGTAGCTAAGTTTTTAAATGATCTTGGCCTCAAAAGGATTTTTATCAAAATGTTTTCAATGATTGATTGAAAAAGGATTTTTTTTTTATTATTTTCATAAATAGTGGATTGAAGTGAATTCCATAATGAACCACATAATGAATATAAATGAAAACACTTGGTAAAAATGAGATTTTAATAACTATAGAAATATATAGACTGGCATGATGCCATATCAGAGATCGGGTCGTGTAGCGTGCGACCTTGAGGGCAGGTCCTGAAACCCAGCTGGGCCACTTCGGTGGTGATAACTATGATTTGCCCAAGAAAGATAAAAATGTACTTTTTTGGACGAACTAATTTTAAAAGACTTATTTAAATGAGTTAATTTATTTAACTATGTTTTCTAATTGTTTCTTTGAAGAGTAAATTTTGTATTTAAATTATTTATCTATTTTTAAAACATAGTCCTACTGAGCCTTTCGCTTATATTTTATTTTTTTTGAAACCTTTTCCCTCTAGGTGGAATACAGCTTAGGATTGATGAAGGGTCCGCAGACTGAACTTGCGACCAGTAGAAGACTTGAGTAGGTTGTTGTACAAATTAATCAAGGCATGTGTTATTCTAATCATTTTATTTTGGACTGTGGTTGGAATTTAAATTTTGTCGATACTATGTATGTGCACAAGTTGTGGGTCGGTAGGACCCAACGCATGTTTCCTCTTTCTTTATTATTTTATTTCATTGTGTTTTATCTTATTTGTTTAATAGTTATAAATGTTTGCTTAAAAAGGGTTTTAAATTATCACTACCTCTTAATTAATTAAATTCTTAAACTTGTGTTTTAATTAAAATTTTCACTTTATTAACCTAATTAACCTGTCACGTCACCTCCCGTACTCCGGGACATGACACTGAGTAGTAACTGTTTTTCCCCAGGTTATAGTTACTAACAATTAACCCACTAAAATTTAGAATAACAACAAAAACCTTGAAAATTTTTGGATAATTCGTGCCTTACAACAATTATTCGTTCTAGTGAGTCCGTGAGTTTATATGATTTTGAAAACCTAACAATATTGTTGTTGTTATTCTTATTGTTATCATTATTTTGAAAGGAAGGTAGCCATGTAATTCCAATTTATGATAGGAAGTTCAATTTATCATGTGAACAAAACCAATATCTAAGTTGCAAGTTTTATGTTAATCACTGAGAAAAGCTCATAGAACAACATAAAAACTAACAAGAATATAGACATTTTTGCTTGTTAGAAGACTTACTTGGAATTTTGTAGGCGCTCAGTATGATTTCAATGCAACTTTTCCATATGTGCATTCATAATGTTGGCGATCTCTATTAATAATTTATGCTAACCCTTCTTTAAAGTCCTGTAAATAATAATTAAAATAGCCACACATCGTTTAGTACTATTTGACAACTTTTATATATTTATTTCGTAAGAAAATTATCAAGAAACTAAAAATCTCATGTCTAAAAACAACGAAGCAACATATAAGGAGAAAAAAACACACAACTTTAGCGTTATATAATAGATGTAGTAATTAATATAGTCATCAACCGTGGTGGAATTATACAAATTCAACACTTCTAAGTAACTAAGTTGTTCATGTTTTTCAATAAATGTACCAGACACTGCCTTGAAATTTTTGCACATGGCATGCGCATGACCTGGAGCTGCGGGAGATGCATAACTATGGCATTTACAAGATCGAGGTTCAAAGGGCATATGAACTTGAGCTCAACAATGTTCATGATGAGTACCAATGGATTGGATCATGTTGCCGGGATAGTAAGCGCATGGAAGATAATGTTCCTGCTCAAGGTCCTTCCAGTGCTTGACGAACTCTTCGAATCTATCCTTGTCTGTCCAATCAATGCCAAACGGACCAAACAATTTGTTAGATGTTGGGGCTCCTGCAAGCAGATATCTAGGTTTTAGTACAATGTGATTTTTTTTTCAAAGTTAAAATACATATTTGTAAGTTTGACAAGTAAAGGTTTTTTAGTAGGTGCCAATTGCAGCGTATAATAGATCCATTGAAGATGTCTTGGATGGATAAATAATAGATGTCTTTTAGCACAAAGGTGACATCTATTTTGGTGGGTGAAAGGGCTGCTCGTTTTTCTTGACAAGATTTTAGATTTGAATTCCCACTTATTGCCAAAAAAAAAAAAGAGTTTGAATTCGAATTATAAACATAACATTTATTTACTAAGAACGAACTTAAGAATTACATAGATAAAATATGTGTGCATATATGTATATATATATACACGTTTCGAGATTGTATTTTGGTGAGGATTAACAGGCTTAACAACTAGTGATGCTTGATTTACCTGTTTGAACCGAAAAAATTCTAGTTTAAATTGGGTTTACTATTGGCCCGTTTTTTTATAGATTCAAATTACAGTTTAAACCATTTTACTATAGTAATTTCTCTCACAATAATTTAAATTCCTATTCAAACCTGTAAGCCAAACAACCATGTATTTGTTTTTTCTCATAAAATTTGAATTGTTACAGTGTTTGCAACTCGAACCGACATTTTAGATCAATAGTTGAAACGCCCTATGATATTTAAGCCTCGTATATCGTTACACCTGTGGTCAAAAGAAAAAAAAAAAAAGCGTCGAACTAGTCAACTGACATACCATTCGGCCAAGAACATAATCTCAATAAAAGTGCTAGCTAAAAGTTATATACGTGCTATTTTTTATTGTTTTTACTCAAAAAGAAATAAAACCATTATTTATTTATCTTTTAAAGTCTATAGAGAAACACTATACGCAAAATCTTGGCATTAAAGGTTAATATTGTTTTTAGAAGTTGGACTTATTGAGCCAATCTGAAGATTAATACAAAATCTTCAAAATTCGTAAAAGTGTAACCATAATACCAATAGACAAGTGCAACTTTTAAGCCGTCAAAAAAAAAAAAAAAAAACACTTACACGTAAAACTAAATAATTAACGGAGACGTCAAGAAACTCTTATTCATCATGATCAAAAGTTGATCATGCTGAAGTCAATTCGAATATTGGGTGTGAGCTATATCAAGCAAGAATGATGTAGTTCTTGCCGGAGACATTATCATTTATACAAATATAATACCAAGCTATTAACACGAGATTTCAAATAAAAGTATTAATTCTTCTTATTTATTATAGTTCTTTATATACATTATATTTTCCATACAAACTTTAAGGAATAAACTGATGAAATGTAAATCAGCAATAGGGTTAAGGATGAGGACTAATCGGTCCTTGACGTAGGTATTCTCGTCCTATTTTCACCTAACCCTTTTACATCGCTAATTAGAGCACTTTCGATCATTTTCCAATCGTACGCTTTTGGTTTTTTTTTTAAAAATTACTTCTCTTCAATGCAAATAGCACGAGAAATGATTGAAAGCCACTGATATGACTAAATGATCAGAGCAAAACTCTATATACTTAAAAACACGAACAAATTTTGCATATTCCAATTTTGAAGGAAAAAAATTTGAAAAGAAACAGAAATAAGCATGTCAACCATAGCAAAAGTCTTAGAACTAGCTAATAGAACTACATAAGAACAAGCGGAAGTCAAAGAAAAATTGGGAATACCACTGTATTTACCTGGTTATAGAAACTTGAATTGACGATTACATACCAAGAGACAACGAGAGGCGCTGACATTGATCTTCTCCTCCTCTGTTACTTTCTTCTTAGAGGACAAAATGGGCTTATTTATATCCTCTCAAACCCTAAGGAAATTGAGGGTATGAATCATGGAGAGGAATAACAATTAAGGCTAAACGCGCCGTTTAAGCTCTAATATAAGGTAAAAGGTACGCAAATAGAAAATACAACTAAAAACAATATATTATTCTTTTTTAATTGGTAGCATGATAATATTAAGAGTCGATTTTTATTTTCGATTAGTATTATAAAAATAATTTGAATCCTGTAATTAGCTAATCCAATCACAACGAAAATTTTGGATTTAATATTTGGCAAAATTTATATTCATAGAGGGGATATATTAATACCACTATGACGTTTTCTTTTTCTTAAATATGTCTTTTTAATTTTTAGTAGAGACCACCTATACAGAAGGCCACTACGATCACAATAAGTGTAGCATAATATTCCTTTATTAATTTTTTTACATTATAGCGACGAGCACAATCGTAATTTAGAATGCATGTTATTTACATGAGTTCATGTAAGAAATACGACTAGAGATGGTAATATTTATTAAAAAAATATTTATATTTTGAGTTGATGTTTATTCAAGCCTAAGATGAAGGATGAGAATTTTAATAATCCAGTTTGCGAATCCAATCTTAAATTTATCACAGAAATATTAAACTTAAGCAGTACCACTCAGATTCATATTGGAAAACGGAAAAATTGCAATATACATGCCTTAATGTCTCTACAAGCCTAACTTGAGAACCAAAATATGACATATAAAGCTCACAAAACATCAGCAATATAGTTTTATTTCGCTAAATGACTTATACGAATTACTTGTTCAGGCTATTTTGTGAATGGCCAGCCAAAGTTAACACCTCCTTGATATAAAAGAGCCAACGCAAGAGAAGACAAATGAAAAAGTATGGTTTCACTCTAGATATTGCATTATTATATGCTAGATTTACACACACACACGCCCAGAACACCAATTGATATTAGTCAACATCTGTCTAAAAATAGAGGAGAAAGTATATCTCAGGTGGAATATGCTAGAGTGATAGGCAGTTTAATGTACTTAATGAAATGTATAAGACCAGATATTGCCTACGCTGTGAGTAGTCTGAGCAGATTCACGAGTAATCCAGAAGATGACCACTGGAAAACGATTGTTAGAGTACTCAGGTACTTACGATATACCCGTGATTATGGGCTACACTATACAAAAAATCCTGCTATTTTTGAAGGGTATTCTGATACAAGTTGGATATCTGATATACAAGATTCTAAAGTTACAAGTAGATATGTATTAACCTTGGGAGGCGCAGTAGCTTTGTGGAAGTCCTCAAAGCATACGGTAATAACCAGATCCACTATAGAATATGAATTTGTAGCTTTAGAAAAAAAATGGTAATGAAGCTAAATGGCTAAGGCATTTCTTGGAAGATATTCATAAATGGCCTAAACTTATGCCTGCAATATGCTTACATTGTGATAATCAATCTACTGTTAACAGGGCATAGAATGTGATGTACAACGGTAAGTCAAGACATATACATCATCGACATAATACCGTTAGACAACTAATCTTGACTGGAGTCATGACAATAAACTATGTAAGGTCTAAAGAGAATCTTGCGGATTCGTTAACTAAAAGACTAAATAGAGATCAAGTTGAGAAAACATCAAGAGGAATGGGACTTAAGCCCATGAAAGAATAGGTCGAAACAGTAGAAACCTAACCTTGTTAACTGGAGATCCCAAGATCTAGCTTCAATGGGATAACTAAGCTAAATAGACCGAGTAGGATCACTGTGGGGGTTACCCTAACCCATTCCTATGATAAAAACAGTGATACCCATAGGGAAAGGTTAAGCAATTTGCTTTTAATGATTCTTACGCATCAAATATGTTTGGAATTCAAGCAGAGTAATACAGGCTACTCTTAAGTAAGAAATCACCTATGTAAGAGAGAAGTGGGGCCGCTTCAAAGGAGAATTGCTAAGGCTTAATTCTTTAGAAACTCTTACAGAACTAGGGAGGTGTTCATGGCCAAAATGAACATAACCATGAGAACTGAAACTGTGTTAGGAAAATATATGTGTGACGGGACATCACGTCTACTAATCAACCAGTAAAGTAAATATACTTTCATAATGGAAGGTTTAAGGGTTAACGCCTATCTATTGTAGGCAGGTATTAACCGTAAAACTCTATCACCATGTAGTGTCTTTCTTTTTCCTTGTTGTCGATCAATTTCATTCATGTGGGGGATTGTTGAAAAAAAATGGTTAATAACCATTTTGAGGAGCCATTTTGAGGCCTTATGTTTAGTGGGACCCACTTTGTAAAAAATGACGAGTCTTGGCAGATTTGCGTTCTTCGTCACGAGGAGATCGAAATCATATATTTATATGTTCAAAATGGGAATCAGGTGAACGAGAAATTGATGCTCAAAGTGTGCTCATTAACTGTCGAAAAAAGCCTAAATGTAGAGTCCTACATTAATTAGGCATTAAAGCTTGATATGGCTTTAATAGGTTGCACTTTTGTGCTTGGATAAGATGATGTACCTAAGAGGCTCTTTCATATACAGGAGGTGTAACACCCGCCTATTTTTATGTAATGAATTACGTTAAGTTAGTAACGACGTTAATGATATTTTATTAATAACTTATGATATACGTAATGATATATGATGTTAATGTTACTAACTTTTATGTCAAGTTTTATGACAGGTGACGACAGCATGGAATCGTTGTGCTCAAGTGTTCATGATTATTTTAATGTATGTTTAATTATGATGCAATGATGTATGAATGTTTTAATGTTTGGCATTTATGGACAGTTCGGCAGGCCGAACTTTTAAGATCGGCAGGCCGAAATGTCTGCCCGAGATCGGCAGGCCAAAGAAATCCATCAGCAAGCCGAAGGAAAAAATCAGCAGGCCGAACACGGCTGACGAGCAGTCAGCAGAAATCTCTCCAAATTTATGGCTGAGATAATTACGTTAAATAGGTGATTAATTGGCATATTAATGGAATGATTTTATCAGTTAAGGAAATAAGGGGTTTGACTTTGCATTGATTTGTGTTATTTTAAATGGTTTCCTATTTTAAGAGGGCATAATATGGTAAGATGTGATGATTTGTTGACTTTCCTTCTTTCTCTCCTCTTTCCCACGCCAATAGCCACCCAACAGTCAGAAAATTCTGACTTAATGAAGGGAATTGAATTCCCATCAATTATGCTCATTATGTTAAAATTTTTAACGTTCCTTTTTCATCATTTTCTTTCTCATTCTTACATTTCTCTCTCTCTCAAACTTCTGAGACGTTTTCTGATTTTCTGCTTTATCTCTTCTTCTCTTCTTCTCCACGAATTTCATCCTTCATCCTTTCAAAAATTCTCTGCAAGTATTGAAAGAAAAAGTTATATTTCGTTGGTTAAATTCAAGGGTTTTGAGAAGAAAATTTTCAAGGTAAGGACTCGTTTCTTGTGTTTTTGAAAAAAATTCTCCTCCTCAATCCGTCTACAATATCTTTCTTTAGGTATTGTATTTGTTCCAAATTTTTAATATGTTATGCATGTATGTGTTATGAGATGATTTTTTTTAAGTTTCATGTCTTCTCGGTTTTTATGATAAAATAAGAATTTTCTATCTTCTACCCCTCACAGTAAATATTACTGTTTAATCTTGATGTATGAAAAAAGTAATGATATTCAAGGGGTAAATATGATGTTTTTCATGAAAGTTGTCAAGAATGTGCATGTATGATATATGATGAAGTTATTTTATGTTATTTTTAAGAAAACTATTTTAACAATGTTATTTCTAGATTTTGTTTATGAATTGTTATTTATGTTTAAATGATTTTATGATAATAAAATAATTTTATGCATGATAATATGATGATTGTATGAAGTTTTAAATTAAAATATATGTATTTTAATTGTTCGAAAACGTTTTATTTAAAAGATAATTATGTTTAAAATGTATCGTTTGTTTTTATATGCTTAAGGTAATTTTTATAATTTAAGAAAAATCATAATAACATGTTTATGTGATGACAATGTTTATGGTTATGAATTATGTTTGTAATATGAGATGAATGTATGTATATGTGAATGTTATATGAATGGATGATTTACGCTATAATGTTAAGTATTGATTTTATTGTGTTTTAAATGGAAAAATGGCATGAACACACATAGGAACGAGCACTTCGAGACTGCGACGTCGTCACCAAATCATTTTAAGGTTAAGTAAGCTAGCTGTTAAAGTAAGTACATTCTCACCTGCAACATGACACGTTTTTACAAGATTTGATGTTATGTTCATAATGATATTCATGATGATTTTATGGATATTTTCCTTAAGAATTTCTATGAAAGACTTTCATGATTTTAAGTTATGCATGATGATTATGGCATGTTTCAAAGTATGAAAATTATGTATATATGTATCACCTAATAAGTGTTGCACACCAATGTTATGAAATGAAATGTTATGATGTCATGTTTGGTTTTGGATTAGCTACCCTTCTCCTCTCATGACGGCGCGCATATGATGATGTTTATGGTGCAACACTTGGGCCCTTAAGATAAAAATGAAATAAGTTTTAAAATGGTCAACGTAATGAAAGATATGTTTCTATGAAATTGTGCTTAAGACACTTTTATGGTATGATGACAATGATGATGATGATGTTTATGTAATGTTTTAAATTGTGAGAATTATATGTACTTACTAAGCATTAGCTTAATCAAGTTTTATGTCATGTTGCAGATAAAGGTAAGAAGATCATGGATTAGGTGGAGGACATGGAGAGGCGTGTGAGCACTAAGCACGACGAATTGTAACCGGAAGCACGCCAAGAAGAACGTTCTTATGTTTTTAATTAAGTTATATATTTTGGAACATATTTTTATGTTAAGTTTTAAGAATACTTATACTATGGTTTTATAAGTTATTTTATCATTTTTAATGAATTATGAACTTCCGCAATATTTTATGAAAAGTTGGTTTGTTTTAAAAATTAAGTTTTTCTCAAAGATTTTGGCTCGGTCGGCCTGCCGAACATCCTTGGTCGGCCTGCCGAAGTCTGAAAGTTCGGCCTGCCGATCATGTTTTTGGCCTGCCGAACGTTGATAAGTTTTTAGGTCTGAATTGCAAAGCCTCTGCCGGCCTGCCGGTTGAGGGAACTCCAGCCTGCCGATCATGTTCGGCCTGCCGAAGTCCCAAGTTCGGCCTGCCGAACTGTGGGAGTAAATGAATTTTATATGATGTGTTGATTAAGGAGATTGGATGTGATGTTTTTTTTATAAGTCCTGATTTAACGACTTGATATACCTATATTATTAAATAAGTTCATGATTAATTTAAAGTATAATTGAATAAATTATGATATGGAATAAGTTAAACAATGTTATTTTAAACAATGATAAGTTATATAAAAAAAATAGATGTATGAATGGATCCTGGTTATGTATGTTTAACTACGTTTATATTTGAAAACATCGTATAAGCTATGTAATTACGTTTATGTTTAAGGTTTAATAAGTATGAATGTATGAATGTAACGATATCTGTGACGTTTGAGCTAAGGGGCGTTACAGGAGGGGTGCAAATCACGACCCTAGTGGAATTTTTTATTGCTTCTAATAATAAATTTGAATTTAACTATTGAGAGGCTTAATGGCTCAGCATTAAACCTGCTCATAAAGCTGCAGTTTATAGAGGTTAATGGCACCATATTAAACCTCATAAAATTTGAAATTAAACCATGTTATAACGCCCCTCATGGCTGGCCTATATATAAAGCCATTTTTTACAACTTCACACTCATGGTATTAACACACGAAGTCACAAAGTTTTCTCTTGTTTTCGAGTTCTAGCTAGTAGTCTTGTGGTCGTTTTTCGTGATAAAGGAAAACACTGTTTCAAGTTCACCGGAGGTGATGCTCGATTGTGCTAAGCCCATCATTGTTTGTCGTTGCATTCTGAGAGACAAACTCTATCAAATCCTCATACACAACCAGAGGGGACCAATCTATTTTAAGGAGAGCATGACCTACACATGCCTCGACTACCATTTCTATTCCAATTGAGATTCGGTCTCCATTTGAAGGTTGAACCCTAGTTGTAATATTTTGTTTCTAATTTCGTAGTAATATTCCTTCCATTATTGCACCTGTTGCACCTGTTCGTTGTTTATCTCCTATATTGCTAACAATTAGTTTGTGGATATATCATTGTAGGTTGATGTTTTACTAGGATAAGAAAGATAAAATTTGGATTGAATATGTTTGGGTTTGTTTTGATAAGTTTATCTATGTGAGAATCAAACTTGTGTTTTAGTGTTTAAATTTAGGGAAAATGCTTTCAAATTGTTTTTCTATGTTTTTTATGCATTTTATGTGATCTTGGAATCGTTAAAATAGGTTGGTTTGAGCTTTAAAGCTCGGAGGATTGAAAACAGAATTTGCAATTTTTTCCAGATTCTAATAGACTGGAAGGTCGGTCATTGAGAAAGGCAAGCTGGACTCCATTGGGCGGTAGGCTGCCAGGCTAGCCAAACCGGCAGGCTAGTACATAGGCCGAGTATTTTCTAAATTTTGTGATTTTGATATTTTTGACCTCTTTTTCAAACTATATTATTTTTAAAGATTGTTTTAAACCATTTTGGACCAGAAATTTATTTTCAAAAATATAGTTTTGAGCATAGTTTTGTCATGTTGTGACGATTGTGCATAACTACCATTTAAATGTTAGTAGTTATGATAACCACTAATGATTACATTGGCATAATGATACTTGATTTATCTTTGAACTTGGTTTCTAACCATTTGAAATGTGTACTAAGGTTGTGAACATATTAGAGCATACGTTTGGTTAGCACTGGCAGGAACTAACTATATCGATATGCACATACTGAGGTAAGATTTTTTATACGCCTTCTTTGGTAGCTGTATTTTAAACTTGTTTTGGCCTAATAATTATTTTTAAATGTCTCAAAGAGTTTTTCTATTATATTTTCAAAGTTATTTAAACGTATGTGAATTTAAATTATTTTCAAAGTTATTTGAAATTATGTTTTTATTTGATTCTTTGACAAATTTTGAAAAATAAGCTAAACCTTGGTTCTTGCTTTCATTGAACTGCTTTGCCTTTGAAAATGAAAGAGTTTCGAAAATAAAATAGAACCTCACTTTTTGCATTCACTGAGCTTCTATTTTTTGTTTGCGCTATAGTTGATACCAAGTTTTCAAAACCTTAATCGGCCCTTGCATTCATTGAGTGATTATTGTTAACACCTTTAAAGTTTAGATTGTGTTGAGGGCGTCTAGGGAGCAAGTAACAAAAACCCGTATAGGCCATTTTGGTAAAGTTAAGTAGGCTTCACAAATATTATGTTTATGATTTAGGAAATATCATATGTTGCTTCTCAAAAGTAAGTGTTTAATTATTACAATGATTTTTAGTAAATTCTATGTTAATTTGTGGTAAGCATATTTGTGACTCTTTCTTTTTAACTATCTATAGAAGTCTTTTAAATGAGGTGTTTTGAAACATAATCCTACTAAACCTTTCGCTCATATTTTACTGTTTTAATACTTTTTCCCTTCTAGGTTTTGCAGGACCAATTGTGATTGAGATTGGGCCTTGAGCTATGTGGTATTTTCAGGGAGGTTTGGTATTTAAACTTGTATCTATTTTACATAATCTATACTGTAAGGTTTGGCATCGGTGTTTCGTGATATTTGTAACTAGACTGTATGGTCATTGTTTACAAACTTTAAGCGCTCTCGAGCAAGTTGTTTTTTATCATTTTTGTTATTTATGAGCTAGTGCAATTTCGGCTGATTATATAATTTTATCTTTTCCTTGATCTTGGTTCATTTTTCTTAATTTTCAATTAATCATGGCCCCGTTTTCAAGTCGTCACACACATGCACATAGTTTTTCTTAGAGGAGTGCACACAGTTTTGCATATACAACAATTTGCCTAATCATTGCTACTGATTAGAACTGCCATAAATGGCATTTTTTTTATTCATATGCTACTAAAAAATTGGTCTTTAGCGATGACACTATTAGTATTTGCGATGACTTGTTAATAATTTAGTATCTATTATCACAAATATTTTAATTTTTTTGCCTCGAACACATCATCGTAAAACATATTAGCAATGACATATCATCGTATAAAATAAGGTATTAACAATGTCAAATCATTGCAACAAATCCCTAAAATGTTCTTCAACATTTACGACAATATATCATCACAAATACATAATGCCACCAAATACTATTTTGGTGTAAGTAAATTCGACGTCATTTCATGTGTATTTGCAACGACATGTCATTGCAAATACCAATGGATTACAACTGGCATTGACAAACTAGAGATATTTATTTGAAGGGTATTTGAGATGACATGGCAAAAAATTTATTTGGCAATGCGTTTGGTGGTTTTCGAAAATATTTTGCGATGATTTTTTGAAAATTGTTGTTGCAAAAAATGATTCCATAACAATCATCAATTTTTTTCAACTAAATCTGAACGACATTGTTTTGATACCTAATTGCGACTACTTCTTAGAATTTTTGTGACAACATATACGATTCTATATATAAATTAGAACACAGAACCTCTTTTCTCCATTTTTCCAGACCTTCTCTCTAATTTTTCTCTGGTTCTCTCTTCTCCTCCAACATTATCCCACCCAAACTCTCAAAAAAACTCATTTCTTCCCGTTGCCTTCACCACCCTCGTGCTCATTGCCGCCATCGTGTTGCTACCATCCATTGAATTTCCAACCCCTGGTTTAGTGGATTTTGGAATTTGTATGTCTTTATTTTTTTATTTTTGAAAAAAATTGAGAACTTGTGTAATGTTGAGAAATTTGTGTAATGTAGTTGTGTTATGTTGAGAATTTTATGTAATATTGAAAATTTTGGATTGTGACTTTTTTGTAGATATAATCAAGGTTGTATGCTTTGTGATTTTGTTGAATGCATTTGTTGATTTAGGTGATTTTGATGCTATATTTTGTGTTGGGTATTTTGTTGATATAAGATTGTTGTTGATGAAATTTTTTTTGTCATAATTTTTATTACGTTTAAGTTGTTGTTTTTTTTTTAAGTTATTGCGACGACTTCTTAGACTTCTTGCGATGATATATAAGGTCTTATGTATAAACCAGCATGCAAAACCACTTTTCTCCATTTTTCTTGACCTTTTTTCTCATTTTTCTCTGATTCTCTCTTCTCCTCCAACATTATCCCACCCAAACTCTCAAAAAAACTCATTTTTTCCTGCCACCTTTGTCACCCTCGTGGTTGCTGCCGCTCATCGCCGCCATTGCGTTGCTACCACCCATTGAATTTCCAACCCCTGGTTTAGTAGGTTTTGGATTTTGTAAGTTTTTAAATTTTTTATTTTTGAAAAATGTTGAAAAATATTGAGAACTTATGTAATGTTGAGAAATTTGTGTAATGTAGTTGTGTTATGTTGAGAATTTTATGTAATATTGAGAAATTTGGATTCTGATTTTTTGTTGATACAATTAAGGTTGTATGCTTTGTGATTTTGCTGAATGTGTTTGTTGATTTAGGTGATTTTGAGGATATATTTTGTGTTGGATATTTTGTTGATATAAGGTTGTTGTTGATTAAATTTTTTTGTCAAAATTTTTGTCATAATTTTTATTATGTTTAAGTTGTTTTTTTTTTAGTGAATTAAGTTATGTTTAAGTGTAACCTAGATTTTAATTAAGTGTGATTCATATGTAAAATGATGTATTAGTGTGCCTAAATGTGATTTGAACCTAATTTAATCATTCTGTGATATTTTCAAATCAATCTCACTATTAATTATTTTTATTTGTTATTTTGAATTTTGAAACGAAACAATTTATCAAATGCTCGATATGTCCTTCTTGCAAAACCATGTGCGGAACATAGTTTTCACTCTGAAAACCACCTTCTTCCTCTCTATTAATCTCTTTCTCTCTTTCGTCACTCACTCTCACTCTCTCTCAGACTCTCCCTTTTTCTCTCTTATGCTGCCTCTCTCTTTCTCTCTCCCTTCTCAATTTTGATTCAAAATTTGAGCTCAAGCTTCGATTCTCAACTAGATTGAAGGTCAAGGAGCACGATTGAGCCTCCATAAATGTGATTCAAAACTCAAATTTAAGGTTAGTTTACTTTTTTTCAAAACTTTAAATTTTACTCAAATTCTTCAATTCTTTTAGAATGTTGAAATTTGATTTTTTTCTAGTTTAGAAACCTATCTATCTAAGTAGTAGAACTCAAATCATCTTGAATCTACGCTTGATTGAACAAAAATTGGACTAAATTAAGTTGTTCCCCCTTTTTTGTCTCATTTTCAGATTTATTTAAAAATCTTTGTGAAAATCTTGTTAAAAGGTGTTTAAATGTGTTCGAAATTGTTTTTCTATTATTTAAGAACATTACCCATGCTTGAGAATAGAGAAAACAGATTGGAAATGGGATTTTGAGCTCTGGGAGGTCGAGACTTGAAATCTAAAAATTTTCAAATTTTGCTAGTTTGGCAAGCCAATCTTGAGAATCAATCGGCCGGACTCATGAGTTTGGCATGCCGGATTCATTTGGTCGACAGGCCGAACCTGGGGCAGTTCGACAGGTCGGTTTCGTATGGCCGATAGACCGAACTGTGGAGTTTGGCAAGCCAGACTAGGAAGTTCGGCAGGCCAACAGGACCTTATGAAATTTGTTGTTTTTCATCGGTTTTTACTATCTAAACTATACATAGAGACTTTAACCTTGTGGTATGATTTTGTGAACTTTCATAGCACACTAAGACACTATGAGATAGCATACTGATGTAGAATACTCTCAGCTAGATATTAACAAACCTAGTTTATATTTAGGGTTGCTCGTGGTTCCGTGAAGCTAATGCACACCTGATCAAGACTGCGGTGTTGCGCCATAGTGTAGGATATCGAGGTAGGACTCTTACTCCTTTCTTTGGTAGCCATATTTCTTTTAAAAGTGTTTTGGTCACAAAATGACTTCTTCCAAAATGTTTTCAAGAAAATAGTTGGTACGGACTTATCCGTTGTTTTTATGGATTATTGAATAATGAAATTATCATAATAAATGTAAATGAACTCACTCAGTAAAATGAGATTTGAATAATGATAAAAATGCATACACGAGCATGATGTCATACTCAGAGATCGGGTCATGTAGAGAACGACTTTGGGGGCAGGTCCCAAGACCCAGCTGGGCCACTACGGTAGTGATATTTAATGGTTTGCCTAGGAAAAGATAATGAGATCGTTTTCAGACGAAATATGGACTAAATGGTAAAAATGAATTTAAAGGATTTTGTTTATTGTACTTTATACCTTTTTTTTTTTAAAAGCTTAGTCCTACTAAGCCTTTCACTCACATTTTATTTCTTTTTAAACTTCCCCCACTCTAGTTGGAATCCAGCTTATGACCGATTGGGAGTCTCTAGAAGGCCTCGTGACCTGTAGGAGTACTGCTTAGGTTGTTTGTTTATTTAATCAAGGCATGCAATATTTTATCCTCATTTTTCATATTAGACTGTGGTTGCATATTTAATTATTGTCAATACTATGTGTGTGTACAAATGTGGGTCCAATGAGGCCCAACTCATACCTATTTGCCTTATTACTTTGTTTTGTTCTATCTGCCTTAATATTATGATAAATGTCTTAAGAAGTTTTAAATTCATCATGTCTTCATAATTAACTTAATTCTTTAATTGGTGATTTTCAATTAAAATTTGATTTAATTAACTTAATTAACCCGTCATATCACCTCCTGGATTTTGGGGCGTGACATTAAGTTAGTTGTTTATGTTGAGACTTTTGTTAATATAATGCATGATAGTAATAGAACATTAAAATAAGAAATATGTAAAATCTTAAGGTTATTAGAAGAAGTAATTTAACTAATTGAAATATCTTACATAATTAAAAATTAGAATTAATGATTTAGTAAATTAAAAAGTTAAAAGATATTATATGATTCAAAAATTTAAAAACGAATATAAATTAGTTAAGGAACCAATAAACGGTATTATTTGATGCAAAAAATTAAAATAGTAATATAATAAAAATGAAAAAATATATTATTTTAGAATTGCTATAAAAAAATAAATCAAATTAATGAATATATGAATAGAAAAGAAATTAAATTTCAATAAAATTAATAAATGAAAATAACATAATATAATATAATTTATTATTTTGATTAATATAAGTAAATGGTATGAAAAAAATAAATCTAAATTAGAATTATGTATTGATATAAAGTAATAAACAAAATTAAGGTGGAATAGTATAGTTTAGTAATTATAATATGATTCTAAAAAAAGTATAATATTATTGTTTATCAAAATTTAATTTAATTAATTTTTATTTGAAACAATACAAAAAATTGGACATAAAATTTGATACGAGTTCAAAAAATTTAAAAAAAATTGTGACTTTTTCTAATATGGTACCAACATTAAGGAGATCGACTAGAGAAAAGCGATTGGCGATACCTAATGACTATATTGTGTATCTATAAGAGTCTGACTATAATATTGGAGCTAAAAATGATCTTCAAACATTTTCCAAGGCCATGAGTTCTAAGAAATCTGACTTATGGTACTGTGCCATGAAAGACGAAATAGATTCTATGGCATCTAATAGAGTCTGGGATCTTGTTGAGTTGCTTGATGATGTGAAAGCCATTGGATGTAAGTGGCTTTTTAAAACAAAGAAAGACTTATTAGGCAACATTAAGAGATATAAGGTATGACTCGTTGCTAAAAGATTCACTCAAAGAGAAGGAATCGACTATACGACGACCATTTCTTCTATATCTAGAAGGGATTCCCTTCGAGACATTATGGCACTAGTCGCCCATTTTGATTTGAATTAGCATTAAATGGACGTGAAAATGGCCTTTCTTAATGGTGATCTAGAGGAAGAAGTTTATATAAGGCAACCATAAGGATTTTACTTTAGTGATGGTGAACATTTAGTCTGCAAGCCTAAAAAATTCATATATGGATTGAAACAAGCCTCTTGTCAATGGTATTTAAAGTTCCATGATGTTATATCTTCATTTGGTTTTGAGAAGAATATCATGGATTAATGTATATACTAAAAGGTCAGTAGGAGTAGGATTGTTTCCTTGTGCTATATGTGGATGACATATTACTTGCAGCTAATGATATGGGACTGCTATATGAGGTGAAACAATTTCTCTCAAGAATTTTGATATGAAGGATATGGGAGAGGCATCTTATGTCCTTGGCATTAAGTTCCATAAGGACAAATCTCGATGCATTTTGGGTTTGTCTCAAGAGACCTATATCAACAAATTTTTAGAGAGGTTTCGAATGAAAGATTGTTTACCAAGTGTGGCACTGATTGTGACGAGTGACAGGTTCAATTTGAACCAGTGCCCAAAAAATGAGCTTGAATGGGAACAAATGAAAAACATTCCATATGCTTCAGCCCTTGGAAGCCTAATGTATGTTCAGGTCTGTACAAGACCTGACATTGTATTTGCTATTGGAATGTTGAATAGATATTAAAGTAATCTAGATGTTGACCACTAGAGAGCTGCAAAGAAGGTGATGAAATACCTTCAAGGGTCTAAATATCACATGCTCATGTATAAATGGACTGATAATTTGAAGGTGATTGGATACTCTGATGTAGACTTCACTGGCTGTGTTGATTCATGAAAATCAACATCTAGTTATGTTTTCACGTTTACTAGTAGAGCTATATCTTGGAGGAGTACGAAGCAGACTTTGACTGCTACTTCTATTATGGAGGCCGAGTTCGCTTCTTGTTTTGAAGCTACTTCATATGGTGTATGGCTGAAGAGTTTTATATTGGGGTTTAAAATTGTGGATTCTATTTTTAGGCCATTGAGATTGTACTGTGACAATTCGGCTACAGTGTTTATGGCCAAGAACAACAAGAGCGGTAGTCAGAGTAAACACATCGACATTAAATAATTGGCTATAAGAGAACGTGTTAAAGAAAAAAAGTAGTTATTGAACACGTTAGCACTGAGTTGATGATTGCCAATCTTTTAACTAAAGGCATGCCACCAAAGAATTTTAAGGATCATGTAGTATGAATAGGACTTGGTTCCATGATGTGAATTTTATTTTACGCACATTTGTTATTTTTATAAAACTCTTACTAGTTGTTATCTTTTTTCATATTTAGTCGTGTACATATTCAGTTATTTTGAGAAAGATCAATTAAGTTGGACCTAGAATAAACATAGGGTTTACTCATTAAGTTACATTACCATTTATGAGTTAATATTAAGGGATATAATGCATTGTACTACATGAAAGATAATACTCGTTCCAAGAAGACTTGTCGCCATGATTCACGTGTTTATTCCCTAAGTTTGAGATTGGTTGATTTTGATTATCTAGGAAAATATATATGGACCAAGTGGGAGAATGTTATTTAATTTTATTTAATTATTATTTATTTGAATTTCAAATAATAATAAATAAATAAAATAAATTTAAGTCGTCCAATCTATCCATATTTTAAGGAATTTCAACCAAAGAATATCTCTGAACTATTATAACGCTTTAGAAAAAGGCCTTATTTTGGAGATGCCTTTTGATGGTAACGTATATCCTGATGGTAGGTGTTTATAAATTATCACGTTAAAATTTAAAAGGTCCTTAAGCCTAGCAGTTTTCATTCAAAGAAAATATACCATCCTTTAGAAAAATTGCTTAAGGTTTAGAAGAGTCTCTTCTTTCACAAAGGATTTCTTCAAGAATTCTTTCAGAGATATCCTCCATTCATTATTGTTCATTAATGGCCGGAGATTAGATTTCCTTTTATGTTTCCACATAGAGTTTATTTTATGCATTTTGGTTTATGCATATATGTTTAAAATCATAATTTTGATTTATTAATTCTTACATGTTAGCAATAGTTTGAAAGGGCATTCATTCCCTATTAAGATGCACAACCTACTTTATAAAAGAGTTAGGGACCAAAGTGAAATTGAGGGTAAAATTGAGGGACCATTTATGAGATTAACCCTACTTTATTTTTATGGGGTTTAGTCTTGATTGCTCAATATTACCCATTGATTCGGTTTCGCTTTTAAACATTTGAAACTTAAAAATTAAATTCAGTTTGGAGAAACCGGCAAAAAGAAGGGAGCCAAGTTCACACTTACGACAAAAAAATCGACTTTTGTACATATCCTTAGAAAATATTAACTAAAAAGTTCTATCTAAAAAGAGTTTAAGAGAATTTTATTTATATGTATGTGTTTATATATATCTAAGCATAAAATGATGCAATATGTAGAGTGAAACCATACTTTTATTTTTTTTTCTTTTACTTTGGCACTTCTTATGTTAAAGAAGTGTTAACTTTGGCTGGTGATGCTAGCAACATTATTTTTTACACTCTTTAATTATTGTCTGACACGTAGAATCTGTTAACATTATTATTTAAATAGAGAATAAGATTGTAAAGCCTTCATATCATGCAATGATTAGAAAGTGTAAAAGAAAGTGAAAAAAATGGTGCAACTAGCACCTCTCTTAACTTGCTATCGACAAAATACCCTCTACAAGTAATTCGTATATGCCACTTAGTAAAATTAAAATATATCTATATATATATATATATATATATATTCTAGTTATTGTGGCTCTGATAGAACAATGCAAAACATGAAGTTTGCATATTGCAATCTCTTTTATGGATAAGAATCTCGCTATATGTAACAGTGGTATTATCATATCCTTCTACGAATATAAATGTACCTCTTACTAACTCTGAAATTTTCATGATTGTCATTGGGTTTGGAAACTAAAGGACCAAAATTATTTTTAGCATTACTAATTATTTAAAATAAAATTGACTACCAATATCGTCATGCTTCCATTTTAAGAAATAATATAGACTATAGTTGTATTTTCTATTTGAGTATTTGTTACCTTATATTAGAGTGTAAACGGTGCGTTTTAAGAGTGTAAACGGTGCGTTTTAACGTAAATTATTATTTCTCGCTATGATTCATACCCTTAATCATCCCTCTAGGGTTTTAGGGGATATAAATAAGTGCACTTTGGCCCTTAAGAGAAATGAAGAGGCCAGGAGAAGATAATGTCGGCCCTCCCTTTGTCTATAGGTACGTATTCGTCAATTCAAGTTTCTACATCTAGGCAAATTCAGTGGTATTCTCAATTTTTCTTCAACTTTCACTTGTCCTCAATATTGTTCTTAGACTTCTGTTATAGTTGACATGTTTGTTTTCTGATTCTTTTGTTCATTTTTTTCTTCAATATCAGTACTTGTGATTTGGATTGTATTGCAAAATACGTTTACATCGAGTTTTGCAATCATTTCGTCATGTTAATTGCTTTTAATAATTTGAGTTACTAGAAGACTAACAAATTTTTAAAGAACAAAATTGTACTTTATAAAAAAAAAAAACAAAAGAGCTCCAATATTTAGGGACGTAAATGGTTCAAAGTGTGTTAAAAATTACTCTACCTTGTCGCCCTATAAGAGGTGCAAAAGGAATGGGAATACCTAAGTCAAGGACCGATTAACCCTCATCCTTAACCCTAATCCTCGCTGATTTTCATTTCATTATTTCACTTCTTCAATTTTATATGGAAAATAAAATGTTTAAGAACCAATAAATAAAGAGGAAAAAAGTTTTATTTGAAGTCATGTTAGTAGTTATGTCTTAAAATTTTCTAAATGACAATGTCTCTCGCACTCAATATTCAAATTGACATCATCATGATAACGTCCCTTTATTCCAATGATAAAGCCCCTTTATTTTCAAGTTTTCCTTCCCAAAAAAAAAAAAAAAGAAGATAAAGTTCCTGTATTCCAATGGATTTCTTAACGTCTACATTAATTAATTAAGTTTTTATACATAAGTTCCTTCTTTAAATTTTTGACAGCTCACAAGTAGCACTTGTCTACATTTAAAAAAAAAAAAAAGTAGCACCTGTCTATTAGATTAGTGTTACATTTTTATGAATTTTGTCGATTTTGTATTAATCTTCAGATTGGCTCAATAAGTCCAATTTCCAAATATAATATTAACCTTTAGTGCCACGATTTTGTGTATAATGTTTGTCTTCTTCAAGAGACAAATAAACAATGATTTTGTTTCTTTAAAAAAAATGCACATGTATAACTTTAGCCAACACTTTTAGTGAGATTACCCTCTTCCGAATGGTACATATTAATTACTTGACTAATTCAATTTTTTTGTGACTGCAGGTGTAACAATATATGAGGCCTAAACACCATAGGATGTTTGGATTATCAATTCAAATTCAACTGTCGATTTGAATTGAAAATACTGTAACAAATTAATTTTTGTGAGAGAACACACTATAAAAACCGGTTCAAATTAGGTTTTTTTCAGTTCGAACCCGTGAATCAAACGTCACTGTGCATGACTATACAGTAAGTTGTTGACCCTCTTAATTATTTTCAACATTATACAATCTCAAAACAATATATATACACATATTTATGCAAACAGTTATTCTTAAGTTTGCTTTGGTAAACAAATGTTATGTGAGTAAGATAGTGTCTTATTTCTCCTCATATGTTGCTTTGTTGTTGTTAGACCTGAAATTTCTAGCTTCTTTTCACTTGGTAATTTTACAAATTATATACATAAAAAATAAAACTAAAAAATGGTCAAATAGTACTAATCGATGTTTGGCTATTTTTATTGTCATTTACAGGTATTTTAAAATAGAGTTAGCAGAGATCATTAAATGGAGATTGCCAATTTTGTGGTTGTGCATATGGAAAAGTTGCAATGAGATGATTCCAAGGACAAACAAAACTACCACTACTACTAGAACAAGTAAGGCTTCTGACACAGGAAAATGTCAATATTCTTGTGAATTTTATGTTATTCTTTGAGCTCCTATCAGTAACTAACATAAAACTACTAAAATATTAGTTTAGCTGACATGATAAACTGAAATTCCTAACTATATTTTAAATTAGAATTACTTAAGATGTTATTATGATATTATGATTAGCTTCCTTTCAACAACAACTGCAATATTATGATTAGCTTTTTCAAAATCATACTCCACGACCCACTAAAATGATTAGTTTTTGTAAGGCAGGAATTATCTACAATTTTCATGGTTCTTTTGTTGTAGTACTAGTGGATTAATTATTAGTGACTATAGCATAACCTAAAAAAAGATACTATTCTAGCATGCCTTCAAAACTATCCAATCTTGCTTCTTAATAAAAAGAAACAAAAACAAAAACAAAGAAAAACTAAAAACTAAAAGGAAACAAAAGAAAAAAGAACGAAAAACATGTTCCTCAAAAAAAGTCCGAAAAACAAAATCTGTCCTACTATAGATGACTTGCAAATAAGATATTAACAGGAAAACAAAAAAACATTTAACGACCATTTACTTTAACAATCACTCTTAATCTAAAGTCTTATCCGTAAAAATTTAAAAAAAAAAAGTACACTTAATCCTTTAGGGTATGTTTGGCACACTGTGTTGCATTATATTGTATTGTACTGATTGTATTATATTCGTGTTGTACAATTCCTTGTTTGGTTTTGCATGTATTAACAAGTTTCATTATACTATATAATGTTTGTTTATCATCATATTATATTGTATTGTATTAATATTTAAAATTTAAGTATAGTAAATTTGGGTAATGCTTTTGGGGTGGGATTTTGGGATTTTGGGACTTTGGGATTCGAGATTGAGGTCAAGATTTGAGTTTGGGACTAGGGTCGGGTTTCGAATTTGAGAGTTAGGGTCGGGGTCAAGCTTTAGGATTAGGGTTGGGGTTGGGAACCGGTCCCAAATCCCAACCCCAACCCCAATCACGACTCTACCCCTGCACTTGAAACCTAACCTTGACTGTGAATCTTGTATCCTAATCTAACCCTAGTCTATTGTGTTTTGGAGGATTATTCTTATGTGGTGTCGATGCATATACATGTCATTTTGTCATAGATTATGAATTATTTTTTTTTGTATTATATTTAGAATAACATTATTTTGTGGTTGTAAATATTTATGTTCATCAATGCTAGTCTAAAATCCCAACCCCGCCTGAAACCCAACCTGGAATCTGGAATCCCGAACTCGACCTTGACCCTGGTCTTGAATCTCGACCATAGTCTCGAATCCTGACCTCAACACCAATTTAGAACCTTGACCCCAATCCCAAATTCTAACATCGATTGCAAATCCTGAATCTCAATCTTGACCTCGACCTAGACCCTAAATCATGAATCCCAACCTCGACCCCGATTTTAATCCTAGTCTTGAATCCCGACCCCAATCACAAATTCTGACCCTGAACCTAGTTCCTAACCCTGACCTCGAATCCTGACTCCAACCCCAGTTCCTAACCCTGACCTCGCATCTCGACCTTGAATCCTAACTTCGACCCCAACACTGAATCCCAATCCCAACCATGGTCTGGAACCCTAACTCCGATCTTGAAACCCAACCTTGACCCCAAATCTTGAATCTTAACCCCAACCCCAGTCTTGATCCTGTCCCTGACCCTAACCCTAAATGTGGAATCTCGATCTTGGTCCAAAATCCCGACCCTGGTTTGACATCTCGACCCCAATCACAACCTGACCCTGAATCCCAACCTTGACCCCGACCTAGACATTGATCCTAAATCCTGAGCTAATATCGAATCCTAACCTTACCCTGAATCCTTAATCTCGACCCCAAACTTGATCTTGAATCCTGACCCTAAAACCTGACCTCGACCTTGAATCTTGAATTCAAACCTTGACCCTAACCCTTGTCCAAAATCCCAACACCAACTTCAGTCCCAAAACCCAACCTCGACCTAACCTGACCTCAAATTCTATATCTTGATCCCAACCCCGTCATCGATCTTAAATCCAAACCCTACCCGATCCCCTACCCTGTTTCTAAATCTTTACTCTGATCCTTAATCCCGACTACAACCTTTGACCCTGAATCTCGATCCCAATTTTAACCCTGAATCCTAACCTACACCTCAACCTTGACCCTAGTTTTACGTCCCGACTCCAAATCCTAACACCGACCTCAATCCTGAATCTCAACCCTAATTCTAAATCCTAAATCTCGACCTCAGCCCTGGCCTCAAAACCCAACCTTGATCAGGAATTCTGACCCCAAACCCTGAAATTCATTCTCAAACTTTGACTTCTATATCAATTTTTAATATATTGAAATAATTGATTGGTTTATTAATGCGGTCTAATATAAAGGTTTTTGTCATATTTGATATTACAGTCCATATTATGTTAATTTTTTATTCAATAATAAATGATACAATATACGGATATCACCAAACATTATATTATTTTTAAAAAATATAATGCAGAATGCTAATACGGCGTATCAAACATGCCATTAGTACACAACACATTATTTTAACCTTGATGAGTTAAAGTAGTTAAACACGATAATATTTCCCATTAGATTTTTTTTTTTTTTTTTTGGTTCAAGAGGATAGGGAAATGCCAACATTTATATATTATCAAGAGGTATTTAGTCCTGCTCTGTGAATTTTCACCCGTATATATAGGATTTTTTCCATGGTTATGTTTCTAATTGCTACATTTCCAATAAAGGCATAACCTCGTTAATTATTATAATTTTTTTGGTCAACTATCCTTTTTGTTATAACTATTAGATTTATATTAAACGGCTAAAAATAATAGTATCCACTGAAAACGTAACCATTAAAACCACACTCATAAAATAATACTTATATATACACACACATCTTATTTGTCCATTATAATATCTGATTAAAGATAATAGCCAATAATTGGACGAGCATTTATTACGTGCATAGAGGGGATGTTGAGCAGGAACTTGCTTATTAAGGTTAGAATCAAATAAAATTTCAAAACCCAAGAACAAAAAATAATAATAATAATAAAAGAATTCGAAAGCTTAGAAAAAAATAAAAATAGGAAAAACAAATCTCGCCACAAATTTGATTGAATTTTTATTCTTTTTTATAAATTTTAGCCAGCAAATTCTGTTTATTTCATTGGAATACATAGAAAAAGAGAAATGTAGTATTTACCGATTTAAAATTAAAGAATTTTGATACTAAAATCGTCTGAATTACTTAAAAAGGATTGATTTTATTATTTAGGATAATGATGGATTAATCTAGAGATAACTTTTTCTTTGTGTAGTTATTTTCATCCCACAGTATCATTCTTAAAATATCTTCACGTCATGATTATAATTTCCTCTACTTATGGTATCTTGTTACATAATCATTTAAGGCATTAAGCTTTTAAAGTAATTTCATAAATTGAATGCTTATTTTGTGTGCATCTTTTATGGCTACCAATTGTTGGCCTTATATTTTTTATTTTTATAATGTTTCGACAGTGGTTGGTGACTATACCTAATAATGTAAAGTTTAACTTCTTATAATGTTATAGTGCTAAAGGAAAAATAAAAATTGACATAATGGGATCAAAAAAAATAAATCAAGAATGCTCTGTAAATCAGGAAGAATTTACAAACAAGACCCAGGCGACTGCCTATTGTCTTTTGGACTCAATGGAAGCCCATTTGGACATCGTAGCAATAACTAGCGGTTTAGTGTGTGTGTATTTACAGCACTTCTGTTAACGAACTTTTAGTGAATTAAAGTATTTGTTGATGTCATTACTTAGCATGCGCATCCCATATAGTAAGAAAGTTAGACTTCAATTTTTTATTGTTTGCCTTGCTGAAATATTGTTCGAGAAAATTTTCAATGTAAGCCGTTTGGTATTGTTTTTAAAATAAGTAAAATGTTTTTGTTTTGAAAAATATGAATTTTTTGAAAATTGTGCTGAGAGTGTTTTTCAAATTTTGTCTCGAAAAACGTGCAAAAATATTTCTAAAAATTCTGAGAAGGAAACCAAACGGGACTGAGCTTCTCATTTTTCAATTTAATACATATACGTCTTATTGACAGACTTGTTACTTTTGTAACATAAAAATACTTAACAGGGTGAGATTTTTATTTAGTATTAACATTGACCTTTAAGGTAGTTTATAATTCTACCGGTAGTTTTTCTACCAAGGTAGTAATTCTAGTTTTGCCTATTATGCAAATTAGAATTACTATCTTGGTAGAAAAGCTTCTGAAAGAAGCATTTACAGGTAAGGAAGTTGGTGTTTAATTTCAAAATTATGCAAGAAAAAAGAGTAAAATCAATTCTAGTCCCTTCAAATATCCTCCACCCAAACAACTTTCAAAATTCGTGTCGCCTACCGAATATTTCGTAGACGGACCAATCAATGTAAGCAGTGATGTATTTATAAACACCTAATATGGCAAGCTATTTGTTCCCTGTATATATCCCTACTCCAACAAAAAGGAAAGAAGAAGGAAAAAAGAGCAACAAAATGAAAGAATACAAAATGGAAAAAAAATTAAAATGCTGAAAATTCTAAGAGAATGGTTGGTAATATAGTTAGAACTATAAGTTAGAACTAAAATACTATAACATGTGAGAGCTTTATACTATACCAAACTTTTGCTTTATGTTGTAATATATGAGACTTCTAATATTTAAATATTTAAAAAGTAAGAATGTTGTGATGATTAAAACAAAAAAACCAATTTACCAACCAATAGAAATTAAATGCCAAATTTGCTATATGCAAAATTTTATGGCAATTTGCCACAAAATTTTGCATACAATAAATTTAACCTTAAAAATAACATTATAATGAAGAGTGTTTTTTTTACACTCAAATGTTAAATTTGTTATTGACACATCAAGTTAGCATTTCATTAAAGATGCTCTTAATTGTTTGAACAAACTTATTCTCATAAAATAATCGAGAACAAAAATATTTTCCAAGTTTTAAGAGAGAGTTGTAAGCAATTAGGTAATAATATGCATCAAATTCCAAGGTTTAGACCTCAATAATATGTTCAACTAGATTCAAATCAAATAAGAATACATATTATCCACATACTAGCAACAAATGCCAGTGTTATGGTTGAACCTTGTGGCAAAAAAGAAAACAACCTATTGTCACGCCCCGGAGTACGGGAGGTGAAGTGGTGGATTATTTAGATTGATTAAAAGAGAATTTAATTAAAAACCAATGGTTTAATTATCAAATTAAGAGAAAAATAAGAAGATTTCCACCACATTTTATAAAAGAATTTATAAATATTAAGCATATAATAAAAATTAATAAATAACCGCGAGTAGGGGTTCCACAACCCACAACTTGTGCACACACATGGTACTGACAATATCATAAATACAATTATAGTCCAGGTACAAATAAAGTTAAAATCTTACATGCCTTGATTAAATAATACAAATATAAATAAATCCTCCTATTGCTCCTGAGTTCGGTCCGAAGAATCCTCTCCAAACCTAAATGGGAAACCACCTAGAGGGGGGGGGGGATTTAAAACAATAAAACGTGAGCGAAAGGCTCAGTAGGACTATGTTTTATAAATAATTTAATTTAAAGAAACAGTTCATTGTTAGGAGTACTCAAAAGAAAACTTAAATAAATAAATAAATACATAATTTGAGTAGAGCCGTTCTGACACAGAACAGTCTACTCGTATAATCGAAAACACCATTTTTCTTTTACCTAGGCAAACCATGATATCACCACCGTAGTGGCCCAGCTGGGTTTCGGGACCTGCCCCCAAGGTCGATCGCTACACGACCCGATCTCTGATATGGCATCATGCCTCTGTGTTTATTATCATTATCATTCAAAACCCAATTACCGAGTGTTGTCAATTACATTTATTATGAAGTTCATTTCAGACCACGGTATATTAAAATATAACCGATAAATTCATTTTCAAACAACCGTTGAAAACATTTTAATAGAAATCCTTTTCGAAGCCAAATCATTTCAAAAACCAGGCTACCAAAGAAATAGGATAGAAGTCCTACCTCAATACTCGTGCCCCACACCGTAATCCCGGTCCGCTATACGTTAGCTCCACGGAACCACGAACGATCCTAGATACAAACTAAGTCGATCAATATCTAGTTTGAGACATTCTATGTTACTAAATCATTTCATGATGTCCTAGTGTGCCATTTGTACCTTTAAAATCATCCTATAAGGTTGGGGTTCAAATCAGGGTTCAAAACAGTGAACACGGTGAAAAATCACAAAATTTTCCATGCCTCGGTCGGCCTGCCGGACGCCCTGCTTCGGCCTGCCGAACTGCACAGTTCGGCCAGCCAGAAGCAAAGTTCGGTCGGCCGGTCATTTCCTCAGGTTCGGCCTGCCGGTCGGAAGAACACCGGCCTGCCAATCATCACTCCGGCCTGCCGAACTGGGAAAATCCAGAAATCCCAGCCACGGGTTTCTCGATCCCCAAAATTCAAATCTTGATTCTAACCTGTTTTTCTCAAATCCCAGGCATGAAAAACAATCATAGTTGATAGAAAAACATTCTAGAACATGTTTGGAATCATTTAAACAAGATTTAAACTCGAAATCCTCAAAAATCCAAAAATGAGAAAAATAGGGAGAAAAATGAAAAATCTTGAATTCAATCCGTTTTTCTTCAATCTAAGCTTAGATTCTAGTTGTTCTAAGTTCGTTTAACTCAAATCCATGGTTTTCTAAACTTAAACAAACCTAGATTTCAAAAATGCACAAAATTGAAAATTTTGTAAAAAGTTTAGAAATTTCAAATCTAACCTCGAATCGAAGCTTCAATTCGCGATCTCGGTTGCTAAATCACGTCCCCGAGCCTCCTCCTTGCTAACCCGAAGCTTGGACTCGAATTTGGTTTCAAAATTTTTGAGAGAGATGTAGAGAGAGAGAGGGCTGCCGAGAGAGAAATCAAGAGGAAGAGAGAGAGAGAGAGAACCGGAGAGTGAGGAGAGAGAGAGAGAGGAAGGAAATAAATAGAGAAAATCGGTGGGCGGTTTTACTGTGCGAAAACCATGTGCCGCCCACGGTTTTGCAAAACGGAGTATTTTTAACATTTTACAAATTGTTGTGTTGTAAAACTCAAAACATCATTTTAAAACAATAAGGAATCATTTGAACGCATTAATTTAACAAAACAACCAAAAATTCAAAATCCAACCAAATAATCTAATTAATGTTAAAACGTTAATTATGACACACTAATTCATCATTTTATATTACATTAATATTAAATAAATTTCGGGGCGTTACAACTCTCCACCCCTAAAAGAAATTTCGCCCTCGAAATTTACAACTCTTCTCAAAAACAAAACAAATACGGATACAATTCCCGCATACTCGACTCTAGCTCCTAAGTGGCTTCATCAACCCCATGATGCTGCCACACGACCTTTACCAACGGTATCTCACGATGACGCAAACTAATCACTTTTCGGTCGATAATCTGAATCGGCACTTCTTCGTACGTCGTATCCTCCTGAACCTGCACATTGTGGAATGAAACTATCTTACCCTGCTTAGGTGGACACTTCCTAAGCATCGACACATGAAACACATCGTGCACATGAGAAAGTTCAGGCGGAAGATCAAGCTGATAAGCGACCACACCAACACGCTGAGTGATCTCGAATGGCCCAATATACCTCGGCGCGAGCTTCCCACTCACCCCGAACCGCATAGTTCCCTTACGAGGTGATACCCTCAAGAGAACGAAATCTCCAACCGCGAACTCTAAGGGTCTACGCCTTCTATCCGCGTAGCTCTTCTGCCGACTCTGAGCTGCCCTCAACCGATCTCGAATCACCGCGACTTTCTCGTTGCTATCACGAATCTCATCCGGCCCAAGAATAACTCTATCTTCCGGCTCGGCCCAACACACAGGTGACCGACACGGTCGCCCATACAACGCCTCAAACGGTGCCATACCGATACTCGCCTGATAACTATTGTTGTACGCAAACTCCGCCAAATGCAAACATTGCTTCCAATTCCTGCCGAAGTCCAATGCACAAGCACGCAACATATCCTCGAGAACCTGAATAACCCGCTCAGACTGCCCATCAGTCTGAGGATGAAATGCGGTACTGAAGTTCAAATCCATACCTAAAGCCTCCTGAAAACTCCTCCAGTACTTAGCATTAAACCTGGTGTCTCGATCAGAGGTGATGGACAAAGGAACTCCATGCAACCTCACAATGTTCTGCATATACAACTCCCCGAGAATCTCCCTAGAACACGTCGACCTAAACGGAATGAAATGCACCGATTTCGTCAACCTGTCGACCACAACCCAAACTGCATCATGTCGCTGCTCCGTCCTCGGCAAACCTATGAGGAAATCCATCGTCACATGCTCCCATTTCCACCCTAGAATAGGAAGCAGCTGAAGCTGACGTGCAGGCTTCTGATGCTCGGCTTTCACCAGAAGACACGTCGAACACTTGGCCACATACTCGCGAACATCTTTCTTCATGCCTCTCCACCAATACTGCCTCTTCAAATCGCGATACATCTTGGTGCTCCCCGGATGAATAGCGAACTGAGACCTATGGGCTTCGTCTCGAACGGCTTTCGTCACCTCGGCGATAATTGGAACTGCAAGACGCTCCCGAAAGTACAACAATCCATCTGCATGCACGCTCCATTCCTCGAACTGCTCTCCGTTTTGAATCCGCGACCAAATCCCCTGCAAATGTCGATCCTGCCACTGACCTTGCTTCACCATCCGAACAAGAGCTGGAGTCGCTTCCACATGATACACCGAAACTCGATCACAGTCTTCATGATACCGTAGCCGATACTCACTCACTGTCGCATCCCTGCTCCAGTCCTCAAAAATCAAACAAGCGAGAATCCCTGAAGACTTCCTGCTGAGCGCGTCCGCGACCACATTAGCTTTCCCTGGATGATACTGCAACGCAAAATCATAATCCTCCATATACTCGATCCATCTACGCTGCCTCAAGTTGAGATCCCTCTGAGTGAACAGATACCTCAAACTCTTGTGATCGGAGAAGACCTGAAACGACGCTCCATACAAATAACACCGCCAAATCTTCAGCGCGTAGATTACCGCCACAAGCTCTAAATCGTGAGTAGGATAATTCCGCTCGTGAGGTCGTAGCTGTCTCGATCCGTACGCAACCACACGCCCATGCTGCATCAACACGCATCCAAGTCCGCGCCCTGAAGCATCCGCATAAACCTCATACGGCTCGTCACTACTAGGAATAACCAACACCGGAGCAGAAGTCAACCGGTTCTTCAATTCCTGAAAAGCAAGCTCACAATCTTCATTCCACTCAAACCTGACATTTTTCTTGATCAATCTCGTCAACGGAGCTGCAATCTTTGAAAAATCCTTTACAAATTTCCTGTAATATCCAGCAAGACCTAAGAAGCTGCGAATCTCTGCTACATTCCTTGGTCGTTCCCATTCCAATATAGCTTCAATCTTGGACGGATCCACTGAAATACCATGCTCCGAGATAACATGACCCAGAAACTTGACCTCAGTCAACCAGAACTCACACTTTTCTCTCTTAGCGTACAACTGGTGCTCCCGCAGAGTCTGAAGCACGATCCGAAGATGCTGCTCATGCTCCTCCCAAGTCTTAGAATACACAAGAATGTCGTCGATGAACACGATCACGAACTGATCCAGATACGGCCTAAATATCCTATTCATCAGATCCATGAAAGCTGTCGGAGCATTCGTCAACCCAAACGACATAACCAGGAACTCAAAGTGTCCATACCGAGTCCTAAAAGCTGTCTTAGGAATATCCTCTTCCTTGATCCTGAGCTGATGATAACCTGAACGCAAATCAATCTTTGAGAAGTACCGCGAACCTCCCAACTGATCAAACAACTCATCAATCCTAGGCAAGGGATACTTGTTCTTCACCGTAACACGATTTAGCTGTCGATAATCCACACATAACCTGAGAGTCCCATCGTGCTTCTTAGCAAACAAAACAGGTGCTCCCCATGAAGATGTGTTGTTCCGAATATACCCTTTATTAGCAAGCTCTTGAAGTTGCTTCCTCAATTCCTTCATTTCTACCGGCGCTATCCGATAAGGTGCCATAGAAATCGATGATGTCCCTGGAAACAACTCGATACCAAACTCAATCTCCCGATGCAGTGGTAACCCTGATAACTCGTCAGGGAAGACATCCTCGAACTCATCAACCACCGGAATCGCTACACTGTCACTCGAAACATAGGGCTCGCAATCCAGGTTGGCAAGAAAAGCACAACAACCTGGATTCCTTTGCCCTCCTAGACACGACTTCATGAGACACTCACTCATTAACAAATCACCACCACCCTGGTAAGTGATCACCGTCCCCCTATCAGACACTAGGGTCACCTTTCTAAGTTGGCAGTCCACGACTGCACTATACCTGGACAACCAGTCCATCCCTAGAATTACATCATAGGAGCTCATGGGGAGTATAATCAAATCACTTTTCAAAATCTCATCCCCAATCTTTATTTTACAGGATTTACACATACAATTTACACACACCCGCCCCAAGGGAGAAGTTATGACTAGGGGTTCATTAAACTCTTCTACTTCTAATCCCAAGGCATGTACAAAAGAACTCGAAATGAGAGAATGAGAGGCACCGGTATCAAATAAAATGCGAGCTAAAGATCTAGAAACCAAGATCATACCATCGACAACCGCGTTACCAACATGAGAATCTGACCCTCCAGATGCCATTGCATGAACCTGCATTGGCGCCTTCCCTTTTCCTCTACCGACATTACTGGGTCCTGGATTACTCGGCCGATGCTGCTGAGATGGAGACGACTGCACACTACCTGTACTCGGCGCTCGATACTGAGGAACACTGCGCTGAAAATACTACGGCTGCTACCCCCGTACCGGATATGAGAATTGCTTAGGAGAGAACTGCGGATACTGCAACTGTGGGTACTGCGGAGGCGGAGGTAGGGTCTGAGGCTGAGGCTGAGACGAACGACTGGCATCCTCCCCTGTCTGAGATCCAAGGCGAGCACTCCTGATCGGGCAATTCCTCTTGATGTGTAAGGGCTGCTGACAAAAATGACAATGAAAGCTGTAGGGATTGCTGCGCCTACTGCCAGACGAACTGCTGCTACCACTGGTCGCACCGCCTTGCTTGCCTTTCCCTGGAGCTGGACGACTACTGGTGCTCTTCCTACCACTCCTCTGCGGTCCTCCTGAAGCCTTGGCTCGGTCCTCACAATACTGCACATAATCATTCTCCATGGATATCGCCGATGACACAAGCTCTCCGAAACTCCTAAGCCGTAGAGCAACCAACTGCCGCCGAATAGGAGCCTTGAGCCCTTCCTGAAACTTAATACATTTTTCACGCTCCGATGCCACTGCTGATGGAGCAAACCTAGCCAACTCATTAAACTTTGCCTCATACTCCCGAACTGACAGATCACCCTGCTGCAACCGGTCGAACTCAGCTACCTTCTGATCTCTATACCCCTGCGAAAAATACCGATCATAGAACAGCTCCTCGAACTTGTCCCAACTGATATCACCACCGCGCTCCAGACGCTTAGTCTGTTTCCGCCAAGTGTTAGCGCCACCCTCGAGCTTATACGCAGCAAACTCCACACGACACTCCTCAGGCACACCAAGTGCATCCAAATGCTTCAAGATCGAATCCAACCAATACTCTGCTAGCTGCAGATCCCCATTGCCATCAAAAGTCGAAACAGACGCCCGCCAGAATTCCTTAAAGTATGCATGCCGACTACCAACACTAGAGTCTTCCGGTCTACCCCTAGCTGCCATCTGCCGAAAAGCCGCGAACATAGACCTCATCATGCTTTCATCGTTCCCGAACTCGGCGTCAGCAGTCGAACGACGTCTAGGTGCCATTCTCTCACTTCTGAAAACAAAATTTGGACTGTCAGAGGTATTTCATTATCAAACCTATGTGTGCACAATTCCCAAGGTTCATAACCTTGAGCTCTGATACCATTCTGTCAAGCCGCGGAGTACGGGAGGTGACGTGGTGGATTATTTAGATTGATTAAAAGAGAATTTAATTAAAAACCAATGGTTTAATTATCAAATTAAGAGAAAAATAAGAAGATTTCCACCACATTTTATAAAAGAATTTATAAATATTAAGCAAATAATAAAAATTAATAAATAACCGCGAGTATGGGTTCCACAACCCACAACTTGTGCACACACATGGTACTGACAATATCATAAATACAATTACAGTCCAGGTACAAATAAAGTTAAAATCTTACATGCCTTGATTAAATAATATAAATATAAATAAATCCTCCTATTGCTCCTGAGTTCGGTCCGAAGAATCCTCTCCAAACCTAAATGGGAAACCACCTAGAGGGGGGAAAATTTAAAACAATAAAACGTGAGCGAAAGGCTCAGTAGGACTATGTTTTATAAATAATTTAATTTAAAGAAACAGTTCATTGTTAGGAGTACTCAAAAGAAAACTTAAATAAATAAATAAATACATAATTTGAGTAGAGCCGTTCTGACACAGAACAGTCTACTCATACAATCGAAAACACCATTTTTCTTTTACCTAGGCAAACCATGATATCACCACCGTAGTGGCCCAGCTGGGTTTCGGGACCTGCCCCCAAGGTCGATCGCTACACGACCCGATCTCTGATATGGCATCATGCCTCTGTGTTTATTATCATTGTCATTCAAAACACAATTACCGAGTGTTGTCAATTACACTTATTATGAAGTTCATTTCAGACCACGGTATATTAAAATATAATCGATAAATTCATTTTCAAACAACCGTTGAAAAAATTTTAATAGAAATCCTTTTCGATGCCAAATCATTTCAAAAACCAGGCTACCGAAGAAATAGGATAGAAGTCCTACCTCAATACTCGTGCCCCACACCGTAATCCTGGTCTGCTATACGTTAACAACACGGAACCACGAACGATCCTAGATACAAACTAAGTCGATCAATATCTAGTTTGAGACATTCTATGTTACTAAATCATTTCATGATGTCCTAGTGTGCCATTTGTACCTTTAAAATCATCCTATAAGGTTGGGGTTCAAATCAGGGTTCAAAATAGTGAAAACGGTGAAAACGGTGAAAAATCACAAAATTTTCCATGCCTCGGTCGGCCTACCGGACGCCCTGCTTCGGCCTGCCGAACTGCACAGTTCGGCCTGCCGGAAGCAAAGTTCGGTCGGCCGGTCATTTCCTCAGGTTCAGCCTGCCGGTCGGAAGAACACCGGCATGTCGATCATCACTCCGGCCTGTCGAACTGGGAAAATCCAGAAATCCCAGCCACGAGTTTCTCGATCCCCAAAATTCAAATCTTGATTCTAACCTGTTTTTCTCAAATCCCAGGCATGAAAAACAATCATAGTTGATAGAAAAACATTCTAGAACATGTTTGGAATCATTTAAACAAGATTTAAACTCGAAATCCTCAAAAATCTGAAAATGAGAAAAATAGGGAGAAAAATGAAAAAACTTGAATTTAATCCATTTTTCTTCAATCTACGCTTAGATTCTAGTTGTTCTAAGTTCGTTTAACTCAAATCCATGGTTTTCTAAACTTAAACAAACCTAGGTTTCAAAAATGTACAAAATTGAAAATTTTGTAAAAAGTTTAGAAATTTCAAAACTAACCTCAAATCGAAGCTTCAATCCGCGTTCTCGGTTGCTAAATCACGTCCCTAAGCCTCCTCCTTGCTAACCCGAAGCTTGGACTCGAATTTGGTTTCAAAATTTGAGAGAGAGAGAGAGGGTGCCGAGAGAGAGATCAAGAGGAAGAGAGAGAGAGAGAGAACCGGAGAGTGAGGAGAGAGAGAGAGATGAAGGAAATAAATAGAGAAAATCGGTGGGCGGTTTTATTGTGCGAAAACCATGTGCCGCCCACGGTTTTGTAAAACGGAGTATTTTTAACATTTTATAAATTGTTGTGTTGTAAAACTCAAAACATCATTTTAAAACAATAAGGAATCATTTGAACGCATTAATTTAACAAAACAACCAAAAATTCAAAATCCAACCAAATAATCTAATTAATGTTAAAACGTTAATTATGGCACACTAATTCATCATTTTATATTACATTAATATTAAATAAATTTCGGGGCGTTACACCTATGCTGATCATAAATATGAGCTAAATGTTTGAAACTGACAAAAGAAATGTTATATGCCTACCGTGGAGAAAACATAGTCGTGGAAGTCCTATTAAGGCATGTTAGGTGTGTAGGATTAGGGAGGATTGGATTCGATTAAATCTTAATACTTTGTTGACGAAAAACTTTAAAGAATTGGATTATATAAGACCATATCTAATCCATAGAAGGGAATTGGGCAATCCCTTACTAAAACATGAGATTAGACATAACATTTGTATATTATAAAAATTTTCAAGGACTTATTTGCAAAAATTTTTTAAACTTACAAGTCAAATTATAATTTTTCAAAAAATGAGGAGTCAAAAGTAATTTTTACGTGGAAAATATTTTTAATAATTATTTTGCCCCTCTATTTTCAAAAAATTATAACTTGACCCAAAATCTAAAAAATTTTGTACAAAAAGGCCCCTACATTAATAATAGAATAACAAACAAGATTAGATTAACTAAAATTTTATCCTATCATTTTGATACAATTCAATTTAATCCTTTAAAACTATATTATCCAATGCACTAAAGGGACCCTTAAAGTACAACAAGATATTGTTAAAGGAAACAAAACTTTATAGAAGAATTGTAAAGTACAAAGAACACCAATAAGGAGGACAAGGAGCCCAACCAAAAAACAAAAAAACTGCGTCATCACATTGCAACCCGTAACCGAATTTGATACATTGAAATTACAAAATCTTTATCCTTAGACAACCATATGGCAAGCCAAAAGTTCACTTTTTCTTGGAGTTCACTATCAGAGCAAACAAGGTCGTCAAAAATGGTTGCTAATACATGATAACATAACCAAGTAAAAAATATTATAGGGTGTTTGAGAAGTGAGTTAAAATTAAAAGTTAGGAGTGAAAATATTATAACATTGGAGAGTTTTACACTTAGTATGCTTTTACTTTACACTGTAGTATTTGAGAGTTTTATATTGTTTAAGTTAAAGCTAGGGGTGACAAAACAGGTTAGCAGGTCGGGTTAGTGTCGAGTTGGAGTTAATTTTTACAAAAATTAGGTCGACACTAAGCCGACCAGTGACACAAACGGGTTGAGAATTCTCAACCTTAACACGACCCGTTTTGATACAGGTTGACACGAACACGACCCGTGTCAACCCCTTCTTTATGCACAGTGTCAAAAAATAATGACCCGCGACCCGTTTTTGACCCGTAACCTAATTGTGACCCGCAACTCGTCTACGACCCGCCGACATTAATATATATAATATTAAAAAAAAACATAAAATTAGAAGAGTTTCATACCACTTCAACAAGAAGATGAGTGATAAGAGAGGAAGGGTTTGATCTTTTAAGGGCTTATATTATATATGAAATAATATTAATTTTTTAAAAGTTAATTAATTAACACACGGGTCAGAAATGAGTCATTCTAGTCTCAGACGGATTGACCCAAACACGACCCGTTTTTTGACGGGTCAGTTCAGGTAGACACTAAAATGACCCGTGGTCAAATTTTTCGACACTAACCCACAAAAAAAGTGTCAAATTCGTATTGTGTTGTCGTGTCGCAACCCGTATTGCCGGCCCTAGTTAAAGCTGATGAATTAGAATTATAATACGTGAGAACTTTAACTTCATAAGGACTGAATATCTCCCAATAAACTCAAAAGCTTCCAACAAAAAGAGGAAAAAATCATGGAAAAATGATGCAAAAGAGAAGGAAAACCCACCCCCTCACACACGAATCCAACGTTCAAACAACCAACTCAAGAAGCAAAATAACTTTAAGTTGTACAAAAGAGAACTATTCCCCAGAATTTCTCTCACGATCAAGACAACAATTATAAGTTCTTCCCCCATGATATATCAATCGTTCGAAACAAATACTGAAGAGAGGTAAGTATTTATTACTTGTGGAGAGGAATATTTTGTCTTCCAACAATCTTCCGACTCAAACTCTATCACACAAAACTAACTTAGCACAAGAGAAAAGGTGGGTAAAATTTGAAATGCAAACTTCCGAGGATTTCTGAACCCACCCCTAAGCATCACCTTCAAATTCCATTCATTACCAACCACCCAATACACTTATAAAAGTTCAAATCATTCGAATCTATAAAGTAGTCGGATTTTTTTTCAAGCCCCCATGACCATTTTTCAAAAGTTGTATGAAAATTCCCAAAAACTTGGAAGAAATTATATCTGACAAAAATAATTGAAAATTCTATTCATCCAGAGGTTTTGTAACTAGGGAGAAAAAAACTCCATGAATATTGGGAGTCTAACCTCAATCCAATTACTATAAATTTATTGTTCAAACTGATATATCATCAGCAGAAGCTTTGACACAATACAAAAAATAATTCACCCAAGCTAATACAGCATAAATGTTGATATTCAATTGCATCATCTTACAAGTTCAAAGACAAGATCAACAAAGCCTTTTACTAGATGCAGAACAAAATGCAACAACATCCACAAACATATACATCTCAGGGTCACTAAATAGCCTCAATGGCCATGTTCATGCTTTGACGCTTTCACATTGTTTGCAAGTTTTTGTTGTGCTTGTGCTTGAAATATGACCAAAAGAATTTTATCTTATTTGAACAAATATATGTATGGTTATTGAAATAACACATGGTACAACATTGATGCAAATTTCACACAATCTTTAATTGTTTTTGTTCTATTAAATTAATGTTTGTCAACAAGTCCAAATTGAGAGTTTTGTAATGGAGAAAGTGGACAAAATTACTACCCATGATAGGTGACCATAAGAAAAGAACTACCCTATATTGATTTATAAGAGCTGTTATAACCATAGAAAACATAACTATAGTATCTGTAATAGAATTTTGTAGCCTATTTTTCAGTAGCCTTATTACCGTGTAAGTTTACATGAGAAGAAAATTAGAAGAGAATTCAATTGAAGGTTCTTTTAGCACTAGATAATACTAGAAAGCTTAAAAAATCGTAATGCAACTTAGTGATTTGCCAATTAATGGTACTTAATTGAAGGAAAATAAAAAAGTAAAACAAATATCTTATTTTGAGATAACCTAGATTCATCAAATCTAATGACAAAGCTCCATCAAACTATCAAAAAATGTAAATAGAACCTACACACACTAAATCTAACAAATTTGGTTTCACACACACACACACAAAGAATTAAACAAGTTTGGCATCAAACCATACCTCAGCTTGAATTCTTGACAATGCAGACCATAACAAAGTATCTCCAACTACTGACCTCAACAATTTAACGAAATCATCATGCGTCATTCTCCTTGCCTGTAGATAAGGTATATTATAGTAAAGTATATAAATACTAGAAATCTTTCAAGGAGAAAAAAAAAAAAGCTATTGTAACTACCTGAAGGAGATGATACTTTTCATTAATTACTTCCATGTCTCTTGGTGGAATTTCAGTTGAAATAGCAGCAAACAATACAGGGAAAGGCATCCTTGGAGATCTAGAAATTTTAAAAGGGCTATACCTCATATGAGCATTGCTGCCCTAAGATCATCCGAAACCGAAATTAGATTACACTAGTAATCACTCATTATTACAAGGATCAAATATCACTTTTTGAACATAAAACAACAATAAAAAACAAAACTATAATCTAAACACTCCTAGTTTCGGATACAGAAGACCCTGTCTGTATTGGGCCCTAGACTGCTAAAAGGGCCGACACTAGTGCCCCTGACGCATCATGATTAGCCTCACCTCCACCCAGGTAGCCTGTATGAAAATGATGATTAATAAATGCATAAGTTTTATTATAAAGAAAAAACCCTTGACTACAAGAATTTATCGCAATTATGGATGATTCATCACTTGTAAGAAAAAAATTAAGAAACGATGCTAAAGGGGGTATATTAACTCACCTTGATTCATAGTATTGGATGTCATCTTAAAAGTGACAACATATTCTGGGTAAATATGGGTGTTGCTATTGAAATTCTACACAATATAATGTCTAGGATTCTGGAGATCATCTACTCTAGTATCACAATCCAAAGAAATTGGATAGAACTGACAACTTCCACGCTGAATGACTTCTAAGTTTCCCAGAATGATTTGGCATAAGATCATATGTCTCAATCCATTTCTACCAACCTAATTGTTTGCACTGTGCATCAAACAAAAAGAACTGATTTTTTTCAAATAAAAATTACATCAGAATTTAATGTGGAGTCTTTTCTCTCGTCCAAAATTTGAATCATTTGATAAATCTACTGTTTAGGGGAAAAAAGTTCAGCAGATACAGATCACTTTGATAATAATAAATAAGAGACATTACGGACCTGGTGTGAGCGCAGCCAACAGGTGACAAATGAACTCCAACGCCATCTGTAGACTTTGTTATTGAGGCCACACAATGACCTAGCCCATACATTAAGATTTTAGTGATTTCTTGTTCTGAAGAAGCAAGCCAAGCATATTGGACATTTGCATTGCCACTATGTGCTTCAGCGAGTTTAATTTGCTTTTCAAAAAGCTCAAATGGAGTTTGAAGATTAGGGCTAGAGCATCGATATACACTAACGATTTCTGGATTTCTAGAGGAACCCATTCCCTTTAAAAACATCCCTTGCACATAATTAGTATTCAAATTTCCATCACCAGATTCATTTATTATCTGTTGCCTTTGTAGAATTGGTAGATTAACCTCGGGAGCAGGTTGTCTATTGGAACCATCCTCATCTCCTACGGCTTCTAGATTACTAATAAGTCTTTTGCGTTTTTGAACTCTTTCAATAAGAGCATTTCCCCCATTATGTCCTTCTGATATTGATTTCTCTAATTCTTTATGTCGATCTCTCTTTGTAACTTGACATTTACGTCGATCTTTATTTGTAACTTGACATCATGAGGCTTAGTAAACAAGTAAAGCCTAATAACACCATCGGCTGCCTCATCATTCCTTTGCTCCATCATTGTTTACTAAAATATCAATCCAAAAGTTATGAATAGATGGTTTAGTAGTAAAAAGAACACCAACAACTCATTAGTTATAAATAAAACACCACCTTCAATGACAATAAACAAGCCTGAAAAAGAGGGAAAAAAAACATGATCTAACAAAACAATAAAAAATTAGGTCATTTAAATGAAGAAAATAAAAAATAAGATAGCAGAAATTTTCAACTAACACTTACAGTTCAATCAGATTAACATCCTTATTTTTTGAAATTATGGTCAAAGGCTATTGAAAAGAAAAACTTTCAATGAAGAAATTATGGTACATTGATCAAACTATGCTTAATTAAGTTACCCAAATGAAAAAAAAAATTTCAAAAAATAATTAATTAAGCATAATTTGATCAATGTACCATAATTTCTTCATTGAAAGTTTTTCTTTTCAATAGCCTTTGACCATAATTTCAAAAAATAAGGATGTTTATCTGATTGAACTGTAAGTGTTAGTTGAAAATTTCTGCTATCTTATTTTTTATTTTCTTCATTTAAATGACCTAATTTTTTATTGTTTTGTTAGATCATGTTTTTTTTCCCTCTTTTTCAGGCTTGTTTATTGTCATTGAAGGTGGTGTTTTATTTATAACTAATGAGTTGTTGGTGTTCTTTTTACTACTAAACCATCTATTCATAACTTTTGGATTGATATTTTAGTAAACAATGATGGAGCAAAGGAATGATGAGGCAGCCGATGGTGTTATTAGGCTTTACTTGTTTACTAAGCCTCATGATGTCAAGTTACAAATAAAGATCGACGTAAATGTCAAGTTACAAAGAGAGATCGACATAAAGAATTAGAGAAATCAATATCAGAAGGACATAATGGGGGAAATGCTCTTATTGAAAGAGTTCAAAAACGCAAAAGACTTATTAGTAATCTAGAAGCCGTAGGAGATGAGGATGGTTCCAATAGACAACCTGCTCCCGAGGTTAATCTACCAATTCTACAAAGGCAACAGATAATAAATGAATCTGGTGATGGAAATTTGAATACTAATTATGTGCAAGGGATGTTTTTAAAGGGAATGGGTTCCTCTAGAAATCCAGAAATCGTTAGTGTATATCGATGCTCTAGCCCTAATCTTCAAACTCCATTTGAGCTTTTTGAAAAGCAAATTAAACTCGCTGAAGCATATAGTGGCAATGCAAATGTCCAATATGCTTGGCTTGCTTCTTCAGAACAAGAAATCACTAAAATCTTAATGTATGGGCTAGGTCATTGTGTGGCCTCAATAACAAAGTCTACAGATGGCGTTGGAGTTCATTTGTCACCTGTTGGCTGCGCTCACACCAGGTCCGTAATGTCTCTTATTTATTATTATCAAAGTGATCTGTATCTGCTGAACTTTTTTCCCCTAAACAGTAGATTTATCAAATGATTCAAATTTTGGACGAGAGAAAAGACTCCACATTAAATTCTGATGTAATTTTTATTTGAAAAAAATCAGTTCTTTTTGTTTGATGCACAGTGCAAACAATTAGGTTGGTAGAAATGGATTGAGACATATGATCTGATACCAAATCATTCTGGGAAACTTAGAAGTCATTCAGCGTGGAAGTTGTCAGTTCTATCCAATTTCTTTGGATTGTGATACTGGAGTAGATGATCTCCAGAATCCTAGACATTATATTGTGTAGAATTTCAATAGCAACACCCATATTTACCCAGAATATGTTGTCACTTTTAAGATGACATCCAATACTATGAATCAAGGTGAGTTAATATACCCCCTTTAGCATCGTTTCTTAATTTTTTTCTTACAAGTGATGAATCATCCATAATTGCGATAAATTCTTGTAGTCAAGGGTTTTTTCTTTATAATAAAACTTATGCATTTATTAATCATCATTTTCATACAGGCTACCTGGGTGGAGGTGAGGCTAATCATGATGCGTCAGGGGCACTAGTGTCGGCCCTTTTAGTGGTCTAGGGCCCAATACAGACAGGGTCTTCTGTATCTGAAACTGGGAGTGTTTAAATTATAGTTTTGTTTTTATTGTTGTTTTATGTTCAAAAAGTGATATATGATCCTTGTAATAATGAGTGATTACTAGTGTAATCTAATTTCGGTTTCGGATGATCTTAGGGCAGCAATGCTCGTCTGAGGTATAGCCCTTTTAAAATTTCTAGATCTCCAAGGATGCCTTTCCCTGTATTGTTTGCTGCTATTTCAACTGAAATTGCACCAAGAGACATGGAAGTAATTAATGAAAAGTATCATCTCCTTCAGGTAGTTACAATAGCTTTTTTTTTTTTCTCCTTGAAAGATTTCTAGTATTTATGTACTTTACTATAATATACCTTACCTACAGGCAAGGAGAATGACGCATGATGATTTCGTTAAATTGTTGAGGTCAGTAGTTGGAGATACTTTGTTATGGTCTGCATTGTCAAGAATTCAAGCTGAGGTATGGTTTGATGCCAAACTTGTTTAATTCTTTGTGTGTGTGTGTGTGTGTGAGATACCAAATTTGTTAGATTTAGTGTCTGTAGGTTCTATTTACATTTTTTGATAGTTTGATGGAGCTTTGTCATTAGATTTGATGAATCTAGGTTATCTCAAAATAAGATATTTGTTTTACTTTTTTATTTTCCTTCAATTAAGTACCATTAATTGGCAAATCACTAAGTTGCATTACGATTTTTTAAGCTTTCTAGTATTATCTAGTGCTAAAAGAACCTTCAATTGAATTCTCTTCTAATTTTCTTCTCATGTAAACTTACACGGTAATAAGGCTACTGAAAAATAGGCTACAAAATTCTATTACAGATACTATAGTTATGTTTTCTATGGTTATAACAGCTCTTATAAATCAATATAGGGTAGTTCTTTTCTTATGGTCACCTATCATGGGTAGTAATTTTGTCCACTTTCTCCATTACAAAACTCTCAATTTGGACATGATGAAAAACATTAATTTAATGGAACAAAAGCAATCAAACGATTGTGTGAAAATTGCATCAATGTTGTTCCATGCATTATTTTAATAACCATACTTATTTTTCTTCAAATAAGATGAAAATTCTTTGGTCATTTTTGCAGGCACAAGCACAACAAAAAACTGCAAATAATATGAAAGCGTCAAAGCATGAACATGGCCATTGAGGCTATTTGGTGAATATGAGATAGATATGTTTATGGATGTTGTGGCAGTTTGCTCTACATCTAGTGACATGCTTTGCTCATCTTGTCCTTGGACATGTAAGATGATGCACTGGAATATCAACATTTTAGCCATATTAGCTTGGGTGAATTATTTTTTGTATTTTGTCAAAGCTTCTGCTGATGTTATATCAGTTTGAACAATAAATTTATAGTAATTGGATTGAGGTTAGACTCCCAATATTCATGGAGTTTTTTTCTCCCTAGTTACAAAACCTCTGGATGAATAGAATTTTCAATTATTTTGTCAGATATTATTTCTTCCAAGTTTTTTGTAATTTTCATACAACTTTTGAAAAATGGTCATGGGGGCTTGAAAAAAAATCCGACTACTTTATAGATTCGAATGATTTGAACTTTTATAAGTGTATTGGGTGGTTGGTAATGAATGGAATTTGAAGGTGATGCTTAGGGGTGGGTTCAGAAATCCTCGGAAGTTTGCATTTCAAATTTTACCCACCTTTTCTCTTGTGCTAAGTTAGTTTTGTGTGATAGAGTTTGAGTCGGAAGATTGTTGGAAGACAAAATATTCCTCTCCACAAGTAATAAATACTTACCTCTCTTCAGTATTTGTTTCGAACGATTCATATATCTTGGGGGAAGAACTTATAATTGTTGTCTTGATCGTGAGAGAGAATCTGGGGAATCGTTCTCTTTTGTACAACTTAAAGTTATTTTGCTTCTTGAGTTGGTTGTTTGAACGTTGGATTCGTGTGTGAGGGGGTGGGTTTTCCTTCTCTTTTGCATCATTTTTCCATGATTTTTTCCTCTTTTTGTTGGAAGCTTTTGAGTTTATTGGGAGATATTCAGTCCTTATGAAGTTAAAGTTCTCACGTATTATAATTCTAATTCATCAGCTTTAACTAGGGCCGGCAATACGGGTTGCGACACGACAACACAATACGAATTTAACACGTTTTTTTGCAGGTTAGTGTCGGAAAATTTGACCACTGGTCATTTTAGTGTCTACCCGAAACTGACCCGTCAAAAAATGGGTCGTGTTCGGGTCAATCCGCCTGAGACTAAAATGACCCGTTTCTGACCCATGTTTAATTAATTAACTTTTAAAAAATTAATATTATTTCATATATAATATAAGCCCTTAAAAGATCAAACCCTTCCTCTCTTATCACTCATCTTCTTGTTGAAGTGGTATGAAACTCTTCTAATTTTATGTTTTTTTTAATATTATATATATTAATGTAGGCGGGTCATAGGCGAGTTGCGGGTCACAATTGGGTTACGGGTTAAAAACAGGTCGCGGGTCATTATTTTTTGACACTGTGCATAAAGAAGGGGTTGACACGGGTCGTGTTCGTGTCAACCCATATAAAAACGGGTCATGTTAAGGTTGAGAATTCTCAACCCGTTTGTGTCACTGGTCGGCTTAGTGTCGACCTAATTTTTGTAAAAATTAACTCCAACTCGATACTAACCCGACCTGCTAACCCGTTTTGTCACCCTAGCTTTAACTTAAACAGTATAAAACTCTTAAATTCTACAGTGTAAAGCAAAAGCATAATAAGTGTAAAACTCTCCAATGTTATAATATTTTCACTCCTAACTCTTAATTTTAACTCACTTCCCAAACACCCTATAATATTTTTTACTTGGTTATGTTATCATGTATTAGCAACCATTTTTGACGACCTTGTTTGCTCTGAAAGTGAACTCCAAGAAAAAGTGAACTCCAAGAAAAAGTGAACTTTTGGCTTGCCATATGGTTGTCTAAGGATAAAGATTTTGTAATTTCAATGTATCAAATTCGGTTACGGGTTGCAATGTGATGACGCAGTTTTTTTGTTTTTTGGTTGGGCTCCTTGTCCTCCTTATTGATGTTCTTTGTACTTTACAATTCTTCTATAAAGTTTTGTTTCCTTTAACAATATCTTGCTGTACTTTAAGGGTCCGTTTAGTGTATTAGATAAGCTAGTTTTAAAGGATTAAATTGAATTGTATCAAAATAGATAGGATAAAATTTTAGTTAATCTAATCTCATGTTTGTTATTCTATTATTAATGTAGGGGCCTTTTTGTACAAAATGTTTTAAAATTTGGATCAAATTATAATTTTTTGAAAATAGAGGGGCAAAATAATTATTAAAAATATTTTCCACGTAAAAATTACTTTTGACTCCTCATTTTTTGAAAAATTATAATTTGACTCGTAAGTTTAAAAAATTTTTGCAAATAAGTCCTTGAAAATTTTTATAATATACAAATGTTATGTCTAATCCCATGTTTTAGTAAGGGAGTGCCCAATTCCCTTCTATGAATTAGATATGCTCTTATCTAATCCAATCTTTTAAAGTTTTTGTCAAACAAAGTATTAAGATTTAATCGAATCCAATCCTCCTTAATCCTGCACACCTAACATGCACGACTATGTTTTCTCCACTGTATGCATATAACATTTCTCTTGTCAGTTTCAAACATTTAGCTCATATTTTTTAGCATAGGTTGTTTTCTTTTTTGCCACAAGGTTCAACCATAACACTGGTATTTGTTGCTAGTATGTGGATAATATGTATTCTTTTTTTATTTGAATCTAGTTGAACATATTATTAAGGTCTAAACCTTGGAATTTGATGCATATTATTACCTAATTGCTTACAACTCTCTCTAAAAACTTGGAAAGTATTTTTATTCTCGATTATTTTATGAGAATAAGTTTGTTCAAACAATTAATATCTTTAATAAAATGCTAAATTGATGTGTCAATGGTAAATTTAACATTTGAGTGTAAAAAATGCTCTGCATTGTAAGGTTATTTTTAATATTAAATTTGTTGTAGGCTAAACTTTGTGGTGAATTGCCATAAAGTTTAGCATCTTATAAATTTGATATTTGATTCTTATTGGTTGGTAAATTCAGTTTTTTACTTTAATAATTATAGCATTCTTACTTTTTAAATATTTAAACGTTAAAGGTTTAGTTTACAAGTTTTAAGGTTTAATAATTATTGCAAAAGGCAAATATGACAATTTAAATAATATTATACATTGGAGCATAATATAAAATAACAAATCAAACATGTTATTTTTATATTTTTTTAGTGGTATATATAACATTAGCATTAGCATGTGCATCAGATCTAGTGTAACATGGCATATTGCTTTTGCCCTTGTGTAGGAACACATGTGAGCATGAAAATTTCCCAAAACAATGTTTGATAAGAAGAATCAATATCGGGAAGTATTACTATTGCATTTAGGCATCTGTTTTGGTGTGATTTTGAATCCAAACTAGGAATTCTTTTATATTATAATATTTTATGATGTTTTTAGCGGAATTTTGGAATAAGCTTATTAAAACTATAGATTTCTACTAATGCAGGAACAATTTAATTAATTCCCTATTTTGAACACTTGAACACTAGTATGAATAAGGTTCGAGATAAATGAGATTAACGACAGGAGAAAGACTATTTGGAATGAGCTTGCGCTTATGATGATATGATTGTTTTCCATTCTCAAATCAAAGCTCTGTGAAGTCAACAGTACCACGTCTACATTTCACAAGCTCGATTATCATTATTACTATTTTTACAATAAAAACAATGGTGATAATAATAATAATCACTACTACTATGACTATTGCCAGTTTTGTGCTTTTTTAAAGGATTCTCTGTGCTTTTTCGTTCTTTAGAATTTTTCTATTTACTAACTCAAATCATCACTAGTTTAAAATATCAAATATCATGGTTATAATCCCTTCGCTTATGAGTCATGGTGTTATTTCTTCATGCATGTCCTTACGGTCGATCTGGCTGTGGGTGTTGTTTTGATTTTGTGTGTTTTAAAAAAAAATAATGTTCAGTTTAGAAGATTTCTAAAAAATTTAAAACATATATTTCTAAAAAAAATTGAAATATATGGCCTTTAGCAGAAGATTGGGAGATAATTGTTGAATAATAGCGATGAAAGTCCTTTGCAGAGATGTTAAGAAGACCGAAAGATACACTTGAGTGCTTTTAATGAACAATTGTCAAACAAGGCAATCCCTTTTTTCCATCTTGTATTTTCTTCCTCTTTGGCTCTCTGTAAGCCTTGACTTTTAAGTAGATGGCATTATTGACAGATAACTTGTTTAATTTGCAATTACGTGGAATCATCTTGTTTGCACAATAGACTTCACGACGTCATGATCCTTAAGTTAGGTTCTAAATTTATTATAAAAAACTTGACCTATAAGGTTACAAGACCTTTGGCTTCCAAATAACTTTTCCACCGTTTTAATTTCAGCCTACTAAATTTTCTATGATTTAGTCGTAATATGATTATGAAATTCTTGATGCGTACTAGAGCTATTGATTCTTTTAATAATATGATATCTTTTCTTTTTTCTTTTTTTTTTTCGGGTATGTGGCTTTGACCTTTGAGTTCTAATCATGGACTTAGTTACACATATACAATATGGTTTTGTTATTTTAACCTTTGGTTAAAGATTGAGATCTAGGCTAGTGTCGAAGTACGAAATCTCAAATACATATACGTATATGCAAATGGATAAGTTTTCGATGGTTACGTTTCCTATGGTTACTTTTCGAATAAGGGTATGTTTCAATAACAATTGATAATATGACGTGATAAAAATTCAATCTCATTAAATATCCGTTTAATTACAATCGTCAGGTTTATATCAAACAGTTAATAATAATAATAATACCTATTAGAAACGTAATTATTGATACCACACACATATGTGTGCGTGCGACATCATAAATGAAACTGGACCCTTAAACAGATTATGGTATTACAACGGAAATTTTAGATGGATGGCAGCTGAATAATTGATGTTCACCTCTGTTTACTTGATTAAATATCTAATATCAGGGATTAATATGCCAGAACATAACAATGTTAAAGGAGGGAAGTTGCTAAAATTTAAGGTCTTTTGCTTGTTGGAAAGCAATAATGTTTGCTTTCATTGAATCAAATTTCCGGCGGACGGATTTAGTTTTTGAAAGAAATTGCTTAGCAGAGGAGAAAGGAAGCCACAAATGAATATTCCAACAAGATGCCAGAATGACAATGCTAATGGGTCAGTGGTCTAACTAACCTGTTTCTGTAATTTTCTTATGATGGAATGAGGATAATGTCAAATTTTTGAAACTTTTTTAAGTAAATAGTAATAAAAAAAGATATTTATCTTTTTATACCATCTATTTTAGACTTATTCAAAAACTAAACCTTCTAATTTTTAATCTCATGCAATGCATACCTCTAGATTAGAATTAATACACAAATCTATATATTGTCTCAATCAATAGTTAATTTTGATATTTACAATGTCCAAATTATCTTTTCGTAAAATATTAAAAAAATTAAAACTTTCAAAAAATAAGATGAAAATAAAAGCAAAAGCACACAAAACACCCATTTTTAAGGGCATTTTATATATTTTTGAAGTTAAATACTACAATGTAAAGTATTTTTAAGTTTTTTGTGTACTCTTATTTTCAATTTAAGGGTATTTTAGGTAATTTTTTAAAGTTAAAATTAAAGATTGATCAAGAAATGGTATAAATTTGTGTCTTAAATTTAATATGAATGTGTACATTTGATGAGATAAAAAACCAAAAGTATTATATTTGAATTAACCTAAAATACAAGGTATAAAAAGGTAAATAACCTTAAAAAATTATTGGTAAAAATTTTTCACACGTAGTAAATAGACAAGTAAAAGTTTTACCAAGTAAATTTTCTATTTTATTGCTATTTACTATAAATATTTTCAAAACCTACTATTTATTTCAATACGTTATGAAAAAATAACATTTGCTATAATTTCTGTTTTCTTCCTCGGGCTCCTCCTTATTAACAATGTATTGAACTGAATAATATTAAAACACAATTTTTTTTCCGCTCCTACCAGCTTATTCACGTTTTGAAAGAACTCACATATTATGGTGGTTGTAGAGATAACCTAACAAAAATTTATCCTTAATTCAACTGTAAGAGGAGGTCAAATGCCCACCAAATTTAAAAAAATAATAAAAATAAAAATAAAAATAAAAATAAATAAAATAAAATAAAGAAGACAAATTACGTTATGTCTAATAATATTTTGTTGGCACTTTAGAGGAAATATTAGAATCTAGCCGTTTGAGATATTGGAAATTTGTTAAAGTAACAAATAATAGCTGGGAACATTCTTCAATTTACCCTTAATATATGTACAAGATTAACATTTTTTGGAGACAAAATCTCTTTCTGTTCATTTCAAAATTTATGACTAGTTTTATTAATTAGGTTGACAGTTATTTGCACCATCATCAACATTATTATTATCAATATCATTACCATTTGTTTATTTATTTATTTATTCAATCATTGTGGTGGGGGGTTTGGTTTGGAAGACATCTGAAAACATTTTATATTGAAAATGAATAGCATACTGGGAAAAAATAAAAATCATAAGACTAGAATCACTTGCCTGTACTTTTTAGACTACAGAGCAGTTGATTTCCTAATTTGTTTTTCACCCTGGTTAAACAATCACAACCATATGCATCTCCTGACAAGCTTATGGTAACATCATCCCGAACAAACTTTAATCGCCATTTTAAATTTTCATTACTATGCAGCCGGAGGGGCATCGTCTCCGGCTGACGGATCCCACCCTGGAGGCTTGATATTCGGCCAGTCACCACGGCATCCCAACCTTATGTAGAGACTCTTCTTGCCTTTGAAAACAGTAAAATCTCACGTAAGCAAAGAAAAATGCCAAGCAGAACCATTTGTGATCATGACCAGTAATTAATTGACTAGGCAAATCATAATGTTGACATGTTAACTGTGATTGGTTAAAACTTAAAACCCAGGAATGAAGATCGCCAATGTATGTCTGGCTTTGCGACGAACAGGCCGGAAAGATCATACTGCACTATAAAATTAGAAGTTTAAAAAGACTCCAAGAACTCACATGCTATGATTTTTTTACTTTGATTTAATATTTTGGTTAGAGGCAAATGGTTTGAGCTCAAAACATCCATTAATAGTCAAATTCAAGAAGCCTATGCTTGCAAGTTGCTTTTCCTACCGGGAAGTTTCTTGTCAGAGAGAATTAATTGTTTAAGTGCGCTCAAGGATGCCTGAGCCAAACTTTGGGCATGATTTGCATCCCAGCCCTGGAACTTGACGACCATGTCTGCTTTTGAGTAAGCTAAACTGCCGTCTTGAACGTGTTTCCTGGCTTCCTCTTTCGCTGAATCTTCATCTGCAAGAAGTTGCTAGCAGAAATTAATTGTAAATCATGGGCTACCAGTGACAAGATTCATCTATCCGATTCAAGCAAAAGATAACTTCGTAACCATGTAGAAACAAACCCATTCCGAGCATAATAGGCAAGAAGGAGATGCATCATTTTATCATAATGATTGGAAGTTGAAAATAAGATAGCACATTCTGCTCCTTTGCCCCACCTCCTTGTCAGCTTTTTTGCTGAATATAAGCCAGCTTAATGTTGATCTTCACATAGAATTTCAAGGTTCCAAGCTCGGAAAGCCAATGGGCTTAACCGAAATTGAAAACTTCAATTCAACCAAGTTAATTCAGTTTAGACCTGCTTCTACATTGGAGCTCTCGACGCAGTGGCCTTGTACTCTTATTTATCAAACTTAAGAATAGTAATCGTATCAATGTAATTATAAAAATGTCCACAATTAATTAATCGATTTATAACATGAAAACTTATCAAGGGTGCATATAAATAAATTTAGCTTCCATTCCCTTTAAGAGGGAACCAATCCCAAGGGGGAAGCAAGGATTGTGATTCTATTTCCTTGTTCCCTAAATTTGTGGTCCCACTAAAATCTCGTTACTGATTTGTAAGTAAACACATGATTAGATGGGAAAGGGAGTCACTCCTTATTTTTTCTTCCCTTTTTATGTGAGGTAAACATGCCCCTAGACTCTTAAGCGTTCTGTTAAAATATGGTATACTTTAGTCCTTGTCACCTATTTAACCAACAAAGTTCCATATTTTATCAACTCCAATCAAGTGGGAAGGATTTTCTAGCAATGCATCACGCATGCCCATAGGAAGTGAAACAAGAAAACAAGAACAAGAAGTGGGGAGAAGCATTAAGAACCTTCCACAAATCCCATAGAGTGCTGCAAATGACAAGAGTATGATAGTTTCAGTGAGAATGAAAAGCCAGAACACATGTTTGCAAAGTGACAAGAAATTTCTACTACATTGGTATTTGCAGCTCTTAAAAGCATTAGCACGGCAACTACCACGTATTAAAAAAAACACACACACACACACACACAAAAATTCGGTTATTTAATACTTGACACCATGGAATATTTGCTTCAGCAGATTACTATAGTTTAACAGTGTTACCAAAAAAGAAGAAAAAAGGAACTGGTAAGAGTTGCTTATTTGGAAGAAAGCAAGACAGGTTACCTGTAGCTTCAGTCTGTGACAACCATATGGTAAAGCCGGCATATAGGTGTCGCCATTTGTCAGCCCTTCGAGCACTTCCCTGTTGTCCTCCTAATGTTGCAACTACAGTTCGAACATGACTTCAAGAAAAACAAAATAAATTTATATGTTTTCAATAGCCAAAAAAAAATCCAACAAACAAATAATTCAATAGGCAGTACCTACTTAAACTTTCTAATATGGCACTTTCTGCTTCTGCTACAGATTCAGAGCCTTCAGCAAGCACCCCTAAAACGGATTACAGTAGTTAGGTTGATACCTCGTAGAGATATAAACCCATGTCTATGCAATATGCATGATGCATAATAAGCACTAGTGCTAAATTAATAGTCATGATAAATTCATGTAGGATGCACAGGAAGAGTTACACGTTCAATTATGCCCACGTCATTAGGTCCTGAATGAGGGAAGGAAAACGGCAATTGTTATTTATTTTTTGACTGGAACAGGACATATTCTCACATGCATCAATGGTTTGCTTGGCAAAATTTTCCAGCAACTCTTTTGTACTTAGTGGTGTGTACCTGAAAACCAAATCAACCATAGAACTCTTTATAAGAGAGTTAAGTAATAGAAAATATAAAAGAGCTTGTACCAAAAACAAAAAATGAATAAATAAAGAACCAAATTCCAGTCAAGAAAGTTGAGTAAGCAATATTGACTAAATTGAGACTCAAAGTGATACTATTCACTCTACTTTCTTAGCATGAACATGCATGTCAACAACTACTTCACCAACCTCGTAATTTCACCGGAACATAATTCTTACGAATAATACCTCAAAAAAAAATTGTGACGAATAACAGGAAAGGAATACAGCCATGAACTGTAACTAAGAAGCAGAGAACCATATTTCCTATTAATGTGCCACAGTTGATCATATTAATTCTAAAAGGAAAGAGAAGCTAGAGTGATTACCCGATACCAACTGCAAGTTCCCGAGCCACTTTCTGGTTGATATCAGTAGACTCCCCAATAAGGTAGATTGAAGCACCTTTCAGAAGTTGTGAAGATGCCACTCTAAGGGAGTCCCAACACTCCATAATGTCAGGCCATTTCAAATCTGGATCCTGCTTCTTCAAGTTTACAACCAGTTGATCATCATCTATAAACCTGTTCAAGAAAGAGAAAATTACTAAACAAGTTGAGACCCAGAGCAATTTTAGTATCCAATGCGTATGTTTAACAAACCATATAGTTTCGGCAGGCTTTATTCTGTCAAAGAGACGGTTAGCATCAATAAGTGGTATGAGAGACCCTGAATGTTGTACTTTGATTGTCAAAGAGGTCTCATTTGCGTCCACAAATATATCTCTCGAACTTCGAATATTCCAACCCCCTAGTTGGAGCCTCAGTTCCACCTCCGAATTTCCATCGTAAAACTGCATTTTTCTTCCACATGATTGGTGTGAGCAAAATATAACTCAACTGGTCAAAGAATAGGAAACATGAATTATTTAATTACGTCCTAAAAGTTTTATATTCATGGTTATTTACTGGTTTATACCACCAGCAGCATTTGAGTTTATAGAAAATGTATATCATGTTCTCAACGTTGCACCAGTTTTAATTTCACCACTTAATTGATACTCTTTAAAGATTATTATCTACTTTTTCATCAACTGGTTCACTCTATACCTCCCAACTAGTAATGTTCATCATTTTAGCGATCAAAATCAGCATGTGACCGAGACAAGGTACAGATTTAATATGAAATTAAAATATAGAGGTACAAAATTAAGAACATTTGAAATGCATATTTTTAATAAGCTTAAAATGCAGATATAAAGTAGTAAACAACCGTTTTATTAAGGACTTGCAATCATTCAAAGACAAATACACACATTTGGAAACCAGAATTAGAAGCAAGTTTTACAGTCCAATGAACCTCTTCTCAATCCATTGCAAGTACGAAGCACTGTTCTTTCCTTCCCCCGACAACAACTAGAAGTTAATCATTAAAAAAAAAAAAAAAAGCCAAACAAAAAACAGAAAGTGACCACCATTTCTTTCATTAGGACAGTTTGAGTTGCTCCAAAGCAGATTCTTTACACCCAAAAAAACTTTTTAACCGCTTCTATTATTCCCAGAAATTTTCTAGGCAACCAAACAAACAGAGTACGAACCTCATAGTCGTTAGGTGAAAGGTGGGCATTTGTGGAGAGAGTGCGGGCAGAGAGGCGAGAGGAGGACTCGTTGGAAATGGAGGCGCTGCGGGTGAATGAAAGAGGAAGCTTTGTTGAAATTATAATAGTGGGTCTCAAGGAGGAATTAGCAGAATTGGGTTCAAGAAAGGAAGGAAAGGGCTTTGGAGGGCATGGGTGTTTTAGCCTTGGAGTTGGAGTCGTGTTTGGGTTCTGGGAAAACAAGAATGTGAGAGGAGTGGCCATATTTTGGTTCTCGGTTTTTGGATTTGGATGTGTCGGATTTGAGGGCCGTTATTTATCTGCAGTGTCCACTTCCTTTACATTTACACCCCTATATTTTCCGAATTAACCAATGCACCCCCTTGATCAAAGACAATTATTCAACACCCCTTGAGTTTAATAATTAACTTTAATAAGGTGTTTGAAAGAATTGTTCAAATCAATGGTTTAAATTATGAATAGTATAAAACATTCACATATTATAATTAAAAAATACGGTATAAGCCTTGCATGTTACAGTTCTCAAACTCAAACTGATGGTTTAAACTATTTTCCTAAACACCTTACAAGTATATGATAACAATACCCTTTCAATTAGACCCTTCATCTAAATAGGCTAAATCTTAATCCTTGTAACCGATAAAAAAAATACTTTTTAATAGAAAGTGAATCAATTAAACTCTTTTTTATATTAAATAAGCGTAAAAACATCATTTTTCAACAATATATGTTGCCAAAAATCTTTTTTATGCATTGAGGGGTATATTTGGTATTTTAAAAAAATTAACTACTAAACTTTAGTCAACTTTCAGTCAACTAATAGATGAGGTGTCTTTGTAATTTTTAAGAAGTTAGGTGTTGATATAATTAGTTTTAGTTAAAAGGGATTGCTGTTAATTTGAAACAAAAGAGGTGCTACGTAATAAACTCTTTTTTAGGAAATACATATTTGATAGCGTGTATTATATCATATAAGGTGTATTTTATTGTGTTATATTGTCATAATATAACTCAGTGTTTGGTGTTGAAATATATTGTATGAAGGGTCAAGATATAATTTTTTAAAGTTGAAGGATCAAAACCAACATGGGGTCAAATTATATTTTATAAAATATATCAAAATGTAAATTTTTAAATTTATGAGCCAAAATGTAATTTTGAAAAAAATTAAAAGACCAAAAAATTTTAGCAAATAAAAAATTTGCATTGTGATCTTCTAATTTACAAAATTTTAAGTTTCAACCCAACCTTGCGCCAGCCTAACCTTGACCTCAAAGTTGGGGCAACACCAACGGGGATCTTTGTCGTTATAATATACATTTCTGATAACAAAAGGTTGACATCAAGTTAAGGCACAATTTTTCAAACAAGAACATAAATCAATTTATGACATATGATAAACAAAATTTAAATAGCTTCTAAACAAGGTCTATCACTCTATACATTTACGTTCTTGGTATTAATTTCCAATTCAAAAAGGAAGTATGGATGAGACTGACGGGTGCCGGTGGTGATGGAGAGTCGGACCGTGGCTGCGGCCGCGGCTGCGGCTGCGTCTGCATCAACACTGCTGAAGCAATTTTGTTAACAGAATCCCCTTCGGAACTCCTCTTTCAGATGACTTTTCAATTCAGGGGCAGCTGAACTCGATCAGCCATGATGAAGCCAGTCTCCAATGTCCAACGTACTGGCTCTTTCAGACAATTTCCCCAATTAAAAGAACTGTTGATCATCCGAATCAGCCGTGATGAGGAAAGGTCTCTAAGCCTGCAAATAGGCACAATATGGCTTAGATTAAAATAAGCCTATTACTTTAGTGATCAGATTACACTTTGCAAAAAGTTATTGTTTTCTTTGCTTTTTTTTTTTTTTTTCCCTTTTCCTAGGACTTAGGATTTCTTTTTATTGCAGTCCACATAATGATTTGTTTGAATGCTGCAGTGATGGCGAAAGAAGAAAGGAAAAGTTGTGGTGGATGGAGCCAAAATTTTGCACACATAGGGTATGAAACAAAGATTATTGGATCATAATCTAGTGGATAATATCAAATCAGCTCATAGTTTAAAAATAGTCTTAGATGTTGGGAGTTAAATAACACAAAAAAACTTAATAAAATACGAGTTTTTATTCAAATAAATCCCAACCCTTAAATTAATAAAACTATTGATCTCCGTCATTGATTCCAAATCATGTCCAAAACCATACACCTTTTACTGAGCAATAGTTTGAGGAGTTATCCTTCCCCATAGTCGCCGCCATCAGCCAGCGTCCTCTGACGGAGTTGCTAGAGACGGGAGCTTGCTTGCCCTGATGGGTCGAGCCCTCTAAGCAGGCGACCCCTTCTCTACCGCCAAATACCCCAACGAATGCATTTTTGCCCGCAAGAGACCATCCGACGAGCAGGTCGACGACTTTAACATCGCCTCCAACTTCACGGCCACCAAGTGAGGAGGTCTCCAGTGCGTCGTGGTCTGCAGGTCTACGGCATTCCCTAGTGGTGGCCTGGAATTATTTCATTTTTGAATAAATATTCTCAGATGATAAAACCTTTTGATTCCTCATTTTACTGGAGTTAAAAGTGGGCATTGATTATTTTAATGGCTTTGATTTTTTTTTTATTAGAGATCTGGGTTTGAGTTCTTTCTTTCACAGACATTGATTCTTTAATTTGACTTTTGAACGGTTAAAACATTGCTCTATATCATCATAATGAGACATTAGGCAGCCATGAATCGTCAAAATACTCTCTTTTTGCTGTATATCATCACAATAAGACCTCGTTTGTTTCGTAGTTTGAATTACGGTTTGAATCATTTTGTTACAGTATTTTCTTTCACAAAAATTTAAGGGCCCGTTTGTTTCGATACTCGAATCATGGTTCGGATCATTTTATTATAGTATTTCTCTCACAAAAATTTAAATCTTCATTCAAATATTTTATTCAAATACTCGAACGAAACGGACCTTATTCAAATACTTTATTCAAATATTTGAACCAAACGGACTCTAAGAAATCAGTGAGGCTTGACGACGGCGTGGTGAGGTCTGACGACAATATCCGCATATAGAAGTGAAGGAGTTGTCTACGATGGCTATGGGGAAGATCTTCAACCTTTGGGATTAGGGTTTGAATTAAGGGCTGGGATTGGAAGCTTTAAAGAAATTTTGAAATTTATTCGGGTTAAAGTTTATATTTCAAATAAGTTTTGTGCAGGATAAAAAATAAATAAATTTGATGTTTGTGAATTTATTTAATTCATGTGAGCTCATTATTTTTTTACCGTTCGATTGATGGACCAAAACTATTATTCACCAGCGGAGGATATAAGCTATTCTCCATGATAGAGATTCTCAATAAAAATAGCTGAACCGTGACGAAAGTACATGTCAAACATTCAAACATGTGTACATAAACATTATTTTTGGCCATTCATATCAAAGCCACAAGAAGAACACCGTCAAGATTCTTCCTTCTCTTCTTCTTTTTTTTTTTAACTTATCATATCAGTCTTGTTTTTTTTTTTTTTTTGTTCCCCTAGCGTTTTTTTAAGTTTTAAACAACATTGAAAAAGCGTCTCAATACAAAACATTATAGACTAATATTAAAGAAAATGAAAGATAAATAAGGTGTTTGACAATTCGATTGAAATCAATTAACACAACTCAAGAGGCACAAATGCTCATACATTTTAATGCCCATATTAAAGGGCGAGATAGTGGAAATTGATATCTAAACACTTTGGCTGTTTGGCTGCTATCATAAAATGTCAACAGCCAAATATCATCATAAGTTAGTATTTAAAATTGTTGTGTTTAAAAGGGAAGAATTTGAAGAAAGGGCCAAAAAAAATTTTGAATTGAGAAAATGACATCTTTTTTTTTTAACCAAAAAACACGTTTTTTTGACCAAAAAACACGTTTTTTTGTGTAGGTAAACTACCACAGTTTTTTTCAAAAAAATAAGAAAAATGACTGTAGCAAGATAAGAAACCTCAACATGATAAAAAAAAATTGGAACCATTTTAATGTCTAAAAAGCTTTTTTTGTGTCAAAAACTGACCTAAAAAAAAAGATCATTGACCAAAAGAAATTTTCCCAAAATGTCATTTTTACAAATCCTGCGTTTAAACGACCTGGGATTTAGGTTTATTTTATCCTTACAAGAGACGGATGGATTTGGTCTACAAACTCACCAAGTGGAGAGAGAGAGGGGGTAGGGAGAGAGCGAGAGGGGTTAGAAAGAGAAGCGAGACAACTAGGACTTCGATGTATTTGTAGTAGGGGTGAACAACGGGCGGGTAGGCGGTTTTTGGGCGGGTGCGGGGCGGTTTTTTTAAGTGACGGGTTGACGATTAATCAACCCACAAACCGCCCATGGAGTGGCGGGCGGTTTCGGTTTGGGGGCGGGCGGGTGCGGGCGGGTTGGGCGGGTTGGGTCTACACTAATGTACAATATAATTTTTTGAGCTCTTTTATTAAAAAAAAGTGAAGAAAATTTGTAGAAAATATAAGACGATAATGTATGAAGCATTCTCAACAACAACCAAGTTTGACGCCTAAAGACAATAACCATATTCACAACAAATTAAGAAACATAATCATTCATTGCAACAAGAAACATCAACTATATATGAAGTGATGAACAAAGTCAAGAATTCTTGTTCTTCCATAAAACCTGTTCATTGGGTTCAAAAATAACAGGATACTACAGATGAAATGATGAACAAAGTCAAATGTTCTTTTTTATTTTTAAAGAATGAGGAGTGAGAGAGGTTTAGATTAAGTTTTTTTTTTTTTTTTTTTTTTTAAGAAGTAAACGGGCGGGTTCGGGTTGAACCCGCCCCCTAAAATTTAAAACCGTACCCGCCCGCCAACATATGTAGGCGAGCGGGTTGAACCCGCATAGTCTTTTTTTTGGGCGGGCGGGCGGCGGTTGCGGGCGGCCGGCGGTTGCGGGGCGGTTTTTGTTCACCCCTAATTTGTAGTTTTGCTTTTAATTTATTTTAATTTTTAAGTTTGTTGTGGAGCCGGTTGAGTTGAGTAGATCGGGTTGGGTGAATATTCCAAGCTGTAAATGAAATAAAAGGAAGGTTAGATGGAAATAATAGTTGTATATTAGCGCTCTAGTTGGAAAAGAATGAACGGCAGAGTTTAGTCCCAACCAGCACATCCTTTTGTGAATCCCAAAATCAAACATTCATCTATTCAAAAGAAATTTGGTGAGAACGGAAAAAACAACAACAACTAGTAGCTAGGCCCCCCATGTGCTTTTCTCGTGTATGAATATGAACATGGTCAAGTAGTGCTCTATCACGTTGCGAGCCCATCTCCTATTGTTGAGATGACATGCCCTTTTTCATAAGCTAATCACAGCACGGAGATCATGAAGAAACTGGACTAGCTTGGCAAGAGAAGTCACAAACCAAACGTCACAGATGATGTGCAATCTTACACTAATCAAGGGCTGTTTAGAATGACCTGTGCTTTTATTTTTAAGGATTAAAACAAGATAATTATAAGTTAGAGTTTTTTATAAAAGCTTTTAAATTTGTCTGTTTAAACAAGTTAAAAGCTTTTATTGTTATAAAATATAATATAATATAAGAATACCGATGAAATTTATATTTTGTTATTTAAAAATAAAAAGTTAAAAAGGTAAAGAAAAAAACTTTTGATTATTGTATTTTTTATGTCATTATCAAAGAGGTGGATTATCTTAGAAGTGCTTATAACAACAGAAAGCTTAATCAACACATCAATTTAAACACACTCAAAAGTAGTCTTTGGGTTGAATAAGGCAAAGAGCCTGTTTGGTATTGTTGTGCTATGCTATTATTTTTATTGTTCCGTGCTTTTGTTGTATTGTATTATGGGCTATGAATACCAAAAGCAAAATTACAGGTTTTGTTAATTATGTATAAAATTGTTATGGACATCTATAATAACAAAAATAGACATATTTTACTAAGCATATGTTACAGGTTTAGTTTTTAATTTTAATTTTAAGGTTAAGATATGTAATATTTATACATTGAAATGTTAAAAAATTTTAATTTTATCTAAAAAGATTGGCTTTTCAATAATAATGTTGTTAATTTGTTAATTGAATCATGGATTTTTTTTTCTCAAGTTTCAATTAAAATAAAAAGAATCATTCTAACAAAAAGCACAATGATAACTTAGTACTTTTATATTAAAAGAGCAAAAGTTGCTGTGAAAAACAACCATTTACCTGCTTCTTAACTTTTCATGTTAGATAGTAGTTTTTAAAAGCAATTTTATTAAAGTAAAGTTTAACAAACACCTTAAACTACTATCAGCTGTTACAAAAGCTAAAAGTAATGCCAAATAGGCCAAAAGCATCAAGAAATTTGCTTAAATTAGGAAAGAATTTTGAAATTTGCATAGTTTTCTCTGTGATCACGTTGGAAAAGCAAAGGATGTGCCTCCTCAACTTTCTTCTTTAATTTTGCGTCGTTCTTTTATACCTCTGCTATTTTGATTAATGTATAAAAGGATAAATTGGGACCTGAAGTATAGACATATATCTTCAGACATTTCAATAAACTATATAGTTTTGAATCAGTAAGGTAGTAAATACAAAATTTACTAATATGGTGTTTAACAAACTGATTTGAACTCGAAAATAAATTCAAGTACCATAGCATATGAGAGATTTATATTGTAGTTGCATTTCGTTTTTATACTACACCTGTTAAGAGTTTTTTACTATGAATGGTTCGAACTGATGAGTTTGAAATAATATATTGAACACAGTAAAATTTTAAAAAGAACATAATTTATCTTTTTTGAAAATGTTTTTCCTCCCTCAATGGATATTGGGACCAGGATCTAATGTTTGTAATTTTTTTTAAAAAAACATAAACATGAAATATAAAGGGGAAAATTTCATATTAGTATTATATGTTATGCGTTTAGTATCCTATGTTTTGTAATATTTAATATTGATACCTTGACTTTTTTTTAAAAAAAATTTAGTATCTCAGAACCTTTTTTTAAGACATAAAAAGACAAAATTAACCTTATTATAAAATATAAACGGTTGACCAAAAACTTTTTAAATAAAAAACTCAAAAACTGAAAAAAAAAAACTCAAAAACAAAGTCATATCTCATCTTCCTCGTCTTATCTCTCCCCTCCACCTTCATTGTCATCTACACCATCACCTGCATCTTTAGATCGTGGAAATCGTGGGTCGTGAAGGGGTAGGGCCAAATCGTGAGCTTGGCGTGACCACCGTAGTCGAGATCCCGTCGCATTCTATAGCTGCCCTTGCAAATCTGTCGCTGGTGGTTGAGAGAATACTCAAGCATAGTTTTTGGGTTTTTTTTTGGGAAATTTAGAAGAAGAAAATCAAAAGAAAATGGAAGAATTATTTTGGGTCTTGGGTTTTGGTTTTTGGGGCTACGGGGGTGGGGGTTGTGCGATGGAGAGGGTGGGATGGTTGGTGTGACGTGGTGGGGCGATGGGGGTGGGGATTGTGCAATAGAGAGGGGCGTCAACTCAGCGAATTGGAAATAGGATTTGGATTTTTTTTCAAAGGATTAGGGTTTTTTCAGATTGAAGAAGATGAAGAAGAAGATTAAGATGAGGGTTGGGATTAAGATTGGGATTAGAAAGCTCTAAGTTGAGTTGAAGAACTTGCAGGAGAACCTTTGGGTCTTTTTTTTTTTTTCAAGACCAATTCATGCTTGGGGTTTTTTCAGAAGCACGTGCATGAATTTTTTGGGTTTTGTTTCTTTTTTCGTTTTTTGTTTCGTTTTTTTTTTTTACTTTTGGGTTTTTTTATTAAAATTTTTTGTCAACTATTTTTATTTTATAACAAGGATAATTATCTTTTTGTGTTCTTAAAAACAGCTTCAAAATACTAAAAAAGATTTTTTGAAAAATCGATGTATCAATACTTAAATATTCTAAACATAAAATACCAAACATATATTTCGATATAACACCTGATATTATTTATAAATTTTCCCAATATAAAATTTTATAAAAGAAAGGACACATGAATGCTGGTAATGGGATAATAATGTAATAACTGAGGAAACGTCATCAATAAAACCTAATATTTAATTAGGTTTAATTAATGAATTTATTCTTAAAAATGTGAAATTTTGTAAAAATTATAATTTCTGTGAAAATTACAATAAAATATGAATGAGCGGCATTGATTGCAAATTTTATGGCATATGTAATGCAATAGTGGATATTGTAAATACAAATTTTATGAGTTTGATGACTCTGAGATTTGTGCATAATATCCATAAAATGAATTTTATGTCACAATTAATTGTGAAATTGTGATACAAACGAATGAATGATTAGAATGTAAATAGGACATAGAGGTTGTCCTAACCCTAACTGAGGGTAGAAAGGAGGCTAGAGCAGTATAAGAATACTGCTAAATAAAAACGCAGATACGAAAAATGTCACGATTAGCCTCCAAAAGTGAACGAAAAGTAAGTTAAATATTTTTATACAGTCTAAGGATAGAAAGTATACTGATTTGAACACGACAGTATGGGAAAAATACTGTGTGGTGAAAAATTACACAGTATAAATTTTTAACTCCACAAAGTGGACACTCCTTGATTTTCTATTGGGCCACATGTCAAGAAAAGTGGCTCAATCACCTTGTGACACCTAGTGGTATACTCATGGGTTACCATGAGTCACCAAATGTGATAAGGATGCATTTAAGGCAAATTATCACAAAAATTCATTTCCTTTCTTTTGTTCCAAGATCCGGCAGCCATATCCAAGAGTTCTAAAAAATTTCTCAGCCCCCAAACTTTACAAAAATATCCCCCAAACAAGTTTTACAAGCAAGTACAAGAATTTCCCACAAGTTTTAAGGTAAAATCCTAAACTTTTTAATGAGTTTTCAAGAAATTTTTCATGGGTAAAGGGAAAAAATTAATCCATGGTATTTTTGCATGAAAAGGAAGTACAAGAAGAAATTCAAGAAGCCTTTGAAGGCTAGAAATCCAAAAAGTGCTACTTGGGTAAGTTTTGAAGTTTAAAGTTTTGAATTTTGTTTTGATTTTTATTCTTTCAAACCCATGAGGGGTTTTGAGCATGTATTTGATGAAATTTCATGTATATGTGATGAATGGCAAGTTTAAGTTGTGAAACTTTGGTTTATAGTGTAAAACGGCAATTTTTGCAAAAAGTGTTGTTTTTGCAATTTTGATGTTAGACTTTGCAAAAGTGATGTTTGAGCATGAGAACCTTTTGATTAAGGCATGAAATGGTTTCTGCAGGGGTAGAATTACAATTTTTAAATGGGTTTTTGTAAAAATGTCATAGGGACTAAATTGAAAGAAAAAGTTCCTTCTCGGCAGATTTGAAAAATAGTAAAAAACGCTCCTGTACAGTGAGATTTTGGAAAAGGTTAAAACATGAAAGTTGTAGATCTCGATGAAACTGTTAGGCCAAGCGGATGGTTTTTCTAAAAACTCAATCGTTTATGAGTTTTTGATTTTTCAAGAATATGTTAAAAGTGAAAAAAGTGTTAAATGGCAAAAATGTTAATTTTTCAAAATGATTTAAGGTATGGTGCCTTAAGTAAAAATGATCCTTGAGAAAAATAGGAAATTTTGATGCAAAGAAGTAAATTTTAGTCCCGGGGTAAAATCGTCAAAATTTTCAGTTCAGGGACTAAACCGCAAAGTTTTATGAAAATGGGGCATAATTGAGAAATAAAGGGATTTGACCCACTAGGGTGTTATTTTGAAATTAGTATACGGTTATTTTCATAAGAATAACGAAATCGAGCTCGGGTAGATTAGTAGACCCATGAAGGGCAAAATCGTCATTTTCGTCCACATAACCCGAACCGCTTTGAAATGTTTCCAACGGGATAAGAAAACGACTAGAAAGGTTCCCGCCCTTCGTTAGAAACGATAGGGTAAAGTTAGATAGAAATAAGAAAAAACAGTGGTTTTTGGAGTTGTACATAGTAATGCAACTCAATTTATAACTAACGGATGTTTCGTATCGAAACATAGTGGAATTTGGCTAATGGCTTTGTAATTGGCCAACAGGATCCTAGGAGTCTAGGAGAAGGGAAATCGAGGTTAAGTTGCTCAACATTCGCATAAAGTAAGTACCCTTCCCACCTACAGTATGAAATGTAGGTTTAGAAAGAAATGTATGTATATGTATACATGTGCGTATAATTAAGTGTAAACTTGTATGTTTGCCATGATATGAATACCTAGGGGTATAGTCATGTATGAATAATTGTGAGCATACGAATGGATACCTGTGTGTATAATATGTTATGTACCTGTGTGTACAATAATGAAAATGAGCATGTGTACCATGATTTCGTACCTGTGTGTATAACATGTTATGTACCTGTGTGTACAATAATGAAAATGAGCATGTGTATCATGATTTTGTACCTGTGTGTACAATGATAAATACTTAAGTATGTATAAAGTAGGTATCTGTGTGTACATTTTATGTTAAGTACCTGTGAGTACATTATGCTATATACATGTGCGTATATTAATGTGTACCAGTGTGTATAAAAAGTAAGTACCTGTGTGTACTATGCTATGCAAGAGAATTTATGTTTCATGGATAATATGTGATTATCACTTCATGCATGGTATGTCAACCATAATAAATGGAATGGTAAATGTATCACCAGAAATTAAGAAAAGTGTCGTATCGACTCCTAACTCAAGGGGAGTTTAAAGGATATGTTACGGTCACGGTGTTACGTAGACCTAAATGAAATTACGTAATGGTACGAACACTTGGGCCGTAGTAAAGATAAGAAATGATGAGGATAAGGAAATTTTATAAGAAAGCATAATTAATTCATGCATTCATTTGAATATCCATGTGGGATTTATGGGACTTACTGGGCGTTAGCTCATTAAGTATTTCATGCTGTACGTATTCCGACGAGAAGGTCAGAATAAGTTCAAATGGTGAGCTGGCGGAGGGGTGGATGGTGTACAGATTGAGTATGGAGTCCGCTGCTGTAATGTTTTCCGCCACGTATGTTTAAAGTTATTTTGAAATGAAATGTTTAAAAGAAAGATGTTGTAAAAGTAAAAGTATTAATTATGTAAAACAAGTATGTGAAAGTATTTTGGGAGTTACCAAAGTCAATGCAAGCAAATTATTTATTCCTGTTTAAAAAAAAAAAATTCCTAAATTTTTGCCCTAAAGTAAGTAAGAAAGAACTTTATCACAGCTCAAAAAACGGGTTGTGACAAATAACTTATATGGGCTTTCTTCGGTTTGTTACTTGGCTCTGTATGAGATAATATTTGAATCTTTAAAGTCTTATTCTTGAAGGTTGGACCTTTCATTGCTTTCATGGTCTGAGTGTTGGAAAATCAAGCCCTAACACAAAAGTTTGAAATGATAGAGTATAAGGCTTTGATGTATTATAATATAAAACAAAAATATGTTATGATGTAAAACCTTCGACTATTATAATGTTTAGGTTTTAACTTAATTCTCAAGTACTCTCAAAGTTTATATATATATATATATATATATATATATATATATATATATTTACATTTAAGGAACAAAGCTTGCTTTTTGTTCAATTTTTTCGCCATCATCTTTGATTCTTTGGGAGACATGGAAGTCAAGAAGAAGCCTCCTCCAATAATCAAATGGAAACGCCTGTATGAAGGAAGAAACGCAAAAGGATTCCGAATAAGCAATATTTTTTTAAGCGTTGAATATGCAATATTTAAGTGTTTTTAACTTAAGTGGGATGTTTTTTTTTTATTATTTTTGAAATAATTGCACATAATGATCAATGTGCCCTTTTTACTTGGATAGTAAAATAATAACCGAATTTAAGAAAAAAGATTCATAAAAATGAAAATTAAATTTATGTTATTTTATAGAGCTATGTGCAAACATCACAATTTATGAACTTTTTTTCTTATGTAACAAAAGGATTCAAATTTTCTTTACATCTTTAATGTATAACCAATTGTATTACTGACACATTATTTAAAAAATTTGAAAAAAAGTTTGTTAAAAAAGTTATTCAAATTTATATAAATGATTAAATCTTCTTTTAGCCTAATAAATATGAATATACAAATTATCTAATAAAAAAGATTTTCCTATTTGAATTTTTTCTACTAATAAAATAATCAAACTTAATTCAAAAAAATTACATTATATATTAGATTAAAGCTTATACTTTTATAAATAGTTACATTTGTCTGATTTGTTTTTGTTTTAAAAGTTTTTAAAAATATTTTTGTTCGTTTATTTTAAAAATATTTTCATATATTTTTTAAGTTAAAAATTTTATTTTTTAAAACAAAATATTTTTACTTATAAGTACTATCAAACGGCGTCATTGCAACCTTAGGAAGATGAAAAGCATTTTTCTTCTTTTTATGATTTCTTGTTGGGCTCGCTTTTTCCTTCTTTGTCCTTAGATATATCGACAATTTCAAGTTCCCATCCCACTCCAGAAGAAAAAGAAAAAGTTAAAAACACACTTGTAGCACACACAGGAAGCTTCATATCAGTGGGCCCCAGCTATTTTAGTTGTTAGCGGCTAGACGTTACGCCAGGGCCCACTTGACCTATTAAATGATAGAAACACCCTCACAACCATGGACTTTCTCCCCAAACGAATAAATAATAATAATAATAAATTAAATGCTCGAAAAACGGACCTCCTCACTGAATGACCTACGCTCGCTAGCCAATCAGCTTCAAGACTCCACGTGCGCAGCAAGTCCAATCCCCAAATCCAACCAATCAAGACCAAGCAGTGACACAGTAAAAAGACTGTCAGGTGACAATATCTTGGCCCCCTAATCATCCGTGTGGCGGTGGGTGACCTTGCTTTTTGCCCAAGAAAATAATTTAATTAAAAATTAAAAAAGGAAAACCAAAAAAATAATAGTTTAAAGCCCTTTGCAAGCAAGTTTTAGTTCTATCATCAGACCGCCGACTTAGGGTCTTCAGTCACGCTGCGTTTTAACGGCGTTGATCTTCCGATGTTTCGCCTCGGTTTCCGTGCGCGGTTAGGGTTTTGATAATCTCCCCTAAACCCACCCCGAAGCCCTCCTTTTCTTTCTCACGGAAATCATCACGTATCCTCCAGGTTATTTTTCCATCAATTAACTGGTAAAATCTCTCCGATTTTCCCCTTTGATTTCCCCTACTTTTTCTCCGGATCGATTTCCTCTTCTTCTTTTTTTTTTTTGGTTTAATTGTTTTTTGGTGTAATTCGATTAGATCGAAGCGGGTTCGGATCCAGTAAGGGGTTTTGTTCATTTCGATTTTGTTTGGGTGAATTTACCGTTGACTTTTGGTTCGGTTTCGTGTCCGAGTGAACAATCTGTTTGGATTTTGGCTTAATTTCGTTGGTGAATTTGAGATTCATGGTTTCAATTTGTCGATTTTACAGAGAAAATAACAAGTTTTTGAATTTATGATTATTTTCTGCTTTTTTTGTTTGCGAATCCGAAGATCGATTTTTTTTTCCCTGAATTGTGGAAACGATTAATTAGGATTTTTTTTCTGATGTTTATCCTCTGATGCAGTGCGATAACTTTGAACTTTTCGTTTTACTTCTGTAATTTTTGAGAAAAAAAAGTGTTTTTTTATTGAAAATTATTGGAAAAAGTTCTGAACTTATAAATCTGAAGAATTCTATCGAGTTCTATAATTGTAAGATCTTGAAATTTGTTTTTGTTTTTTAATTCTTTTTTTTATGGTTTTTTTTTTATATATGTATGTGCTGTTGTAGGGATGGCTGATTCAGGGTGTAAAGTAAATAAGGAATTGGCTTATCTATTGTGAATTCTATCTTATCAATGGTTGGCTCAATGTTAATATACATGAGGAACATGTACAGAATGAGCAGTAACAAATACCCTAGGTAGGTCTTATCTCTCTATCATACTGCCGTCTCTTTTTTTTTTTAACAAAGATGTAATTTTGGGTGTTTGATATTTTTAAGGAAGAGGTCTTTTGCATACGTTGACTATTCTTGTCATAACTAAGGCAATGATAATGCTTTCTGGAAATTTCTAGAAACGTTTTGTTGGAGTAAAACAACTTTATAGTAACCTTTTAGTTTTGAGTGTTGCGTACGTGATACAAAAAACTGTTGAAAACTGTTGAAAACTGTTCTTGATTTCAAAGCATCTTTAAAAAAAAAAATACAAGCAATCATATTTTTAAGGAAAAAAGCTTTTTTTTTTTGTTTCTCTCGTTATTATTATTATTATTATTATTTGTATTGTATTTTTGTGTGGAAAGAAGCGGGTTAAGTAGACACTCACATAATACAGTTGGTTATTTTAAATGATTATTGAGATTGGCGTATTCATTATCTTGATCTTCCGGTGCATCTTCGAAGACCAAAGTTGATCTTACAGTGTTTGTGTATTAGTCTGGACATGAGGCTTATATAATCTGATAAACTTTTTTTTTTTCCTTTTTTGTTTTTGCTTGGATGGTGCAATTTAATTTAATTTATTTATTTATTTATTTTTGTAATAAAGGTTTCCTCAAACAAAATAGGATCTTAGGATTATACTACGGTTTTTCAGCAAGACCGGTCCTAAACACCTAACATGTAAAAGGTCGAAGTGTAATGGGACATTTTTATATCTTACAATAACTTTGGGAAGAAGCAGCGACAAGAAATGCGTTTATCTTAGACAAGTTATTTCACAATTCTAAATTCATGGTTACATGGAATGAACGCCATGTTATACCTCACCTTCTGTGTGTTATGTGCGTAGGACTGGTCCTTCCTAAAATGGGTGAAAAACTGTGGAGACACCCCCTATGATTTCAATAAATTTGTAAACAAGTGTGAACCGGGAACTGACAGGTTTATGGATTATTTCTGTTACCTTTGTAAAGGGACTAAAGAGAGTGTTACCTAATGGCTTAGGGATCAACCATCTGAATTTTATGAAGCCAGTAACGAATCAATGGGTTTTTGAACCCGAGCTTCTGGGAAAAAGCAGAATAATAGAATATTTGATTAATTGATTTAGCATAATAGTTTTATCTGATAGAAATATTTTTAAGAAGCAATTACCCTCTTACTTCACAAGATCCTCTCTGTACTGGCAGAGGCATTAATGTTGACTAAAATCTAGAAAAGTGTCCACAGATCCGGTCTGTGGTATTTATGTCAATCTTGATTGGAAAAATCTGGAGTTGCATTGTCACTTCTCAGTAGGATTTGGGTGGGGGAAAAGTTGTTCTTACCTTGTATTTTCTGCTGTGCATTTTGAGCCATTCTTTTTCCTAGCTTTATTATTCTTATTGTGTATTAAAGGTTTTATGATGCCGTTAACATACTTATTTCTGTGGAAGTTGATAGGTATTTTCGAGTTCCCAAAGTATTGTTAGATGCATATAGGTAAATGATGCCATTAACATACTCGTTTCGGTGGAAGTTGAATATATGGTTGAAGCCATTAGTTCTTTTGAATCATCAAAAGTGCCTTCTTAGGACCAGCATGCTTCACATGCTTGGGTACGAGGATGGGACAGTGGTGAGTGTGACCCCTCATGATGTGAATTTCACACTTGCATAGGAATAGAGACTGTACTTGAAAGTTCTATGTATCAAATATAGTTGTGACGTAGTGGAGTGCTTTTAAATAAATAAACATAGATTCGGCAGTTCTTAGGAAGAATCATCAAATTACTGAACGAGAAGAAAAAAAAAATTTATGACAAGCCATCTTATCATATGTTATCTTTTAGCATTTGTTGCATGTTACATTCACTCAAATCATTAATGATCTCTAGTTATGGTTAATTGTGTACCCTCTTGGCCTTTTTTCTTTTCCTTTTTATGAAGCATACAGGGAAAGAAGTGATTTATGTTAGGTGTTGGAAACAAGATGATAGTGTTTATTACTTTTGGTAGATTTACTTAGCACTGGTGCAAATATCCTGCACTAAGTAATTTTGATTCTCAATGAGCGTTCCCTTTGTGGTCTTGTCTAATTATCATGATTCATGTTTGTATAATGTTGCTTTATGGTGTGAAGTTATGATTACATGATTCTTATAGAAAATTAATCTTTGACCTGTAGTCAGTGTTATCTAGTATGCTATGATGCCCTAATCAATATTCCATCACTCCTTTCGATTCATTTTTTTTTTCTCTCAGCAATTAATTAAAAGCTTAGGTTTTTGGCTATTTCCTCAATCTCTTTCCTATGTTGTTGATTTTCTCTTAATTAGTGAGGGGAAGTTGTGTTAAAAATTAGCCTACCAGTTTAACTGTTTAAGTGGATTTATTAAATGTCTTTCAGCTTTTCTACTCTCAGTGCTTGAATAAAGACATATTCATATGTTCTTCACTTGTTCAATATGCTGACCAGATTCCCTCTTTACAGGGTTGGCCTAATGTCTTCTATTGTTCAGTTTCTTTACGACTGATCAGGCGTAGCATTCTATCGTAGTTTTATACATAGAGTTTTGGATTTTAACTTGTGGATAGATATTAGTCCCGAAGATTGTAATGGAAGGAAGTATCGAAAAGGTGTTGGATAGCAGCCAAAGAGAATTACGGACCTTGAAAAGAAAGCGGGCAACCCGATGTGCTGCATATTTTACTGGAGCTACCCGCACGGAATTTCTTCAGTTTTCAGCCTTGAATAGGGTTGGGAAGCAAAGGAAATTGAAGGAATTCAGCAGCAAACGCACAACTAGTGGGTCTCATTTTGGAAGATCCTTGCTGAAGTGGTACTTGAACTTTATGAAAAGTGGTGTGCCAAATCGGCTAATGTTTTATAATAGTGGCGAATGGACTGATTTCCCTGGGAATATTGTGGAAATGGTTAAAAAAGATGTTTTGGTCAAAAAGACAACTAGTGAGATTGAATTAAATGGTCGGCTGTATGTACTTGATTTCTTGCATATGTTCAAAATGGACTTGAAAACAGGCTTACAGCAGCCCATTGCGTGGATTGATGAAGCAGGAAGGTGCTTCTTTCCTGAAACTTTTTCTGTTGACAATCCTGATGATGATGATGAACCATATTTAGACCGTGCCACCAAAAATGGCAAAAGTCAGGAACCTGTTTTTGCTGAGTCCTGTGGGTCTCGTGACATCAAATTGCAGCTGGAAATCGAAATAAATGGAGTTGGTGAATCTATGTTTAAGGAATGTATTGGGGAGTCAAACGCTCTGATCAAGAAAATTCATATTGAGCAAGAACCTTGCAGTAATACATATATTGTAGATGCAGAGGATAGTTGCAATAGAGAACCTGCCGTTGAAGTTGATGAAACTGTCAAGGTTAACGAAGAGATGGAAGCCAAATCCTCATCAGTAAATGGATCTGCAAATGGGAAATTGGATTGTGATACAGTGCGGAAGATGTTTCTTGAGGGAATGGGTGCCTTTCATGGTACAGAAATCATTGATATATACCCTTGCTTAGACACTTCATTGCAATCACGACGTGAGCTTTTTGAGAAGCAGGCTGAAATTACTAAGAAGTCTCGTGGCGATGCCAATGTTCAGTATGCATGGCTGGCTTCTTCAAAAGAAGCACTATCTACATTAATGGTGCACGGGCTTGGTTATTGTGGACCGTCCACTATTAAGTCAACATATGGCATTGGTGTCCACATGACTGCTGCTGGCTTCTTATCTATTAGGTTTGGAGATTTTTCTTTTCCTGCCTTTTTTTTTTTTTTCCTTTCTCCTTTTTCCTTTTTCCCTTTTCCCCCCTGCTTTCTTAGTCCACCCCAAATAAATTTTGGTACCATGTGTGTGAATTAGTTCTTTGCTGGGGCAAGAGTTATCTCTACCTTCTGATAACATTGCTAGCATTTAAGTGATTGTATTCTTGGTTGCCCTCTAGCCGCACAGCTTTCTTGGTTGAAAATACATAAACGACCGGCAAGTATTACTTTTTGGCTTTGTAGTCACTTAAGGCATCGAGAATAGCACTATGTTGTACTTAATTTTTTATCTTGCCTTTCTCATTATTTCTCTACATAGGTTTTTAGATCCTATTGCTCCTACTGCAAGGCCTTATATCCAATAGTTGCAAGTTTGGGTGTGTGTTGTGGTATCGGTCGTTATTCGATTTTAAGCTGGTGGACTTTTACTTGCTTTTTATGCCATTCATCAGGAGACATCATGGGATCAATTTTTAGGGTTTAGTGATTCCTATATGTGCATTATGTATTTATTTATTTCTGTATTTTCTACATCTTCATTTTGTTGCTTTTAACATGGTTTAAGAGAGGGAAACTAAACCTTCTGTTTGTTCCCAGTGCAAGGTTAAGTGATGGTGACGAAAATGATGTACGGTACATGGTACTTTGTAGTGTAATAATGGGACGCGTGGAAGTTATTCCTTTGGGAAGTAAACAATGTTATCCCAGTTCGAATGATTTTGACAGTGGAACAGACAATTTGGAGAACCCAAGCCATTATATTATCTGGAATATGAACATGAACACCCACATTTATCCGGAATTCGTCGTTAGTTTCAAGGTTCCAGGTATTCATTCCTCTTTTTAAGTATTCTGTTTGTATCTTTGATTTTCACGAGCATTTGATTAGAACTTGTATGACTTTTTAGGCTTTAGCAATGGGCTAGGTGAAATTGTCTGATTATCTTCTGATTATTTTTCTAGTTGATTAAAAATTTTAGCCGTTTACTCTTCAGTTATGGCAATCTGGGTTGTCCTTTGATCATTTGCATCTCCTCATGGTTGGGATTTGTGCCAAGATATGAGTCGTTCTTTCAAAGAGATTCAATAAGATAGTCTGCTGTGGTTATTGCATATGTATAAATGAGCATATATGTGTGCATGTGTTTCATTAACTTATGAATCCTTAAACTTGATGTTATTCCTTCAGGGTCTTCAGTTGGAAGTGAACTTAAGCATGATGTTTCGGGGGTTACATCATCATCTTCACAGCCTCTGGATCAGGTACAAACAGAGCCTTCTGCAATCGATGCATTTCACATTGATAAAAGAATATGATTCGTGTTTCAATGATGAATGTACTGTTGGGAACTAACGACTGATGTGGCCCTTTTGATTTCATATTTTCATGTAAGATATTCTGAAATGGATTACCTGCAATTTCATCCATTTGGGAGGCAATAAGCCTACATGCAATCCATTTGGGCGATGACAATGCTGCAGGTTCCTGAATGTGGGCCATCATAATCATTATTTCCAATTGCTGCATTATTTGAATGAACCTTCTTAATAACTTGAGTTCAGAAGGCCTTTCTAACCTTGTATTCAAATGCAAATACTAGTTTAATTGTTTGGGATCTGATGAAGACAGTCTGTTTCATTTACAGAACAAAGCATTAATGTTGGTTGTCTATTTTTGCTGATAATTTATCATTGTTCATGTTGATTCATTTTTCAGTCCATCAAAGTATTGAAGGTTAATCTATATTGGGTTGAAAGGTGTAGCCATTGTTGGTTGTAGCGGATGATAAATGCACGTGACATTTTCCTGTGTCTTGTACCCTCAATTAATTGCTATTTTGACCTAGCCAAAAAATAGTTAACGCTATTTAAGAAGTTGGTCTTCTTACAAGAGCGGCTGGCTAGTGTTGGTGCATGGAGTAGCATGGTTGTTAGAACTTCTAGCTGAAATTTATTGTTGTACATTGAATTTTTAGTTATTTTTTTGGTGATTTTGTGGTAAAACCATAAATTTGTCTCTGTTTTTATTGGGAGTATACTAGATGCTTGTTCACAGAGTATCAGTTTGTATACCTTCTATATTGTGTGATTTCATCACATCATTAGTGTTGTTAAAAAATTGTGTCATCTCTCTCAGGGGACCAATAAGAAGCCAATTTCCGATTCTATGAAGCCTCAGGGAAGCGAGTGTCAACTGATTTCAGATTCTGGGAGGTCTCTTGGAAATGCTGCTAGTTTTGGTTCAAGCACTTCAAGAATTCCCAGATCTCCTTGGATGCCTTTCCCTATGTTGTTCGCTGCTATCTCAAGTGAAGTTCCTCCGAAAGATATGGAACTGGTTAACAAACATTATGAACTATTTAGGGTATGCCCAATAACCAATTGTGGTGTTTATACTTGTATACCTTATGTTTTGAGGAGTTGGGAAATATGCCATTGTATATTTGGTATTTACTGAAACTTCCTTCTCATTTTAAACTTCTTAACCTAATAGGGCAATAGACCAATGTTTTCTCTGTATATTTGTTCAAATAATGTATTCAAGTTCATTTTTTTATAACTTTACCTACCGTTTCAACTATTTTCCTATTCTGCGATCTCATTTTACGATTTCTTATCAGGCAAAGAAGATAACTCGTGATGAGTTTGTTAAAAAGTTGAGATTAATAGTTGGAGATTCTTTGTTGAGGTCTACAATAACACAGCTTCAGTGCAAGGTATCATTTGTTTGTGTTTTTTACCCCCGTCTTTTGTTTCTCTCTTCCTTCTCCTTTTTTCTGCAAAATTCCTTTGCTAGTTGGAGGGCCACTCTCACAACTTCATTAAACAATTTGGACTAGGCATCCGAGGTTGAATTGAGGATATTTATTTGAAGTTCTGTTTTCATCTTTTGTTTGTTGAGATCATAACATGCAATCGTATCAAGTTTATGTAGTGCAATATGAATTCTTTTCTTGTCAGATTATGTGAATAGATAATGATGTATTTTTGTTAACTCGTCTAGCAACTACCAATGATAGTTTGCTGATATTATGTGTAGACCTTTTTACAGTTACAATATTATTTTCGGGTGATCATAAAATATTACTCCATGACTCGTGTCTTTGTTTTCTTGTTGAACTTTAAAATGTGGGCTTATTGGCGAAGAGGGAAAGCAGTCGTGTGGTTTAGGCGCCTCAAAATTTGCCTACGCTGTATCAAACATCATTGAAATAAAATACTTTGATCGTTTCCTTTCGTAAGGAATGGCACCTACAAGTGGTTATGGGTTTGGGTTCCCCCACTCAGAAATAGCTTTGGCTGGGAAAAATACATGTTAGTTTAAGAGGACCTTTGTTTTGGTCATTTCCTAAGACTTTGATTTGAACTGAGCAAACGAAAACACGTAGAATTCATGATGACTTTCAAAAAAGAAAAAAAAATAATTGGACATTTCCAAAAACATATATGTGTGTGTGTTTGTGTGTGTACTGGTCTATGGCTGGGTGGTTGTCTTGCTAGGCTTGAGATAGAGTTGACATGTCATCTTTTGGAGTCGCCATGCTAACTCCTATCCCTTCGATGTAGTGGACTTGGTAGCAGCCGGATTACCTGATGCCCTTGCTTTCTTACTTTCCGCTTTCCTTGATAGGTCCAATAGGCTGAGAGGGGGTGAATAAAGGTCTGCGCCGATTCGTTGATCTTTTGAATGGGCATGCTGTATTTTCGCTGTGTCAGATTCATGTTACCCTTTTTCAGTGTCGTAGCCTTTTTGGGCTCATTTATCAAAGGCCCAGGGATTTTTGGGTGGTCAACATATCAATTACATTTTGTTGCTGTTTACAGGTACCATCGAAATCCAAGAATGATGCAGAGGCTTCGAAGACAAATGTTGAAGGTTCTGGATGCCGTTAGTTGTTAGACGAGTGTACTGGTATGCTTCCTGTTCCAGCTTTCGCTTGCTAGAAATGCGTCGACATGATCTTGTGGATGTTATGGTATGTGTCTGCTTGATTTGCTTTTTAGGATTTATAGGCAATAAGAAACCAAGTAGTTTTTCCTTGCTAGTTTTGGTATGTTACTTTGTTTATTTAAGCTTTTTAAACTGCAATATGGTTAGCACTGGAACTTCTTTGTACGACCCTATTTACATTATTAGTCCTGGTAATTTTTTATTGCTATTCCTCTGTTGGCCATTCTGATTCGTGTAATAGCCATTTGGCTATGCCTCTCTCCCTCTCTCTCGGAGTTGTGTTGCTGTAAAGCATCTCTTAGAAGCACAATACTAGAGGATGTTTATTTTAGTCCTCTTTGTTTGGTTTCTCTTAGGAAACATTCTCAGAATGTATATTCTGATCAATACCCTAGCCAATTCAAAATTTGTGAGAAAACTCTTATTACTTTGTTATAACAAAAAATTTGCTCTAGAATTGTGTATTAGATAAAAGATCTTATAAGCTTTTCGGTTAAAGAATGGAAAAATTGGTTGATGTATATTGAACAAGTTTTCTTTTGGGGGACAAGGTCCAAAATGACGGCTGCTTTAGTACAAGATTACAGATTTGCAATTTATTTTCCAACTCCCATATCAGAGTACCTTCACCGTCTTGAAAACTCCTGGCCTTAATTTTGAGGTTTTAATTTTTATTTTGTATGTCATTTATCTGGAGATTTGTACGTAGCAAACAAATTTAAGTCTCATATCATGCCACAGGCCCCAATCTTGATGGTGATAAAATTTGTTAATTTTAAGAATTCACTAAGAATTTAGCTGTAACTTGTTGATTTTATTTGTAACTGCCAACTTTATCATTGAGAGCCCATGTATGTATGAGCACAATCCAACAAAATTTTAATTGATGTTCCTTTGTGAAAACGTAAGCAATCCGACCCTACACCACTTCAAAACCTAGCCTTTTTTTTTATGTGAATTTTAACTTCAAACTAAAATTAACTTCTAGAAATTGAAAATATTTCAATTCGTAAAACTGGTTTGCGATGTCTATTTAATAAAATGGTACCTAACCAAGCCAGTCAAATCTTACCCCTACAAAAAAGGGAAAAAAAAAAAAAGCCAAGCCATTCAAATTTAAATCAGCCCCGGGCCGGTGAACTTTTTTTCAAATATAACAGAAAGAAGCAACGCATTAAAATATATATAATATGTAGTTATTCAGGCCCGAAAGAAACAATCCTGAAATTGAATGAGAGGGTAGTTGAAGGAAGATAGCTTGTAGGGGGCTGGCTAGCGACTTGTAAACCACGGCTATTGAGGGGGTGGGGAGAAATTTCTAGGAGTTTGAATTTACTCTTTTGCACGATTGTAGCAACAAGGGTCCTGATTGTTCCAGCCCCTTTTGCTGGAAAATTATTCCATCCCTGATACACTCTTGCGTCTTTTCCATCTTTCTTTCCTTCCCTGTTTCTGGCTTTAAATTTAATTTTTATTTAATTTTTCACTCTCTCTCACTCAGAAGGAATTATTAAAAAAAAGAGTGAAAACAAATTGATTGTCGTTTTCCAAGTCAATGGTGGTCCCATGTGGAAATATTGTCATCTCATGCGTGGCCGTAAGTAATTGGCACTCTCCTCATTGTCTGTCTCTGCGCTCAGCGTCAGCCTCTAAGCCCACACAGATAAAAATGCATACATATGCGTGTGTGTACATATATATATAAATATATATATCTCTATTTCAGCATACGTCACATCTCGCATTTAAAGCAGGGAAATTACGAATGAATGATTCATTTCAGACTTTGTCATAACAAATAAGATATATCTGTGAGTCCTGTCAGACACCCCAAGAGAAGGTTTCTGATTAACTTTCTAAATGGCCCCCCATCTCTTTAGGAATATTGCAATGTCACGCGACTGTGTTGTCCTTTTCATTCACATCCTTGAGTGGTTTGCCTCGTCAGAAGTTTGAAATTTGCAAATGCTTTCCTTGCTTTAGAAGACCAACATGTTTTGTGCACTGTTTATGGTCAAAAAAATCCCTGATAATGTATGAATTTTCGAGTTGTAGATGGTTTGCCACGTTTTTACAGTTGAAATTTCTCTAATTGCAGTTATGAGCTTTGATTGGAGTGTTGCAGGGTACAACTGCTTGGAATGTACGCAAACTCTTCTCAAAAATATCTTCAATTGGGGTGAGCAAACAATCCAATCCAAATATTTTTAAAGCAAGAAAATGCTATATATGCATATTAGTTGGGGGTGCGTAAGCAATCCTATCCAGATGATTGTTTAACAATAAAATACTATGCATCTGCAATTTCTATCACCCTTTCAATACATAAAATTTGACAATTAAAATGGAAGTTTTTTTTTTTTTTTCAATTGAATGGATTGGCTTGTAAGCCATTCCAATTAAACTATGACTCTATCAGAGTTGAGGAATTATCTTTTTCTAAAATAAATAGGTGGAATGTTTCTTTCCATTTCAACCCGACTAATATTTCAAATTTTTTGCCACCTCATTTCACAAGCAACATAATGTCCCCAATCCTCTGATCTTAAATCGATTTATTTATTCTTTTTAATTTTAGTTTTTTTTTTAATGAATGGACGTGTTAGACAATTTTTGAATTGTTTTATTAGGTTACTTATAAAAAAAAAATTAATGAAAGGTGGTGTATTTTACAATTATTTTTTTAAATGTATAATCGTCCATCAAATAATCATTTAGATGTGAGTATTCTGGTAAAATTAATATTAATTTCATCTCATTACGTATTTAATCAAACAAAGTAGTTTATGTTCTATAATATCGTTAATCCAAAGTTACTTTCTCTTTTCATTTTATTCTTGTTACTATAACAATTCTTTTAACATTTCAATAATATAGCCAAACTCAACCTTAAGGTTTTATCTGAGTAAATATAAATAGTATACAATACGTGTCTTTTGCATTCGCATAAAGCCGGCTCTTGAACGCCAAACCAAGCAGGCGTAAATATTATTTAGAATTAGTATATCATCTCGTTTAAACTTTATCATACTTCAAGAAGCTTTGGTAACTATACAACCAAGGAAAAAGAATGCCCTTGAACTTCTCCATTAAACATGATGGGTAAACTAAATTATCCCCAGTATGTTAAATTGTGGGGCCTAATTTTTACGCTGATTATTATTACCTTACGCGGTGTAGTCACCTCCAATTATGAATCAAAGAGTGGTCACCTTTGATAACATAGGAATCGGCCTAAAATGGCCAAGGCGCCCACTATTGGGAGTCTCATGTATCCCATGGAGTGTACCACATTGGAGATAGCACATGTAGTGAGAGTTGTGAGTAGTATGAGCTAAACAACATTGGAAAGCAATGAAATGGATTCTCAAGTATTTGAGAGGTATTGTTGATAAGTCTTGTAATTCAAGAGTCATGTTATGTAAATGCTGATATGGCTAGTGAAACTAATGACAAGAATGAGTACTATTGCATATGCGTATACGTAGAGTAATAAAACAATTAGTTGGTTTTCTAAACTGCAGAAGAAAGTTGTTCTTACCACTATCGAGGCAAAGTATGTTGCTATGATTGAAGCTAACACAAAGATGTTATGGTAGCAGTCCTTTGGAAGAAATGGGTCATAAGCACATAAAAATTGTGTTGCATTGTGACATACTAGTAAAAAAAAGTCTATTTATCATGGTATTAGTCCTTTGATTCGAACTTACGTTCCAAAATAGGCTTTAATAAAGTAATCCTTTTTACCATGCTGGGATAAAGCACATAGGTCTTTTATCACTTCATAAGATCAACTTTCGAGGGTGAAGTCTTAGCAAATGAGAAGTTGATGTATTAAGGAAGATTGTTTCAATTGAGAAGTTGAAGTTGTGCACAACTTTAATTAGACTCTTTATCGAGGAAAGGGAGTTGTTGCTACTAGAGGGAGAAGGCGTTGACAATAGATTAGTCTCCAAGTTGGAGATTATTAAGTTGTAGAGTTTAATTACTGTGACAATGATTATTGCCTTACACAAAGACAACATGTAGATCAAATTAAAGCGTTTTTGAATATAAGATTTGTGTTCTTGTATTATAGATGAACCACTATAAACCTTATGTGTTTTTTGTTTTGCGTTTTTTTTAGTGATTTTATTGCTCTCCCTAGTAAAAAATTAGGCATTATTAGAAATTGTTATACTATGTGGAAGGGTTATATGAACTCCCAAATTGGATAACTATCCTTGCATATTTCGACAATAGTACTCATTCCATTACAATTTATTTTCTTAACGTTGCAAAAACTAGTGTCATCAAACATATTTTGTATAAACTAAAATTCTATCCTCTTGACACTAAATCAAACAACATTATACATGCTTCAAATTCCTTATTATAAACTCTGCATTTAATCTAAGAGTTCCATGTATCTCTCCTATCATTTATCATCTCTCCACTTTGAAGAAAGAGAGAGAGGCCGTACAAAGATGATAACTGCCGCAGTTAAGACACATCTACGTAGTCTATATCCAAAAAGCATTCCTAGTCCATAGAGAGAAAAAATGGACTTGCACACAACTAAAGAGATTTCTGAGGTCCCTAAGTCCCATTAATGGCTTCAACTTCTTGAAGCAGCTTTGATCTCAAGACAACTTTTGTGCCATGTACAAGAATGTTCGAATTTAAAGGAGTTTAACACGTCAATGTTGTTGGGGAAATCATATCCTCCCAATGAGGAAGCATAAACGCACTATAAGATTAAATTTTGTCTTTACTTTTGCCTTCTACGTATAAACCAAAGATTAACAGAATTTATATTTACGCAACTTAAAAGGTGAGCAAAGGGCACATTCTCTAATTTTCTCTCTCATTAGCATACTACAACCAAATAAACTTTATAATATTTATTAAAACAAAATCTAAAAAATGACTCTAATCAAAAAAGATAAAAATTTAAGAAGTTCTTATGGTAAGATATGCATTTTTTAACCGTTGGATTTACTTTTCAACGGTTTGATTTGCTATAGTTCATATTCAAAATTTTGCAATTTACGAAGCAAAGTTATTTCTAATCATAAATAAGACTGTTAGAAAGTTAATATAATAGTTAAAATACCATAAGTTATTAATAGGATCAAAATACTTATCCTATTATAAGTTTTGCCAAATTTTATGCCATCATTTTTTTTCGCTTGTGTCAAGATTTATACCACGTTTTTGGGCCTATGGAATCTACATCATTCTCAATAATTGGATCAACTTTTTTGTCCATTGGCCCATCTATTATTTTGGAGAGCTTAGAAAAGAAGAAAAATTAAGGGGAAAGAGGCAAATAGGTCATATGAGTAAGTTTAATTAATAAGCTAGGTTATTTAAATTTCAGAATTACATTAAAAATCGAAAATACCCTTACTTTAAAAGATCTCTTTCTCCTCCTCGCTCCTTCCATCCTCAACCTTTCCTTCTTGCTTTCTCTCCCCACAACTTGATGAACTCAATGCGAAGGCTGCTAGCACCATGACTGCCAATCACCCCGACTACGTTTAAGCCAAAATTATTATGGTGAAATTGAGATTTAGAAAATTTTTTAAAATGGTTTAAAAATGGGGTGAAGCTTATGGCAGAATAGGTATTTTGGTCTTATCGGAGGTCCTGCAGTTTTAACCATCGAATTAACTTTTCAACAATTTGATAGAGTAAATTAGATACTATACTACTACTTTTCTTTTACTATTGTGTTCTACCACTTTGTTTTTCTTCCTTTGATTCATACCATATCTTTTTAAGTAAAAAGACCAAAATGCTTTTAGATAATACTTGTTTGCTTGCTTTAACCAAAAATACTTGTGACTAATTATCTCTTTATACTCTTTGAACGTATTCAAATAATCTCCTAGAACTGATAAGATTGAAAAACAATACCACAAAAGTGGTATTTCTCAAATTGACCCTGTCCGATATGTACTGGAAATAGTTTTAAGTAGTGCGCTGTAATTTTTAACGTAGATAGTTGCATATCAAACCGTTCATTAGTAATTAATCCAACAGTTAAAATAACAGAACCTATTGGTAGGGTCAAAATACTTGTCTTACCATAAGAGTTTGTTAAAACTAATCATAATTACATAATATTGATTATAATAATATCACATTTATACTATATAATTACAAAATAATTATTTTAATAATATTATTTTCAATCATATTAGAGTATTTACATAATACCTCTTTACCTTACATAACATATGCCATTTTATTCTCTTTCTTCATATAATTATATGAAAACAACATAAACATGATAGAGAACAATCTTTCAACAAATTATTTTTCACTAAATGGAATCCACACAAGTTTTGCAAACTACTGACTGCTATAGTAGGAGAATTGAAGATGGGGAATTATGTAATATATTGTAATGGTTAGAAATTGTACGCGCAAACACATGAACCACCTTCTTTATAATAGCTAAAATTTAAGCACCAAAATGGTCTTTTCCCATAAGATAAAACAGGATGAAAAAGCATCAAATTGTCGTTGGCCGACACGTTGTCGTATTGATTGGTTACTATCCATCTAAGTGAGCAGAATTGGCATACTTAGTTGTCGGTCCATGGGCTGCCACTCACGTGTGTTTGCCGGATCCACTTGCAAACGGTTTGCCATCTGACACACAAACAAACACACATACACAAACACACACCGCATTCTACTATTAATCCCCCCTCCTTTTTTTTTTTTTGGTGAGCTTGACTACTAATCCCCTTTGAAATTAGGGTTTTGTGGTTATAAACCTCACCAGTAATACACGTTTTTAAATCATTAGATCTGGTCAAATAATTTTGGTCTACAAATGCTGAGAAATAAATACCTATTTATAAATCCTTTTTTTGATACCTATCAAAAAATTTCCTTTAATATATTTGGAATTTTGAACATGAAGAAAAGTTCAGGTCGATACTTTATTTTTGCACTTTTTTAGCTAGCACTTTCTTGTTTAGAAAATCCTTTTTCTTTTATTAAAATCAAAATTCTATCAAGGTATTCTATTTTTTAGGGAATGTCATACGAAGACCTAAATTTATTTTTTTGGACATACAGTATGCCTTTTATATTTGTTTCCTTTTTTTCTGAAAACATCTTTTCAATAAAGAACATAATTTTTTAAATGAAAAAAATAAAATCTAAAAATTAGAAATAGCCAAAATATTTTTTTATTTTTTATATTTTTTCAAAAAATATTTTTTCTTTTTCTAGGAATTTATTACATTTATTTTATTTTTAGAATAAAAGGGTAGAAAGAACTTTTAGTGTTCAAAAAAAAGAATCCAAGCACTCAGGTGATATCTTCTTAAATTACACCCTAATATGATTTCTGATAAATTGCCAAACTATAGGATACCAAAATGATAGAGTGTTAATTAATTTTCTCCTCGTTTTAGGTCTCTCGTTATTTTGTAAGAAATACTTTTTGTTCTAAATAATAAACTTATTTTCTGAAAACTACTTTTGCTTAGGGATTTTTTGAAAACTATTGAGCTATACAAGCATAGTCACTATTAGTATTGTCATATATTCTGGCCAAAATCAATGATAATCACTAAACCTGCCAGCTGATGCTTATATCTCAATTCCGCCAAGGACATCAAGGCATTTACTAGAGGATAAAGTGGGATGGAGACTGATCATAAAAGTAGAAAAGCAATTGAATAATCTGGGATTCTTATAAGGACCATGTTAGATATTCAGTCTCAACTTCTCTCCAATACAATTAGGCCCATGTGTGGTGTTTGCATCACCAGGTATATCAATTCCTCACCAATATGCATACACGAGAACCACAAAATTAATTAAAAGTATCCCTTATCTTTTATTTAATTCATAAATTGCGCCACTGGAAAAGGACAATTCTCTGTCATGCTCACATAATCCCTTGACCTTACTTGAGGTTACGCCTGCAGACTACCACATCTTTTATTATTTTTTTCTTTGAAGGAGCCATATCCAAAGGTCAAAATTATGGTAGATCCAACTTTGTCCCTACTTGGAAGCCTGGTTAGAACCAATTAGTTAGAACTAAAAAAATAAATTTGAATCATAATTTATAGTTGAAACTTATATTTGGTAAATTTGTTAAAATGTTGGTTTTAGTTGGTTTGAAAAAAAAAAAAAGAAGTTCAAAAAAAGGGCTAGAGCTAAAAATTAAAATTAGAACTGACAACGGTCCAAACAATAGTTTTTGGGTAGAATTGGAAAAAAAAATAGATAGAACCATGATTACCAAACATGGGCTTTATTATATTTTTTTATTGTACTTTACAAGTAAATTATCAGGTATTAGATGATGAAAAAATTGATTCACGAAGGTAAAATTTGAGTTATTTTTTTCGCATAAATCTCAACAATAAAAAGTTTCACTAGTTTCTAATAATATAAACCATCATTTAACACTTGAAAAGGCATTGTATGGTACTATTATAATCAAATCTGACTGGTCGTATTGAAGGGCGACTGATGTCAAATATCTATAAAATTCCCACCCGAACACTCATGATTGACTCATATACCTCCAACAACACAAGCCTAATATTGACAACATCACCAGTATCATCAAGAAGTGGACATTGCATAGTGTGCATGAAACTCAATTACACACACATACATACATATATGAAAGAAAAAAGAAAGACAACTGATCAAATGCCACTCACCTAATTTGTATACACTTATATATTCTATATATGTACTCAAATTCCCTTTTTGTTTGCCACATAAAAGATTTTGGGCGCCAATTTTTTTTCTCTTTAATTAATAATATTATTTGGAGTTGTATAAATTTATCATGAGTTTGATAGTACTTCGTGGTGGGGTTGCAATAAGAGAAAAGGGCATTTGTAATGAAGTGGGGAAACATTAATAGAAAAGGGTAGCACCTTGAATTCCGGGAAGCAATATAAGGACGAGCTATATATGCACAAATATTACTGCCTTCAATTGATTGGAATATATATATATCTATATCTATATCTATATTTATATATAATAAAGAAAGGTATGGTTGGTATCAGAAATTCAGTGGTATATATATGTACACATATATGGCCCCCCAATAGACCCGTCTTGCCCATAAGATGTTGTGAAAACACAAAAAGCTGTTTTCAGTATTCAGAATTCTGATCATTACAGACTGATCATTCATATATATATATATATATTATATGTGTATTTATATATCAGAATTCTGACCCTCCCTCCTCTCTCTATAGCTCAGCGAGGCGTCAATTATAAAGCAGCAATAGATTGCTCTATGATTTCTCTTCTCTCGCCTCGGCTCTTGTGCCTCATTTCATGTCTCTTTCTCTCTCTCAATAGCCTCTCAAGTGTGTCCTCTTTTGCTTTTGAACTCTAAACAAACATAACATCTTTTGTTTTGACCCCCCTCTCTCACTCTCTGTATCACATTTCTCCTATTTGTGCCACTGGATCATGTTAAAGAATATCCTATGGCTGATGAGTGGTACTTACCATTCATACGTGGTAATATTTTTGTTACACAAGTTAGCTCTTTTAGAAATAAAAAAAAAGTAATTCCATGTATCGTTATAAGTGATTTTTAGTGGATTACAAACTCAAGTGCTAATTAATGGAACAGTTAAATAAATCATGCACTTTTGATTACACTTAGTCGTGTTACCATGTCTTGTTTGATTCAACTTCATATAGCAATTTATGATCAATTATATATCATAAAGATATTTATCAAAAAATATATCATAAAGATATTCTAAGAGAGAAGATTTTTTGGTCTTAATATTTTTACACATATAAACCATTTAGTTACTCCATTTCCCCAAGCATTAATCTTAAGAATTATTATTTGCAATTTAGTGGAAAAAAACATCCCTTCAATTACGAGTTTTTTTATTCCTCCCGAAAGAGTTATCAAGCCTTTATTCTGAAAAGAGAACTGGTCCAGACAAAAAAAGAAAAATCCTTTTCTTCTTCTCGTTTCTGTATTTTCTTTTTCTGATCAATAAAAGAGTCTTTTCCTTTTTTACTTCACAACAATACGCATTAATGCTTATTTATTTTGCTTTTTTTAAGTGAACTGATTATTTTCCTTTTTTTTTTTTTGGAGGATGTTCTTAATTTTTTTTTAAAAAAAAGAAAAGTGATTTTATTATACTTAATTCCAATCTGAGATCAGGGGACAATTATCACACTAAACTATAATAAGTATGTTTATATATATATATATATATATATATTAAAAAAGAAAGGAAAAGAAAATCCACTGCGTTAAGGAAAAAGAATAACAGCCGTTGGCTCCCGCGAGAATTACGCCTTGTGTTGCGCTCTGTTGTAGGCTTAATGCTTCCCTGTTTTGTTTTTGTCAGTTTCTTCAACTTCTATTTTTCTGTCTTCTTGTAATTTGTCATCTGCATACTATACACACTTGAATAATACATATAACTATACACACTTACACAAGCATATTGAATATCCAAAAACTAATTTCGATGTCATTTTTCAAAATTTAGTCGTAAAGGCACTCTTATCCATGCTACATAGTATTATACGCAAATAAATTACCACAAAGTATAGAGGTTACTCTAGTACTTTTATGTTCTAAAATATGATATGACATGACATACATTATGGTTTTTGAGGAGATGGGAAGATTGGATCTTTAGTTTTCTAAAATTGATTCTTTAGGCCTTGATCCGACTATGTTTCACTTAGGTTTTTTAAGATGGGTTAGGGCATCTTGATCTATCTATCTAGTATCTTTGAAACTTAAAAATAACTAGAGAAATTGTAGTGAAAATAATTGTTTTTTTTAATTTAATTAAATAACCAAAAAAATTATATACTTTCATTGAAATTAGCCCCATTTCTTTTATGGTTTAGGATTTAGTTATGATTTTTTTTTTGTAAAAAACTTTTAAAATTTTAAAACTAACCCTGTTTCATTTTTCTTTCATTCTTCCCTCCTCAAGGTCAAGTCGCCGACTGCTACGTAGACATTGTTATGGCATCTTGTCTTTGCAACCATCGCTCATCATCACAAGGTGCTTCGCAAGTCTTGCTATGGTAAGGAGGTATTACGAGTATAATTCATCGTCAAAATGAGCTTGAAATTGCAGTCGGATGCCGAAAACAGTTAAGCTTTTTAGTCGTGCTAACTAGTGGAGCGAAATTGAGTTTTTAATTAGGTACTAGGGTTTTTTATTTGAGTCTAGGTTTTCCAAATTCGTGTTTAATCTCCTCTATAGGTCAAATATAATTGTTACTTTTTAAGTAAATACTTTATGTTTTTTTAAGTGTCTGGTAAATCAATTGGTGAATACAATATTTCTTAAGTAAATAGTTCCTAAATAAATTCATATAAATCTGTTATGCACTCCCAAAATGCAAAAATTAATTTTTACATCGATTAATGACAAATCTAACATTTTTAAATTTATTGGTAAACCTATTATTCACCTTTAAGTTTAATATTTATTATTGAGAAATCAATTAGTTTATTGTTGATAAATTTACTAGTTGCTAAGCAATTTTATCTTTACTGTGTAAATGAATTGGATTAATGTATGTGTCAATTGAAAATACTGGGTATACAAATAGACTAACTAGGAGTAGGTAGAATAATTTTCTTCTTAAATGAATATACTTAATGTAATGCATTATTAGGTCCATGAATCCAAGAAATACTAAGAATTCTTGATCTCTCTTAATTTGAAAATCTAGAATTTGAATTGATGTTCTTTCAGCAAGATTAAACCCTCTTAAATGGCATTGATTTACCCTAAAATTCAAAAAGAAAAAAGATAGAAACATACGGTAGATTATAATCTAGCTTGATTTTACATCTTTGTACTTTTGAATCAATGAAATAAGGGTGACAAAAAAATAGGCCTTATTATTTTGAAATTTTATTAACATTCTTTTTATACTTTTGAGACTCTAAGAGTTGTCTCAAGCTTTCGAATATTGGAAACAAACTCTAGTGCTTACTCCTAGTATTATATTGAAAAGCCAAAATAAATGATTTTAGCCCATCCACTTACTTCTATTATGTTAATATTTACCTTTTATAATAATTAAATATATAAATCGTTTACTTAATAAATGTATGATTTATCAATATTTACTAGTATTTACTGACTAAATAGATGATCTATTGATATTTACTGCGTAAATGTATTGATAATTAAATCCAGTTTTTTATATTGAGGAAATCCAATATGTATTAAATATTTCTTCTTCAAGGCATAAAAAATTATTTATTCACTTATTTTGTTAATTTATCAATACATAGACAAATTATCTATTCATTTTGTTAGTGATAAATATAAGAATTAATGTAAATAAATCGTGAATTCAAACAAGCTAAGAGCATAGCGGACGATGCGAATAAGCAAGCAATCAGCTGAACAAGACTAATGCTTCTATCAAGTGTGAAGCAAATTGGTAGGCATTAGATTTTTTTTTTCTTGATTTTTTTCTCATAATTGTTACATTTACTTAGCAATTAGATTAGTTAATTTATTAAATCCAAGGCTTAATAAATTGTGAACTAAAAACACGTACCTGATATATTTTCTTCATGTTGTCTTTGTTGTGAAGGACGATGCCTACTTAGAGATGCTCGCAACACGGATCTTGTGAGAGTATTAAGTCCCCCATTGTCGCAAATGATGTGGACAATAGGTATACATTTAAAACAACTATTTTTTGCCCCAAAATTTTGAATTTTTTGAATTCTCCTTCACCAAAAAAGCTATATTAATATTTATTGTTCCGCTAATATTACATCAAAAGAAGACATTCTTTGGGCGGGTAAGGATTCTTAGGAAAAGGTTTACTAAACTTTTATTAAGCTCTGACAAAAATTGTCAGTCAGGAAAAATAAACTTCAAAAAAAAAAAAAATCCTCTTGCAATATTTCTCATGTTTGTCTTGAAGAGAGCTTTTTCTTTTTCTTTTTTTTTTTGGGTATTTTTAAATGCTACAATACCCCACCAGTTTTGGATTAACATTTTTTTAAAGAGCCAAAGTCAAAATCATCATAAGTCTTTTAAAACATCCCTACAAAATCAACTTTAATTGGAGCCAACTTCTTAAAGACCATAAACCTAACATGGACATAAGTGAATCCATGTTGTATAATTGATTATATATGCCAACCTAGGCACAAAAATACCGAGCTAACATATGTTACGTTTAAGAAATAACAACGTCGTTGAACAAATTATGCATTTACTTGAAACGAAAAAAAAAAAGGGAAAAAATAAAGCCCAATCCAAATGAGTGGGTTAATTACATGATTATGCCTTTTAGTTATAATTATTTTTCAATTTGTCGTTTTATTTTTAAAAAACTACAAAGGTATTCTTTGAATTTTAAAAAATTAATTTCAATTTCATCCTTATGAATGGAAAAGATTAGGAAAACACATAACTACCCTTAACTAGTTATGACAAATATTTTATAGATCTAAAAATATAAAAAATCTTAAAATAAAACATCTTATTTTAGAAAAAAGAACTAAGTTTCATTGCTTTTTTAAATGTAAAAATATTTTGAAAAAATTCTCATGAGAAAAATATATTTTAAAAATAAATTCAGTCTAATTAAAAGTATTTTTATCTTATTTCCATTTTTTTTGCCAAAAAAATTTGCGAGAGATGGAATTGAAATAAGTTTTTTGAATTCAAAAGATACCTTGTAGTTTCTAAAAATAAAGGGATAAATTGAGAAATAATTAAAGTAGGAGGTATAGTTTTATAATTAACCCATTATTCATTTAAGTACATGTCCTTTGTGAACGTAGTTACTTGAAATGCAAGCATTCAAAAGAGGCTAAACCTTTGTCTGCAAAGCCACACAAAGGAGCATATTTCTGACTTCATGGAAATATATAGGCCCACGTTTATTGGATTCTCATTTCATATAAGCCTTCTACCCTGTGGTGTCTCACTTTTTCAGAACTAAGCAGTTTCACTGTACTATATTAATTCTTTCTTTTTTTCTTTTCAGAAAGCTAAAAAAAAATTGAAGGGAATTTTTTGGCGTCCAAATATTATCTTGTCAATAAATTGAAAAAAAAAGAAGAAAACTTTTGTTAAACAAACAAAATGACTATAAAAAAAACCTTGGAGTCCAAAACTTGATAATTTACCTTACATGGACATGATATAGGGAAAAACGAAATAGCAGTAAATATAAAAGAAATTTCATGGGAATTACATATTATTATAGCTTCTCATTTTCTTTGAAGTTGACGGATCATAATAATGTAGTTTGATAAAATCTTTTAAAACTTTAGGAAAAGTTAAAGAATTAGGAATATAAAGGGGATAATGAGTATTAGTGGGGGCAAAATTACCAAATACAAATATAAAGAAACACAAACGTATAAAACAATTTAGAAAATAAAAATATTTTGGTGGGACAGTTTTCCCACTAGACCTTATGTAGGTTGTTTCTTGTAACCACTCAATAACAAGACAATGACTAAGTTTTTCTCAAATAAGTAAGCTAATAATAATTCAGAAAAAAAGGTAAGCTAATAATAACTAAAGTACCAACAAGGCCTAGGACTATAATGTTATATGGAATGGTCAAATCACCTCCTGTTATGTAGTTCAGAAGGAAAGGGCAAAAAAAAAAAAAAGCACCATAAAGAGGGTAGATTGCACTTCACCGTAAGCTGAATTTTGATTGATGTTAATTATTATATGAAAAGTATACCCTATATAGCTTTTAGCTTTTGCCATATATTATGACAATGATAGACCAGAACCATTTATAAGACACCCCTAACTCATGTGTTGTGACAAAATATTTATGCCTAGGTCCATCTATTACCAAGCTCGTTATTGTGGTCTTGACTGATAATCTCTTTCTTTTTTTTTCTTTCTTTTTTTTTTTTCTCGTTGGTATACTCATGCTTACTATTCATGTCAGATGTATATGTCTATCTCTATTATGTGTGTGTGTGTATATATATATGGTAGAACATTGTTTAATAGTATGTTATAGGGTATTTAGGAGAGCTTTATACTATAGCAGTTTTTTACTTTTAACTATAATTAATAAGAGTTTTATAGTGTTTGTTGGTTGGAACTAACTGCTAAACACAAACCTAGTCATTTTTAGTTTTACTAATATAAATTGGCTGCTTCTGCTAATTTTATGTTATTTGAGTGTGTGTATACATAGTCCATTTAATTACCTTTGAGTAATGAAAGAAGTGTCTGCAGTATCAGTGTAAATGTTTTGATTATGAAATTATGATAAAATCTAAAGCAGTTAATGCAAATTTTATATTCTTAAATTCTTTTTTCTTGTATAAAAATTGAATCTTTGACTTACCTATATACGGTGTTTGCAATTAATCCTAAAATGGTTAAATCCGTCCATATTTATTGTAAATTCTTTTATTGTTTTTGATAAGATTAAAAAAAAAAAAACGAGAGATTTTTTTTGTCAGGTGCAAAAGAAGCATAATTTACTATTTCATCGATAAATATTGATTTCTATATTGGATAAATTTAACACGAAGAAAATGGTGGTTTTTCTTAAAAGGGAGTTGTATTAAGAGCTTAAGTTCCCCTCAATGATAGGTGGGCAAAAAAAAGGATTTTCAAGTTGATTTTAAAATTTAAACCTTATATCAATTCCTACTAAATAATGAAGCAAAAGACATATTCCACATTGTACCTTTACCTACTAATTATCCCCTCAACCAATTCACTCTTTTCAATTTGCCCTCTTTTTAGATGAAAAGGCAAAACCAAAAATTACCCAACAAAATAAAAAAATAAAGTAAAAGGTCGTCCTTACTTGTTAAACTATTACTTGAAAGAAGAGAAAACGAAACCCCAACTAAGGGGGGAGGGTGTGTGCGGCAAAACACAAGTACAATAAGCAAACTTTGGCAGAAAACCAAAAAAAATGTATACATGCAAACAAATCAAAAACATCAAAAGGCTTTTATTTGTTGCACAAAAATTGCATGCATCAAAGTAAAAAAGTTCACAAGATCACCAGGATAGTACATGAGTGAGTCCTTCAATTTCGCCATATTCTTTTTGGGCCGGGCCCACCAAGCCCAAACCCGTTTATGCCCCAAACATTTTCCCCCCTTTTTTTTTTCCCCCTTTTCTATCATGCAAAAGAAAAGCCATCTCGAGCTGCTCAAAAGACACTGCAAACAAACTTAAATGCAAGCAAAAAAGAAAAGAAGAAAGGAGAGAGAGAGAGAGAGGGAGTTAAATGCAAAGAGAAAAAGAGAGTGGGGGGGTCAAATGAAAACGAGGGCCCGTCAAAAATAGCGTCTTGCCCCTCTCTGTACATAATCTCACACGTCGCTTTCTTTCTCTCTCTTTCCCTCCCAAAACAGGGGGCGCAGATAAGATCTGACGGCTGACAGGCTCTATCTGCCAAAGCGCCCGAATTGCTTGTACGAGATTGGAACACGTGTAAAGATCGTGGACCGAGAATGAATGATAGTGTAATGATGATTAAATAATTTGACATTCTTTAGTTTTTGTGTGACAGGTCTCCCTGCAGCATTTACTCTTCTCTCTGTCTCTGCTCTGCCTAGATATGTTGATTTACGCTGCATCCTACCAGCCAACTGTTGTACGGCCTTTCTTCTCTCTCTAACTTTCTTCTTTCATTCTCTCTCTCTCTTACCCCTGTTTGTAAATATATATATATATATATATATATAAATTATTAATTTTTCTTACCACTGCAATACAGTATTCTTTGCTTTTGTACCACCAATGCACCAAACCCTTTAATTTGTCCCCATCTTTGAAAATCCAAATCCCCTTTTAAATTGTCTAATTTTCTTTTTCAAAAATAAAAAAGATGGAGAATTATATATATGTATTTGATTAAACCCCCCAACCACGAAAAAGGAAAGGAAAAAAAGCGACAGTCTAACCACATTGGTCCCATTTTTCAGAATTTTTTTATATTATATATATTTCCCTTATATATATATGTAACAGAGGAAGATATGCTTTTTTATTATTTATTTTTCTTTTTTTAATCAATGCTTTATTCTACTATTTTATTTTATTTGTATTTGTGTGCAGAGAGAATTAGATGAAGCATAATCATGTGCTGGTGTGCATGGCATACATGGTACTGATAATCAGATTGGTGGGGAACAACGACGTCAAGAGAACGGCAAATTTTCAAAAGTGGAAAAAAAAAGCGCCTGAAAAAATTTGAAACAAAGTCAAAAGGAACTAGTAGTACTTTTTATACTTTCTTTTTCCCTCAATTAAAAATCCATCTGTGGACCATATGTGATTTTAAACTTTTTTCATTAAGCATATACAAACATGTAATTATACAGATTATGTTACAATCCAAGATCAAAGATATTTATTATATAGTGGCCCTCCAATAATTAAAGTATATATGTTTGACACATTCAACAATCTACATTAATGAAGAGTTTCAAAAAGTAGTATAAGTGTTCACACAAATAGATTTATGTAAAGTATATCACTCAATGGTAAATAAATTGTTACATAAACATAAAGATAAACATGGTTTGAGAACACTAGAATTAACTTTAACCCCTCCCAACAATTAAGTTAATAATTTTTTTAAAAAATAAAGTATCAAATGATAAATTAAACTTGGTATATAAACACTAAAAGTGTGCTTTGAAAGTAAGTTGAAACTTAAAATACTGTAATATGTGAAAACTTTATACTGTAACATATGAGAGTTTTATATTGTTTGAGTTGAAATTAATGAGTGAGAAATGAGGTAGTTAAACACTCTATAAAATAATTAACTTTAATCAACCCTAGAAATTGAGTAAATGCTTTTTTTTTTCTCTCTTGCATTTGCAATAAAAAAAAAAAGAAAGAAGAAGAAACACGTACGTGTGCATGTGCGTGTGGAAAGACACACATGTACAGGAGCACACAAAAGGTCAAAAGAGAAATCATGTACTAAAAAAATATTGTACTAGAGATACAATGGTCATGTCATATTAATATACAATTGCAAAAGTATATAATACGTGTAACTGGTTAAATCTTATAGCCCGTAGGTCTACACTACCTAAAAAAGATGGGAAAAAGAAAACTAAAAGAAATGTGCATCTTGCTTGATTCAAAAATTACTACAAAAACAAGTCAATATTTCCAATTTTTTTTGGGTGAAAAAAAAGGAGTAAAAGAACAAGCCAATAACTCATGTCAATTAGTATTGAGTAGCTAGGTAGGAGTAGCCACAAATGCCTAGCTAGCTAGCTAGTACATTATATATAAAGGTTCTCCATCTTTTGAAAAATCTAGAATGAAGTAAAAAAAAAATGATTTTGAAAAAAAACAATTAAACACCAACTAAATTATTTAAATACATATTTTGGTTGGCTCATTTCTGGGATGACAGTTGACTGATCGTATTAAACGGCAGTTTGCACTTTGATGCAATGCAAAATTTACATTTTGGCAAAATTTTTATTTTATTTTCTCTTTGAAGACCAGCTTTTTTTTAAACCAATTCAGGTTGTACAGCTCAATTAAAAAGGAATTCCTTGCCCAAAAGCTAAAAGGGCTACATTAGTGATACTTGTTGTCCATTAATTCAGTTTGATAACGACGACTGAAAGCAATAAATTTTGATGCAAAAGAATCTGACTGACTAATGCATATATATATATATATATATATATATATATATATATATATATATAACAAAAGTGTGCGTCCGGCTTACAAGGGATTCTTCCTGCGTTTAGTTCTTTTCATACATCAAAATGGCTTTTCTGCTATAAATTAAAAATACTGAAGCACAAAATTACATTTTCTTTTACCCTTTTCATTATACATAACGCCAGAGTTTATGATCTACCAGCTCACATATAAATCTCCTTAATCTTGATAAAGGTAAGATCCCAAATTTTTGTGATATAATATGTCGGGAGATTTCACTAACTAATCTTGAATTAGGTGACATATTAATTTACACTTTTAAGAAACTATATTTTGTCCTTTTATCTCTCTCTAATTCCATCTGTCTTCAAAAGTGGTGGGTTTTTCATTTCGCATTAAAAAAGTACCCAATAATAAATTTGGTTAAAATTTATCAAAATAATAAAAAATATGAAAAACTAACAAAATCTACCATAGTAAGTTATTTAAAACAGAACTCTACTAATACTTATTTTTATCATAATTTTTTTGGTCTTTTCATGGTAGGGACATATACCAGTAGAATAAATTTCTGACTGTGGTATAGTCAAAATCACAATTGTGGTCCAGGCTTGATGTTTGGTAACAGAGTTTTATTGATAGGTTTTTTTTGGTTCCCACCCATACACATAAATATTGGGGAAATTTTAAAAATTTTGAGGTATCAAAATATCTTTCTAGTGTAATTTCGATTTCAACAAAATCTCAAAAATATCGGTAAAAATATCGATATCAAAAAATCTAAAGTGTATTCTGTATAAAATTTTAGTATATGTCGTGAAAATTTTGACCAAATCTTGGTAATGTCAAAAACTACAAAATTTATTGAATTTTTTAATAATCTACCAGCATTTTATACTTTCAATGAATTAATATTTATCCTATACACACTAAGAATGCTAACATCAAATAAAGATAATAGTTTTATAAGTTTACAATAATGAATGTGGGATCCAATTACAGTAGCTTCTCTAATTAGACTCCTCAACTTATTATCTATACAATTAGGACTTTAAAAACTATGATAATTATGGAATTTTTATTTATCCTTATCCAAGCATACCACCACCATCTTAGGTAAACAATTGGTAGAATTCATAGTTTTCATTCATAGAAATACAGTAGGAAGAAGTCAACAAGCCTACATATGACATATTCATAACTATATTCAGTACTACTAAAATAACTTGTCATGACACCAATCTTGTTTGAATCAAGTTAGAATCCTAACCATGTTGGAGCCTCACATACCTTCCTTCTGGTATAGACAAATCTAATATGTATGTAGTTTCTTACGTAAATCATGTTTATTTATGTTTCTTTTTAATATTTATTGTATGTTAAAGTATTAGAGATATAAATAATATAAAATTTCTCAAATTTCTATAATTTTTGACAAAATTTTGACCTATATTGATATTTTTTTTGAAATTTCTGTAAAAATAAAGTATTGATATCCATATTTTCATCCTTGTTCCCACAAAAGAAATTGTCTATGTTTTTTCTTAAAATGTTGGTTTTCTTTCTAAAGATATTTATCTTTTTGTGCCCTCAGTTTTAGGTTAGTTTAAAAACTATAACTTTGATTTTTGATTTCATCGATGTACACCTTCAAGTTAGAATTAATACCTTCAAGATATAGATTGATTTTTGATTTCATCGATCTATATCTTACCTCAGTCAATAGTTGATTTTGATATTTAAAATGATCAAATTATTTTTAAGTAAAGGAGAAAAAAATTAAAACTTTTATAAATAAGAAGAAAACAAAAATACACAAAACACCTACCTTAGAGTATGTTATATATTTTTGAAGTAACAACTAAAGTTTTTTTTAAGTTTTTAAAGTTCTCTTATTTTACAATTTAAAGGTATTTTGGATAATTTTTTAGGTTAAAATTTAAGATTGACAAGAAAAAGGTATAAATTTTATATTAAATTTAATATAAAAATACATATTTAATGAGGATAAAAATTAAAAATATAATATTTAAATAAATTTAAAATATAAAAATACAAAGTCTAAAGAGGTAAGTAAGACCTCTTCCTATGTAGTACCATGACGTGACATTGTCATGCTTAAGTCGGTGAGCCAATCACATGGCTTGCAGAACACCAGCTAGCTAATAAGCCGAGGACAGCTCTTCAAGATTCCATCAACTAATTAATGAAACACTCTATTCACATATCAATTAAACTGACGATGTCCAACCAAAAACAAAAAAGAAAGAAAGAAAGAGGAAAGAAAAGAAAAGAAAAGAAAAAAATATTAAAAAGAAAATAAAGGGTAGTAATCATGACAGCAATAATTGCCAAAAAGCTACCATGCATGCAGAGAGACAAAGTCCTGTTTGATAAAACGTGGCACAGATCAAAGGTCATCGTGTTGGAAATACCAAAAGAACCACCGATTTCTTCTCCTCCTTAACCCTCGTTTGTTTCATTCTCTTCTGTCTATCCGATTGACTCCCAGCCCCCTAAAAATCCAGTAGTGGTAAGGATTTAATTTATATGTCTTTTTTTTTTATATTTTTTTAATAATATCATACTATATTAATTAAAATATTTTAATTAATATAATTAATATAATATTTTAATTAATCTAATATTTAAAATAACATAATATAATATTATTAGAAGGATATAAATAAAAAAAAAGACAAAGTCTTCCATCCGTATAATACTTCTTAATATTATATATAATAATTTAAATATTATTTTAATAATTGAACCTTTTTTTTTTTTAATAAAAGTACATTTTTTATGTTTCCAAGGTTGTGCCATAGCAATGCTATTTTTACGCCGGGTTGTAGGGCATGGTGGTCACAGTCATCTTAGATTGGTCTAGATAGATAAGCTATATACCAGTATCACTACATATATATATATATATATATATATGTATATATCTTTGTGATTGGGATAAGAGTCTGTGGGTTATTAATTGTGCCGCTATTGTCTTTGAATTGGTGGTACATACAGGACTGACATTAATTTCCCCAACATTTCTTGTGGTCGCAAATTTGATCTCTATGTTATATAGGGCTTGTCCTTTGGAATTACAGATTTTGAAGTAAATTTTTTTCTGGTTGTCCCTTCTTTCCTCCTTTCTTTCTTTCTTTCTTCTTCTTCTTCTTCTTCTTCTTATTATTATTATTATTATTTTAAAATGGACTAGATATAGAGTAATTAAGACAATATATATATGTATATATATATATATTAAAATGACTTATTTGTCTGATTGTTAGGATGGTAAATAATATTTTTAGGGTACGGATCATGGTTAATAATATTTATTGTTAAGAAACTAATTAATTACCACATTATCATGTATCTTGAGTGAGATACATGTATAATATTCTCTTTATTATAACAAATTCTCTTTAATCCAAGTGTGACAGGCCTAATTACAATCACCTAATCAGATATGCTTCGACTATTCTAGAGCAATTTACCAAATAAAGTTAGTAGCACATTTTACATTTACAAAAATCTTAATTACGTTCTGGCTAACAAGTAAAAAGCTAAAGCTTTGTAATCAGGCTAAGTTGAGATTTATACAGGGGTGTTTTTAAGTGATACACATAAATATTAACTAAATTAAATAAAAATATTTTCAGCTAGAATCTAATATAGTGTAAAGAAATAATTCATTGAAAAAGTGAATCTGTAATTCTTTGTCAAATAGTGAGATATTATGTATCATCTAAAGCAAATAATAATTTGGTAGGAAAATTATATATTAATCTTCTTTTCCGACATGGAATAGAAAATGTAGGCTTTGTACACATTTCCCCTTCTATAATTGCCCACCCTGGATAAGTTTATTTGTCAAATAATAGAGAATCACTTTACTTATTTTTATTTTGTACATTTATTTTCCAAGAGTGTCTCACCTTGCATGGTTTTGATCAGTCAGTAGCCGTCATTTCAATGGAGAATAATTAACAGGAAGGGAAAAGTATTTCATTGTTGTACAATTCAAGCATAAATCTATAAAATATGGACCATATTACTTTTTCCATTATGAAGATGAGGACATTAGAGTAAATCTGATAATCTTTCCAACCCTGGACCTTCTTTCTTGTCGTTTTGTTCTTGTATTTGGTGCAGTGCTGCATATATATATATATATATATTATTGAAGCACCTATATATATGTATATATCTAGTGACCATGCACTTTTAACAGCTATAGAATTTCACAAACTTACATAAAGAAAATCTGCCTATTTTCTCTCTAGCAGCTAGGTCTTTGTCATCCTTTTTCTTGTTTCTATTCTTTTTTAATTTATTTTTTAAAAAATCATTTTTAGAGAAAATTGATTGAAAATCTACTTCCTTTTTTTGAATATATATATATATATATATATATATATATCTCTGCTATGGTGAGATCCTCCATTCAATTAAAGTTCAACCAAATTATGCTTTTTAAAACTAATTACAATTATCTACATTTGAAAAATGGTATAGAATTGTGTAGTCAATCTAATATACAGGTACATATTACACATTTGATGAGATCCAAAATCAAAACTATAGTTTTGAAAGAAATCTAGAATATAGGGTATGAAAAGGTAAATATAACTTAATATATGTCATAATAATACGAATATATTTTATAATTAAATTGATGAACTTTGATGATCACAAGCCTGAAGAATGTGTTTGATATGATTGATGATAAAAAAAAGAACCAATTAGTACAAATATATCCATCGTCATGGTAATGCATCATATTAGGTGAAGGGATGATCAACTGAGCACACCCATTTGGCCTATAGGATGTTCCAATTAAGGGACTGGCATTTTGAACTCAGAGAATGAAACAGCTTACTTGGGAACAAAAAATTCAAAGGAATCTCATTGTTTGTTCTATGCTTGATCCTCTCAAGGGCCACTTTTTCTTTGTCACCACACATCTTGTATATCATTGAAATTCATTTGTTTGCTAATCAAGGGAGCAAGGTGGGGTTCTTGACATTGTTAATGTTGCTTTTGATTCGACATTTTCCAGTTTTTTTCTTTTTTTTTAATAGTCTACCGACATTTTGGATATACATATACATAAATACATACACTCATACATACATATATATATATATAATATTACATAAATATTTATATTATATATATGTGACTGTGGATAGATAACATAAATAGGGCTTTCAAATTTATGACACATATTAAAGAGGGGAATTTTTATCTCACGAATTACATTTCAGAAATGTTAATTTTGTCAGCTTGGTTTAGTTTGGTGTGATATGTTTTTTTTTTTCCTTCTTTCTTTTTCAAACATCAAGGTCACTACTGTTTATAATATATATATATATATATATATACATATCAGATTTTTCTTTTCAATTTGGATTTCTATGATGTAGCTTTTATATATCTATGCAGAAATTCTCTAAGCTAATTAGTTGTGCTTTACTATATAATGGAGTAGATTGTCATGGGATCATGGTCTTAGCCTTATGGGAGTCAAATGATAATAAGAAGAATGCTACTTAACCTAGCTTATAAGGGTGTTAAAATCATATGACTTGATTTAACAAACATTGACCGAGTCATCTATTGCTTTATGTCAGTGGGTTATAAGTCGCCATAAAATATATATGATCTAACAAAAATTAATGCTAACTCAAGCCATGGTTTAATATTGAGAGGTTGTACTATATAATATTCTTTCATAAATATTCAAACGCTTCATCTCCTGAAGAATTGAAAAGAAAAGGGGAAAAAATTAGAATAAGTCTTTATTTTTCTTTTAACAAGGCATATCTTTGGTTTTTAACAATGTTAGGCTGTTTGGAGGATTAGTTTGAACTTAAACTACTTAAAGCTTTTATATGTTATAGTGTTTTGAACTAATTAGTTTATACCAATGCTTCCAAACACCTTCCCGTATATAGTTGGAATTTCTTTTCATGGTGCAAGCTTGGACTAATTAAACCAATGCTCCCAAACACCCTAGCTAGTTTCTTTATGCTTGTGCATGTTTTTGGCATCATCCTAGTGGCTCCTTTTGATTTCTTTTTTTTTTTTTTCTCTTTTCTTTCTTTCTATATGGTTATTTTTTTATTAATATATTTGAGTGAGGAGTTTGGTGCAAGACGTTGGTGCTAGAGGGTGTCAATCTAGTTGGAATGTCTAAATCCCTTCTGATGCTTGTTCTTTCTTTTTATCATTTATCAAAATAAGTCTTTATTTTCCTTTTCTTTTCTTTTTCTTTTTTTTTTCTTTTAAAAGAAGTCGTTAAAATCGTCAACACTTACTTTTTAAAATTTAGCAAGATGCTACTTTTGATTAATTAACAAACTCATTTTATCTCTTTCTGTAAAGCAAACAAATTAATTAGATCGCAAAGCATTTGTGTTTGATAGCACACCTCAATTGGCCACGAGTACATCTGTTAATTATCGCAAAACTAACAAATAATAAAAATAATAAAGAAAGAAAGAAAGAAAGAAAGAAAATCTTTTATGCACAAGCTTAAATATCAATAAGTTCTACTCAATTTGTCATGGCCTTCACAGAAGCTTCCTTTTATGAGGTAAAACAGCATTTAAATTACAAATTGCATACATGCTTTCCTTTTGAAAAGCTAAGAATGACAGTCCAAATTAGCTTTATCCTTATTAAATTTAAAGTGCAATCATCATCGTTGGAACAACTCTTCAAGACCTGATTAATAATAACTATATGTACATAAAAGTATCAATAACTTTGGTATATTATCTTGGGTTATTTATCTTTTTATATGTTTTATTTTTAGTTTATTCAGATATTATATGTTTGATTTTGGATTTTATCAAATTTATACCTTTAGATTAGATTTAATATACAAATTTATATCTTAGTTTATTCAATAATTGATTTTAACATTTAAAATAACTAAATTATCCTTAAATAAAATAGAGAAAAATTAAAACATTCAAAAAATAAAAAGAAAACAAAAACAAAATTATTTATTTTTGAGAGTATTTTACACATTTTTAAAGGAAAAAATCTTAGTATAAAGTTTTTCTAAATTTTTAAAGTTCTCTCTTTTTTTTTTTCTTAATTTGAAGTTAATTTGGGCAATTTCTTAGGTCAAAATTGAATATTGATTGGAAAAATGTATAAATTTATGTATTAAATCAAATTTGAAGGTATAAATTTGATGATATCCAAAACCAAAAGTATAAGTTTTGAATTAACTTAAAATAAGGATATAAAAAGATAAATATCCTTATTATCCTTCAGTTTGATGGGTATATATTGTAATTAACAATAGGCAATGAGCTCAACAAATAATATTGTAGTTTGTTGCATTTTGAAATCACATGTAGGCAGTAGAAATTTATTTTTGTGAAAAGAAAAAAGAAAAGGAATTTAATCAAAGTCCACAAGTGGGACTTGACTAGACTGCATAGAAAAAATAATAATGAATCTAAAAAGCATAAAACAAACATATATATTGCCTAATTGAGATCATTAAAGCTTGATGCTTGACTACATGCATGGACAGGAATTTTTTCCAAATGGGTATAAAAAAGTGCGTTCAAATTATCCTTTTACAAATGCCCTTTTGTTCTGTTGTAATTTTCCCCATCTTTCTTATGTCTTTATTTCCCAGTCTTTTCTAGTTTATATTCTTAGGTTCTTTCTTTCCTTTTTTTTCCCCTTGTCATGGAGTGTCAAAAGCATGTGAAGTGAAAGTGCCTACTAATGAATATTAGAGAACCCCCAAGTCCTTTGGTAATACACACACACACACACACACACACACACACACAAATATTTCATAAAATGTAAAGTGCTCCGTTACAATTACTAAGGAATAAGGATCACTTCCATACTTTAATAAGATAGTTAAAGGTCTCTCTCTCTCTTGCTCGCGCTTCGTGCCAAAAACATACAAAATCAATTAGATTTCATATATTTACGTAGGAATATCATAAGTTGATTTGGATCTCACAGCTGCAATAGATAGGAAGGACGTGCTTTTTTCCCACCCTTTTCTCCTTTTGTTGCTTTCTGTCTTTCTTGTCTCCTTGTCTTTCTTTAGCTGTCCTTTTACTTTTCTTCCCACCTTTTTTTTTCTCTCTTTTCTTTTCTTTTCTTTTCTTTTCTTTTCCTTTCCTTTCTTTTTCCGCTGATTACCTAATTCTCATCTCTCTTCCAGCTCCAGGACCCTTCTTCAGAGATACATAATTTGTGAATTTAAAATGATCAGTAATACATAATACTGAGAGGACTAATTTGAAAAAAAAAAAATATTTTATTAATCAAACAGCCCTTCCCAAAGTGAACTCCAAATTGGGCTTCTTGGGGCTATTCTCTGAGAGATTGGTTGGTGACCCTTCATCTGATGATATTCTTTCATAGCTACCACTTAAACATCTAGGCTCCATATCCTTCTGAGATTAATCGAAAAAATAAAAAATTATGTTAAGAAAAAGTAACAAAAATCAAATATAAAGTATAAATTAAAGAAAAGAAAAGATGAACAAAAATAGTAAGAGCTTTAACATGGAAGAAGTGTGTGTGCGTGTGTGTGTGTGTGTGAGAACTGTGGGGCTTGGGAATCAGAGGACATTTGACTCATCAGGGAGAGAATAAAAGAATAGTTATCAATATTAAAGAAACTTTGGAAGAGTACGTATAGAAAGACTGCTACAGTGTGCAACACCCCCCATAAAATTATTCCATATAATATATCATAGGTCTACAAATATGCACATACACACACACACATATTTACACACACATTCTTTTTATAAACATCATAAGAACTTCTTTTTTTTGGCATATATATAGAAACGTGAAAGGAGAAATTTAACCCTTAAAGATTTGAATGAGTCCTACTTAGGCCCTCTGAAATACTTTGACCTCTTTTTTGCACTTAATCATGTGGTTTAATAATAAAGAATATATACGCAAGTATATTAAGAGCTTGCTTCTACTTTGTTCATTCATTCAAAGGGAATATATATATATATATATATATTCCAGGGCCAACATTCTGAAGATATTTTGGGAAATAAAGGTTCTGAAACATTTGGTACCCGATCAATAAGAGCTGGTATATTTCCACCTGCAAAATCCTTTGGTTTGCCATGCAACCAAGCTTCCCTGCTAGAAATTTCAAACCCACAATGAAAGAATATTTTCCATCAGTGGAAGCCATGCAGAGAAGAAAAAGCAAAACCAACAACAAACACTGAGAAAAAAAAGAAGCCTATCTTTCACTGTCTTTGTTTATAGGCTCGAGATATACTAGCTTTTTTACATTTTGTAGTGCTGATATTGAAATAAAGTTGATCAAGAATACCACCACCCTCCCCCCCATGTGATTTTCCCATTACCCAACACTCCAAACCAAGCAATACGTTACAAAGGAAGTTTCAAAGGGCATATAGCTTTGGCACAAAGATGATTTCCACTAATGGGTCCGTCATCATCATCATCATATATACCTTATAGGTTTGAGACTAAGTTTTGGTATTCTCTATGTAGGACCCAGAAAAAAAAAATTTATAGCCTTAAAATAACCCCTTGTAAGCTATAAAAATTTGTGGCCCCACAAAATCCAAAGGAAAGAGATAGATATGATCTCCATTCTTTAGGTGGATTTTGTCAAGTGAGGATTCCCATGTCTTGGAATTGTAGGAGTTTTGGTGGGTTTCTTTTCACTCCCCTTTTCACCCACACACACACACCCACTAGATGTTTTCATCATAATTACCCCATCATGGAGTTTCAGTAATAGTGTGTTCATGGTTCTAGACAGACAGAGGAAATTAAAGCATATATATATATATAGTGAAATCGTTTTCTTCTTTTTGTGATTTCTTACCTAAGATTATGTCTCTATCTGTGAGAAAGCTCAGGTGTGTGTGTGTGTGTGTGTGAGAGAGAGAGAGAGAGAGAGATTATAGTACTCCGTTATAAGGCTTCATGAGTCCAACATTATCATTATGCGTAAATTTAAACAACATTCCTTCTTTTTGTTCTTTTCCTTTTTCTTTATATAGTTATATGTATCAAAGAAAGTTGAAAGCAAAAGAATAAATAAAGCAAGGACTGAGACGTTATGATGTACATTATTCTGTTGCATTGTAGTTTTCGGGTGTCTGAGTTCTTAATTAGTTTTTCCTTTTCTCTTATTCTTTTCTTCTTTGTAATAAAGTAGATATAAGTTTATTTCCAATATAATTAAACACCATGATATAGACCTTATACATGAAGATACTACTTTTTATATTGCTCCTTAGGTTTCTAGGAAGTAGTTCTTTTACAACACGAAGATCAGTTCCTAAAATGTGTTTTATATATGTATATATATCAATGATTTATTTTGTGTGTATATATATATACACTTTTTTTTAATCACAAACGGTGAAAAAAAACGCATTATTGTTAAATCATGAAACAATAAGTGGGTTTTCTAGGTTTACCTATGATCAATTATTATGTAAGGTTGATAATAAATACTTAAGAATATTGCCGTATGTAAAAGGCTAATATCAATATGAGAAGGAAATGGAGTGCATTAATATTTATATAAAATTGTTTTTAATTACCTTGAAGAATTGCTCCATAGGCCGCGATAATCTTTATCCTGATTAGCACTTGACCTATTTCCCTGGTGGGAAGATTGTTCTGACCTTCTCGAGTTTTGAATGTCAAACATTAAATCTTCTGTCGTATCACCGGACGACCCATTTTCATATGCATCTGATTGTCCTGATGAACCAAGAAAGGAAAAAAAAAAAGTTAAGAACTTAATAATATTGATAAATCAAGTTTTAACCAACAAAAATTATTAGCAAAAAAGGAAAAAAAAAAAGAGAGGGTTTTAATTAACCTGATGAAGCCGCTGCTCTATCTGTGGTCTTTACCGTCCGATACATCTGAAATGAAGTGTGCATTATGGATGTTAATCAATCTCATTAACAAAGTGTATATATATAAACAAAAAAATAATGTCATTTATTTTAATAGCCAAACAGAAAAGGAAAGAGGAAAGGAAAAAAAATTAAAGCAGTCTCCAACTCTACCGTACGGCTTTCTTGTATTTTTGACAACACACGATACAAGACGGTGCAAGTACATACAGAAAGCAAAGCATTTATACACATAGAACATGATATATATATATACATATATATGTATGCATGTATGTGTGTGTGTATGCATACATGCATGCATGCAGCGTTAACCATGGTTACACAAGTGTGGTCACACTTACCAATATTCAATCTGATCATCATGAAGATATCATTGAGAAATGATAATGTCCTGTACTTGTTTCTTTTTCCAATTTTTTTTTTTATTTCATAAACTTTTTTTTCTACAGAATGCAAGAGAGGAAAAAAAAAAAGATTTCTTATTCATTATAGACCGTGTAAGAGTCTGTCTCGGCTTGGCTACGAACTACGACTCATTTTTGAATTCCTTGGGCTTTGTCTTATTTGTTTTCTCTGAAATCGATAATCTTCTTTCTCTCTCTTCTCTCTCTCTCTAAGTTTACAAGTATAGTATTGAATTTCTTTTTTTTTTTTTTTTTGTTTCCTTTTATAACTTGGTTCATTCTTCCAAGCAAAAAAGCTGTTTATTAGCTTGCAGAAGCAGAACCCACATCAGATCTATATCTCTATATAGTAGAAAAAGAAGTGCTAAGGATTTCAGACACCCTTTGGAATTTGAAACGTATTGCATTAATTATAACTCCTTTCCCTCTAATGCAGGCCGTAAAAAAAAAAATCAAACAAAAAACACAAAACCTTCCCCTTTCTTTACTAGCTAGGTAGCTACAACTGCAAATAATGAGTCCAACACACATCAATGGAAGAGTTAAAAATTTTATCTATCTAATCAATAGATTAAGAAACAAAATTAAATTATCTCAATGCAAAGGAGGAAGAAGAATGATATGCATATGATCGGATTTATGAGAGATTAGTGAAGTGGTCTCCTACTACAGTACTACCGCTTTGTTCTCTCACCTGTAAATGAGATTTCACATGTGCGAGGGTCAAATCTTTAACATCCATTAGCTCAAGAACTGACTTTGGTGTAGCCCCTAAAATCCCCATCAAACAAATAGTAAACGCCAATCAGATATATGAGCCGATTATTTTCCCCATTTTTACTACTAAACCATTTGGTTGAAGAAAATACCAAATTAAATAAAATAAGAAAGTAGAGAATCATGATGAATTAAGCTTATAAGCTTACTTTCATGGCCACCCAAAAGCTCAACGGCATGAACAAAACGGGCGTGGAGCGTCGTCGTCCACCGCATCCGAGGGGCCCTCATGCTCCGTTTCGCCGGAAACCTGGAGAGGAACCTCGATCGCATCAGGCCGGCCTGGTGGTGGTGGTGGTGAGACTGAAACGGCGACGTGCTTGCCGTCGTACAGCCAGCTCCGCCGCCGCCGCCGTTGGCGAGGGAAGACGACAAGGAATTGGCGACTGTGTCGAGAGCCTGCGCCGCCGGAGAGAATGGGAAAGCCGATGAGGGAGGGTTTTGGTAGACCGGAATTCCCCTTATGGGTCTCAAGAATCCCAGCTCCTGGCTCAACCCTTGCTGCTGGTGGTGGTGAAACGCAGCGTTCTGATAGTGGTGGTGGTCATGATGAGAGTACAATGGGTTTTGATGTGGGAAAGTAGTAGAAGTATTAGTACTATTGTGGAAGAGGCTATTGCCGTTACCGTTTTGGAGGTGTTGTTGATGATGATATTGGTTATGATTATGATTATGATGATGATGGAGAAGAATATTGTTGGAGTTGGAGAGAGAGAGGTTGAAAGAGTTAGAGTTGATGCTAATGTTATTTGTGCTAGTGTTTATGATATTGTCCGCTTTGGAAGCCATTGAAGAAGATATGGAGTTTCTAGAGTCCAAAGCTCGCTTCCAAAACCCCAAATCCATGACCTCTTCTTCTGTGGCACCGGCCGTACTAGTTGTTGTCGTTGATGTTCTTCGCCAAGTCGATGTGGGTTTTGCGTTTGGAGGGCTGATTTGGAGCGACAAATCCGGTTGAGCTGGGAACAGCTCCATATCTTTTTTTGGTACGTAAAAAGCTAGTACAAAAACAACACCAAAAAGCAAAAATATATATAGGTGATAATCGAAGAAAAGCTTGCCTTCTTCAAGTCCTTAATTTCTTGTGTAATTCCTTTTTTTTTTCTTTTTTTTTTTCCCTTCTCTTCTTGTTAGCTATATAGAAGAGGAAAGGGTGTATTTGTCAAAAGGGTGAAGCCGTATATATGAACAAGTTTGGGCCGGGATGATAAGGGTTTTTGGCAATTCTGGTGGTGAGATTATTTCTTTCTGAGGGTTGTTTTGTTTTGTTTTTCGGATGGGATTTTGATCAATTTGGGGGAGTGGTTGCAGATTTTGGGATTGAGAGGAGGTAGTGAGAGAGAGAGAGGAGAGAAAGAAATGACAAGTTATGAAGTGAATGGTTGTTTCTTTTGTGTGAAGTATATGTGAGAAAATGACACTTGAGGAGCTTTGAGAGAGAAAGGGGGGGAGAGAGAGAGAGAGAGAGAGGTTTTATTTTTTTGGTGGACGTGGGGTGTAGGGGACTAGGGTAAGAAAGGAAGAAAAAGATGGAGAAAGAGAAAAAGAAAGTAAATGAGTTTTGGGACTTGATTCCTTTTTTACTACATCTCTTCTTTTTTTTTTTTTTTTGGCTATCTTTTTCTCAGGAGAAAAAAGAAGGAAAAGGAGAGAGAAAAAAAGGGGAATTATGTAAATCTACTTTAATTAACGTGTGGGTTTGTCCCTCAGCAAACCCACACTCCAACCTTTCTAACCAACGCACACACGCTCGTTGAACAGATTACCTTTGTTTGGGTTTTACTTGCCCTCTTTTACTTTACAAATCCTAAAATTTACATTTATTTTCCTCTACATCATAATATAAAAGCCCATGATTATGCACTAATTTCCACATTCTAGGGTTCAGTTATTTGTCCCCAGTTGCACCACTCATTGCCGTCATGATGATGATAATTTTTTTTTCTTTTCTTTTTATAAGAACAAACCCAATTCCTACAAATAGCATAATTAATTTCCCTTACATTTTATCTTTAGACCCACATTCTTTTTCAAAGAAAAAAAGTTTGAAAAAAAAATAACATTAGACCCACCAATTTTTTTCCCCTCAATAATGTCCCCAGAAAATTAAGGCACATATTTGTGGGCAGACACACGGATGGTCACCCCTCTGAGAGGGGCTGTGGCAAAGTCAAATTTACCTTTCTCTAAACAAAACCAGTGAGATGGGCCTAACAGGGTGAGCATGTCTTTTCAAGTAAGATGCCCTCCAGTCATCCAAAAGGACCCCCAAACATTCTGGGCACCTTCTATTTGTATCATGGACAAAGATTAAGTTATGTTTAAATCAGCCTACAAACTATAAAGAACAAACGGACAGTTTTTTTTTTTTTTTTAGATCTCACAAAAATTTACAATTACACCTTACCCCACGTTTTGGTTTGCTGATGACATTCTGTATATACCCTAAGAATAGGGGGTATGTTGGGGTACAGTGTTTACCAAAGTGCAAAATATTTGTAAAGATCTCCTCAACACCACCACCACCACCACAAACACCCACCCACCCCCCCCCCCTTCCCTTTTTTTTCTGGGTCGATAATATATACGTACATTAAATTTAGTCTCAACAAAATTTTACCGATCAAGGGCACCAATTTTTTGGAGCAGAGAAATAACTCTACAACCAAAATTAAATAGATCTACACTCATTTTTATAAGGACAGGTACGTAGCATTCAATTCTCTTTGGGAAGACTGTTTTCTTCTTGCAAGCTAAACGTGCAATATGCAGGAAGAGGCTGACTACTAGATGGGATTTTTTAGGAGCAGAAAACTTGAGGTTTCTTTAAAAAAAGTTTGTATTTTGATTAATAAAAGCTCCATATATGATTAAGTAAATTTATTCATAAGGAAAAATCCCTAATTATTATACATATATATATATATGTGTATGTATCTTTAATAGTATGTTATGTGAAGACAAACAAAACCTGCTGGTGTTACTGTTTTTCTATGAAATATAAACAATTATCATGCTGAAAGTAAAATATTTTTTTTTTATAAACAAATACCATATGTTATAGTAGGTATCATTTTATAAACAAAAGATAAAAAGATGGTTGGTAAAATTAATTCTAACTAAAATCTTTAGTTATTATAGCGTAAAACTTTTATATGCTCAGTAACTAGAAAAATATGGTATAATGTAAAGTTTTCATATGCTATAGCTTTCGGTTTAAAATTTTCATTTCTAATTACACTCCTTAAATACCCTAAAATATTAAGAGTGACAGATCAAACCCACAATCCCCCATTCAAAGCGCTTCCCAACCCCCTTTCATGTCATCGGACCAAAGAGTCTTAGGCCAACAGTAAAACATTATTGACCAGCAGTGAAATTCAAAAAATATATATATATTGATCAATGAAGTTTAATTGCAATATAGCTAGAGGACAAATAATTGATACTAGAATAACTTTAATTGCGAATAACTTGTTCCATTAGACAAGTGATTCAATTTATGTGGTCTGAATAAGTGCTGATAGTATGGTCCCAAGTGCTAAGTAATAATGGCACGTATAGTTCCTATACATTGTGAAGCAATTAGTAAAAACACGTACATTAGCTTATTGAATTTTTAGCTTGAAATCAGAAACATTAAATAGTAAAAAAAGGTAGTTGTAAAGCTAGAGAAATTATGGCTAGTAATGGCACTATCAAAGCTAGTCTGCGTGATAAATAAATTTGCTCTCTTGTTCAGGGCACATATTTTTGCGCTATAGTTGTGAATACTGTTCATTAATTATATTTATTTATTTCTTCTAGATAAACTTCAATTGCTCTTAGATAAAAGTGTTCAAGTCTTCGGAAAAATAAATAATTAAAGTTTAAGTGGAAAAAGTTTATTTACGGAAATCTAAAGAAATGCTGCTCTATATATGCCTTTCTTTTGAACCATAAAAAATATACCGTCAAATCATATTTAGACTTTTTTTTAATTATCATTGTTATTAGGGAAGCACAACTCAAAAGCGGCAGATTAAGCCGTTTTAAGGTCAATATTTTGAACTAGTTTTGTACTGAAAATAATGTTTTAGCATTACGTCTAGGTTGGTTTATAGTTTCCTCATGACTACTATTTATTATTACGCCTGTAGCTGTTTCATTAGTTGCTTAAAAATTCTTATTCCTTGAAAAAGGATATTGAAAGAAAGTAATTAATTAACAAGAAAAATGGTATAGATTTTTCTACTTGAAATTGATGGCAATACATATTACTGTTGACGGTGATCATATGCGGTGATAGTAATTAGATAAAAGAAGAAAAAAAGAAAAGATCATAATACAGTGACATGATAGCAACAGCTAGTACATATAGTTGCGAGGAGATATTTTATGTAATTCATAACAGAATAGTACTACTAGCAAAACTTAAATGGACAAAGAGTTTCAAGAGAAAAAAAAAATAAGAAGGCTGATCAAGTTAGGTTTTAATTATATGCTAATGATAATTGTTTTGTGTTGATAATAATAGCAGCAATTGAAAGAAGTGAAAGGTCAGATACGCTTGAATAAATCAATTTAAAATGTTATAGCTGTGCTTTGATTTTCTTTTGTCACTGGTTTTGATTAAAAAAAAGGAAAATAAAAACTTGCAGTCTTCATACATTCTTATATTACTTTTCGATTTTCATATTTTTAAACATAATTATCAAATGCTTTTAACCCATGTCTTAAAAATATTAGGTCAGATATCCCTTCAATGCTTTTGATATGGTAACAAACAATAAATTTGTTTAGGATATATATATATCTAGACTCATATATGTAATACACAATTAACTACAATTCTTATGTGCAATATAAAATCTATTTGCCAATATCCTCCTCTGACCATATCGGCTTAATTAATTAATTATCTTGCTCTTTAAATAAAATAGAACAAGCAGGAAACTTGATTGCATGTGTATAAATCATTAAATAGTTGATATCTAACATTTGATCATAATAACAAAATTTTGGCATGATTCATGTGTATTCAGATTATTATTATTAACCATTTTGTCATGTTCCAACAAGGTTTATAGAAACCTTTCTAATTAATCCTATAAAAAAAAAAAAGATTCAGGGATGAGAAGGGTGGGAGACAATATATTCAGCAGTGAAAAAAAAGTACTTTAGATGGTTTGTAAATAAATGAGAAGTAAAAAGTTATTTGATTTTGTGCTGGCTTATTCGGTTGTTATAATATCCACCATATATATGTAGGTCCTATATTGGCTTGCCCTCTTCTTGTCGGTGTAAAAAACTGTTTCTTAATTAGAAAAGAAAATTGTGGTTATAATTGAATCATTTGAATGACCTACGTATAATAAGCAAAAATGGGCAATATATATACCTTTTTGACTTTAATATTTTGAAAGAACAGTTAGCAGTTAAGTATATATGTCTATTGGTTGACATGTCTAACTATATTACACGTACGTTAGCTAATTTTTATGATTTTACTTACAGAAATAAACGGGCCAATGCAATTAATTTAAGGAGGATTTTCATAAATACTGTCTTTTAAGGCTTATTATTTTTTTTTTATAAATGACACATATGCTTATTTGTGACACAACTTAACATATAATATAAATGTAGTATAGCATGAATAAACATAACTTTCAAAAATGTGGCATAACATGTAATTTTCTTTTAATTTAATTGAGAAAATTTATTTAAGAAAAGGAAATAACAATGAATTAATAGATTATATTATTTATAAGGTTAATTTCATAAATAGTTCCTGTGTTTTACCCTCAATCTCATTTTAAAAAGTCCAACTCTGGTCCTTAACCTATTCATTTGTTTAAGTTTAGGTTCCTCTATTAGTTAGGTATTAAATAGTCAATAGAAAATTTTTAAAATACCCACTTTAGTCTCTAACCTTTTAGTTTGTTTCACTTTGGGTCCCTCTATTATAATGAACAGGGACTAAAGTGAAAAACTAAATATAAAGATTTTGATGCAAGTAATTAAAAAACAATTTCATCATATAATGTTAGTAAGATGAGTTTTAATTTAGAATAAAATAAGTTGTCTTTTTAATACCAGTATATAAATATTGAATAATCATGCATTTTAAATAATAAGTTATGTGTTAAGATCTTTAAATGTATACTGTGCTAAAATTATAATCATAATTTTTAACATCATATTTGCTATATATACATGTATATATATGATATACTAACATTAAATATTTAATTTTACCTTTTTCTAGAAAAGAATTAAAGCTCATCAAGATAATAATGTGGTCTTTTATTATAGTTACATGAATTAAAATCATTGTATTTAGTTTCTCACTTAGTTTTTTTTTTTTAAAAAAAATTTTGATAATACTTTGCTAATGGGGGGACCAAAAGTGAAATAAAGTAATAGTTTAGGGATCAAAGTGAGACATTGTATGAATATTTTGTTAAATATTTAACACTTACTGATGGATGGACCAAAATTGATATACAATTGTAACGCGCAAAGTTTTCTTTTAAAATATTTACATTATTTTTAAATGCTAAACCTAATCATTTTTACTTATATATATAAAAATTAATTCTAATATTTTAATCTCATGACCTAACTTGGTCATTATCTAAATGTAGATCTCAATATATGAGTCGTAGCTCTCCAAGGTAAACTGAGCAGAGGAAGGAAAGAAAGGAGAGGCATAGAGAGGAAAAATACCTCTCCCTTCAAAATCATTGGTGAGCATTTGCAGTCTATTTTCGACGTGATTGGTACCATTAGAAAGCTATCGATGAGCAAGTCTAATGACGTGTTGAGTTGTCGACGATTCAAATCATAGCCATTAGAATCGCCAGTCAAAGTTTTGAGAACGTCGAATTTTTGACTGTCATAACTTTTCCGTCCTGCATCCGATTCGGACTATTTTGTCTCTACGGACTCACAAAAACAAGAGGATAAAAATTACACTAGTTTTGCATGTGAAATAGCGTTGGAAAATAGTCATTGGAGCTACAAATTCTAGCCACCATTAGGGCCAACTTCAACAAATGCCTTCCCGACCACAATTTTTCTCACCATCACTGCCAAAATACTCAGAGGACTTTGGGCATCAAAACGCACTCATTAATTTGATAGCACCACTGTCCTTTGGTTGAAAATTGAAGGCAATAATGTTTGTTGTTTTACCCAAACTTTGACCCCTTCAAATTTGACCACCCAGACCAAATTAAAAGTTCTAATATGTTCAATGGGTGATGGGTAGTGTATGGCCTACCTTAATTTCAAGAAACAGTTGCCAATATCATGAGATTTATAACCGTCGGAGTCCAAGGCCAACCGCCAATGGAGTAAAGCTAGCATGTCAATGCTGGTCTGTAACGCCCCTATATGGGGGTTAACAGTTTTTAATGAGATAAAATAAAAATAAATAATAAAAGTAAAACCTTAAAAATAAAATTTGCCCGGGACTTAAATGAAAACTCTCAACTCAAAAATAAAAATATAAACAATAAATAAACCACAGTTTTAATGTAGCACCTTAAATTTAATAATATAAACTGTTGTCATCATCATTTTAACCCTCAACACATTGTAATACAGTCACAGAAAGTAACAATTGATGCTTACATTATCATGAAGAACATTCTCAACAATTGAAGCAGTCCCAATGTAATATAGCTACATCACTTCCTCAACTATATTTCTCGTAGCCACCTCACACTTAGTGAGTCCTGAAAAGATAAAAATATAAGGGTATGAGCAACACTATGCTCAGTAGAGAAAGCCATTACTCACCTTTAGGTTTTTATCATTACCACATTAAAACCTGCATGGTTAGTAAGTCACATCATATTCCAGATTATGAGGTTTATTATGATCACATCTTATGGATACCATAGTTAATCATTACCAAGTGTCATAATTACACATTTATACAAATATTACCAATCATCATTGTTCCTAGGTATCCATGTTAAATTGAGTATCACTCAACTCATCGAAACTCAAATGGGCGCACTTGATCACCCTATAAACATTCCAAGGGTGTTCCGGTGAGGGGACATCAAGCCCCGAGTCCTCACCAAATCGATTCCTGTACAGTGTGTTCTGGGACTTTCAACCCAAGGAAGCGTCATCGCCTTCCCCCTATTTTACCTTTTAGGGTATTCATGCCCAAGGACGTAACCGTCGCCCTCTTCATGTCTCACAATTTCTCTATATTGAATCATTATCAATAGATTTAGTTTTCCTAACCATGCTTCTCAATTTATAACATGTGTCAATTCATTATGTTCCTCGCCGTACAATACAAGACGAGTCCATGTCATAGTTTCATATGTGATAATCATATAATATCAGTTCAACATAGATATATATATATTGCGGCAAAACAATCAATTTTAATTCTATAAAAACCTCACAAAAGATGAGTAATAGAATCCCTACCTTTCAAGCTTATCAACAGTCTCTTAATCCTGGAATCAATTAACGTTAGCTCCATACTCCCTTGATCCTAAGGCGTGCATAAGGACAATTAAAACTAAAGCACAACATACAACTACATTCATAAAATTCATTTTAATTTAATCTTAGAATTTCAAGAAATAACCACTGCCCATAGAGGTATTACAAAGTTTAACAATATAAATTTTCTGTCTAGGGCATATACACTTAGACTTCATACATATGCTTCAAAATAGCAACAAACATATACTTAGGTTTAAGAACGCAAATTTGAATAATCCTTTAGTATAAAAGAAAATTTATAAATGAAAGACTAAATTTGTTCATAAGATTCTAACCTCGGATTATGGTTAGTTGGAAGCTTGAAATGGCTTCAAAACAGGTTCCTTTACTTCGGTATGACTGAAATTCTTGCTCAAATGGAGGTGATGGTGGCTGATTTTTATGGCTGCCTTGAAGAAGTTCTCTAAGTATTTTGCTTCAGCAAAGAAATGAGAAGAAGAGTGTGGGAACCGTGGAAGAAAAAGGAAGAAAAGATGAAGTCTTTGAAAAGAAGTGATAGAAACAATTATAGAGGAGACATGTTGAAGCATGTCACGGAGGAAATAAAGAAAATGAGGGTCAAGAGTAGTTGGAAAAGATATCCTTATGTCTCATCTAAAGACTTTAACACACATAATGCCAATATGACATTTTTGAGATTTATTAGAAGTTCTAAGGCTTTTTAGTAATCATACTAAATAAATATAGGAGAATTTTAGAAAATTTAAAAATAGATAAAAATAAATATTATAAAATAAATTTAAATGAAGCAATTTTTTTTTTTGTACATTAAAAATTAATTTAATTACCTCAATACCCGTTAGAAGAATAACGGGTGTCACATGGTCAAACTTGGTCAACATTGGTCAAACGGTCAACGTCGGTCAAACTCATTAAATCTGGTCAAAGATGGTCAATAGTTGACCTGACCTCCGATTGATGATTCGAGACCACCTACTAACTCGTTTCGATATTTCAAACACAATCACGACCTCTATTTAGGTTAATTCAATTTTATCAAAATCATTCGATATCGAATGCATGCAAAGTGAGGCAAAATAGATTGATGGAATAGAGACTAGAATAAGTAGCAGTTGCTTTAAGAATATCTGTAAATCATTCCTAGCCATCCACATTTCCTTCAGGATTCGTTTTGAGGTAGGGATTCTATTACTCAACTTTTGTGAGTTTTTATTTAATTAAATTGATGATTTAATTTTCCAAGAAAAATTATATATATGTATATATATTATTTTTGTCATTATAATTATATGAACATCATATGGATAATTGTATGGACTCGTCTTGTAATATACAACGTCGTCAGAATTGATTTTGACATAACTTTAAACATAACGTGATACAAGAAGCATGGTCATGTTAAATAGACTCTTGTATACTAGTAAGAAATTGAAATACAATAATGTTACATGTAGAGACATGGATTAAGAATATATAAGCCCATATAAAATGAATAAAAATGTGTAACATAAACAGGGCAACGCTTACGTCCTTTATCTAGCACACCCTACCCGAAAATTGAATATAAACTAATATATAAATGATAATGGATATGCGGATCTTGCATAATCTTGTTATAATATATGTATATATATGTTATACAAACATGGTAATTATTAAACATCCACCGGTTATGGACATAATGGGCTTGTTAAGATTTATTAATGATGTATTGATGAATAAGCTAACCACGCAGGTTCAATATGGTAAGTAATAGAAACAAAGGGTGAGTAATGGCTTCCCCACTAAGCATGTTGTCACTCATTCCCCTATATTTTTATTTTTTTAGGATTTATAAAGTGTGAGGTGGCAACGAGAAAAATAGTTAAAGAAATTATATATCTAGATCTAGTTGGAATTGCTTTATTTGCTAAAAATGTTCCTCATTATGATGTAAGCATCATATGTTTCTATCGTGACTATATTAGGTTGTCTTAAAGATTGAAATAATGATGATGAATTAAAGGTGTTGCATTAAACTGTGATTTTGTTATTTTTTTTATGTTTTCTTTAATTTTGAAAATTTTCATTTGTCTCGGGCAAATTTTTTTGAAGTTTTAGAAGTTTTATTTTATTTTCCAACCTTTTATTTAATTTATTAAAAACTACTAATCCCCACTTAGGGACGTTACAAAGTAATAGATTAAGGACTAAAATGAGATTTTTTAAATATCAAAGGACTAAAATCGGACTGAAAGTAAAGGGATTACCCCTACTTATAGAAAAGGGCATTGAATGATATCTAGGAAAAATAAGGTAACCAAACAGAACACATTTTAAACCTCTTTAAACAATTTATCAAAAAATAACACAAACTTCTTTTATTTCAAATGTGTCCGTAGATAATTTCAGGTAGAGATGTTTAAGATACTTTTGACTACAGTCATTAAAAGTTTGTTGTATACGTCATAATATATAGTGCATTTATGCAGATTACTGCGTCTCGTAAAATCGAAATGATATGCAAAGAAAACGATCTAGATAGTGCCAATTAAGTTTACGCATAGGTAGAATTGGAAATTATTTGGGGTGGGAGGGGAGAGAGGAAATAAAAGAATCGTTATAAATTTTAGGAGAATTTGTGATAGCAATCTTTAATTACGTGATTTACCCTTGTATTTTTACACTTCAAAACAGTTTATCATCTATTCCTGAAAACTACAGTGTACCTTTCACATTTGAACTTTCGATTTCAATGTTAACACGTTGACCAAAAAAGAAATTGGAGAAAATATTCAAATAGCTAAAGTACCCTTCTAATAAGCCTTGTCTACAAGTACAATCAAGGTTTCTTTCTTTTTTTGCTTTTTTTTTTGCTCATAATCCTAGGCACACATCTAGCCTCAAGCAGAAAGTACGTAAGCACAACTCAAATGGAAAAAAAAAAAAAAAATCATCTTTCACTTCCTTAGTTCTTGTTGGCCTCATTATATGGGGTCAATGTCAATGACCTCGCACTAGCTATAGGACTGCGCTCCTCATGTAAGATATGGCGATTGGCCACGTACATGAAGCATGATCAGCATGTATAAGGAGGGCTTCCTTGTTGCACTGTATCACACTAGGAAGTGAGCCTCGTGCTTGACTTGATCTATGCAATGGAACTAGCTTGTCTCCTTTGAGCCAGCCTGATGCCAATTAGAATAAGGAAGCCCGCCTTGTAGGAAAAGACTTGTGTAGATCTATTTGATAACCGAAAAATAAAGTAAGGCACCTTAATTTGATGTGTGACACCTGTTATTCTCTTAACGGGTATTAAGGTAATTAAATTACTTTTTAGTGTGCCAACCAAAAATTTGCATCATTTAAAATCTATTTCACAATATTTATTTTTATCTATTTTTAAATTTTCTAAAATTCTCCTATACTTATTTAGTATGTTTACTGAAAAGCCTTGAAACTTCTAATAAATTTTGAAAATGTTATTTTGGCATTATGTGGGTTAAAGTCTCCAGATGAGACATGAGGATATCTTTCCCAACTACTCTTGACCCTCATTTTCTTTATTTTCTCCGTGACATGCTTTAACATATCTCATCCATAATTGCTTTTATCACTTCTCTTCAAAGACTTCAACTTTTCTTTTTCTTTTTTTTTTTTCCACGGTTCCCACACTCTTCTTCTCATTTCCTTGCTAAAGCAAAATACTTAGAGAACTTCTTAAAGGCAGCCATAAAAATCAACCACCATCACCTCTATTTGAGCAAGAATTTTAGCCATACCGCAGTCAAGGAACCTGTTTTGAAGCCATTTCAAGCTTTCAACTAGCCATAATCTGAGGTTAGAATCTTATGAATAAATTTAGTCTTTCATTTATAATTTTTTTTATATACTCAAGGATTATTCAAATTTGCGTTCTCAAACCTGGGTATATGTTTTGTTGCTATTTTAGAGCATGTGTATAAAGTCTAAGTGTATATGCTGTAAACATAAAATTTATATTGTTAAACTTTGTAATACTTTTATGGGAAGTGGCTCTTTCTTGAAATTCTGGGATTAAATGAAAATGAATTTTGTAAATTGGTTTAATGTAACACCCTTATGTGGGGGTTAACAGTTTTAAATAAATAAAAATAATTTTAAATTTTATATTATTTAAATCAATTAAACAATGCCCATGGGTCTTTAAACAACAAGAAAAATAAAAATAAACGTTTTAAATACAAACCACAGTTTTTAGTGTAGCACCAAATATATATAATTACAGTCATCATCACCATAGTACAATTCCCAAATAACTTAACACAGCCATAAAAAAAATAATACAACTCTTACATGTTGTAGATAAGTTGTAATTAAACAGGGTCTTCTAACACGAAAACAGCAGGATTGTTTTCGTTTATTCCTCTTCAAATATGTTGCACTGAGTTCCACCTGAGATATGAAGATATGATAGGGATGAGCATCGACATGCCCAGTAGGGAAATCATGACTCACCTTATGGTTTATCCATTACCACATTAAAAACTGCATGGTTAGTAGGTTACATCATATTCCAGATTATGAGGTTTATTATGATCACATCTTATGGATACCGTAGTTAATCATTACCAAGTGTCATAATTACACATTTATACAAATATTACCAATCATCATTGTTCCTAGGTATCCATGTTAAATTGAGTATCACTCAACTCATCGAAACCCAAATGGGCGCACTTGATCACCCCATAAACATTCCAAGGGTGTTCCGGTGAGGGGACATCAAGCCCCGAGTCCTCACCAAATCAATTCCTGTACAGTGTGTTTTGGGACTTTCAACCCAAGGAAGCGTCATCACCTTCCCCCTATTTTACCTTTTTGGGTATTCATGCCCAAGGACGTAACCGCCGCCCTCTTCATGTCTCACCATTTCTCTATATTAAATCATTATTAATAGAGTCAGTTTTCCTAACCATGCTTCTCAATTTATAACATGTGTCAATTCATTATGTTCCTCGCCGTACAATACAAGACGAGTCCATGTCATAGTTTCATATGTGATACTCATATAATATCAGTTCAACATAGATATATATATATTGCGGCAAAACAATCAATTTTAATTCTATAAAAACCTCACAAAAATGAGTAATAGAATCCCTACCTTTCAAGCTTATCAACAATCTTTTAATCCTGGAATCAATTAACGTTAGCTCCACACATCCTTGACCCTAAGGCATGCATAAGGACAATTAAAACTAAAGCACAACGTATAATCACATTCATAAGTGAGTTATGTGTAAACCCGTCTACTAGTGCCATTAAAGTATTTTTATGCATTAAACATGGAGAAAATGCATACTAAAAACTAAGTTTAGATTAAAGAAAACCTACCTCAAAACTTCTTTGAAAAGCACCAAAGTTTGGGTTATCAATCAAGCTTGAATTAACCTTAAAACCGCCTCGATCATCGTTGGGAATTATAATTGTCTTGGCCACAAAGAGAGCTTTGTGCTCTATGTCTTTAGTTAGAAATTTGAAGTGAGAAGGGAGAGAATGAGAACTAGAGAAGAAGGTGGTGATAGTTAAATAAAAAGATATCAAAATGCTTAAGAGGAATGAGATGTTTACGGGAAAAAGTTGTAAGAAGAAACAAAAGAGTCTTAAAGGAAAATATCATCTTGTCTCCCATGAAGACTTTTAGCAAATAATGCCAACATAATTGAGGGGATAATTGGAGTGAATTATAGAAGAAGATAAGGAAATAATTAATTAGGTGGTTGAGAAATATCTCCATGTCTTCTATGAATTGACGGAAAATAATTCAATGTCCCCTTCGGATACCTTTAGCAAAATGAGAAGAAGTCTATATAATTGAGCAATAATTTAGGGAGACAAGATTGGTAGAAGTAAGTGTTGGTAAGTTTTGAATGTTTCTTAGGAAGACTTGGTAAGAAAATACTAAAATGGTATTTTTTTTAAATGATCATAAACAACTTAGTAATTTTAAATAGTCACATTTTATTCATTAAATTTTACAAAATTATGCCCGTTAAAAATACGGGTGTTACAGCTCTCCCCTCCTATAAAAATTTCGTCCTCGCAATTTCGTACACTGATTACAATGTTAAAACAAATATGGGTACTTTTCTCTCATTTCAGATTCAAGTTCCCATGTGGCTTCCTCCACATCATGGTGTTGCCACATCACTTTCACCAGAGGAATTCCACGACGACGTAATAATTTTATTTCATGATCCAGTATTTGAACTGGAATTTCTTCATAATTCGTATCTCCTTGAATTGGCACATCTGTCCACATGATCACATGTGAAGGGTCGGGTTCATACTTTCTCAACATCGATACATGAAACACATTATGTACATGAGACAATTGTGGTGGTAGGTCTAAACGGTATGCCAACGTTCCAATGCGTTCCACAATCTCAAACGGTCCTGTATACCTTGGTGCTAACTTTCCTTTAACACCAAATCGAGATACACCTCGTTTTGGTTTCACTTTTAAGAACACAAAGTCTCCGATCATGAACTCTAAAGGTCGCCTCCTCTTATCTGCATAACTCTTTTGTCGACTTTGAGCTGTCTGAAGACGTTCGCGAATAATCTGGATCTTGTCCGTTGTTTCTCTGATAAACTGAGGCCCAAGTTCAAGACGCTCTTCCTTTTCAGCCCAACACAATGGAGATCTACAAGGTCTACCATATAAGGCCTCATATGGAGCCATTCTAATACTTGCTTGGTAACTGTTGTTATATGCGAATTCAACATATGGCAGCTGTGCAGCCCAATTTGTTCCAAAGTCCAGCACACAAGCCCGAAGCATATCCTCGAGAATCTGAATGACACGTTCAGATTGTCCATCTGTTTGAGGATGAAAAGCTGTACTAAAATTCAATTGAGTTCCCAAGGCCCTCTGCAATCCTCTCCAAAATTTCGACGTGAAACGTGTATCTCTATCGGAAACTATTGACATTGGCACTCCATGCAATGTCACTACCTTTTCCACGTACAATTGACATAATTTTGAGACACTATAATTAGTTCTGATTGGGATGAAGTGGGCTGTCTTAGTTAAACGATCTACAATTACCCAAACGGCGTCATGCCCTATTTGAGTCTTAGGAAATCCAGTAACAAAGTCCATTGTCACATGATCCCACTTCCATTCTGGAATAGGTAAGCTCCTCAACTCGCCTCCAGGCTTTTGATGTTCCGCTTTAACCTGTTGGCACGTCATGCACTTAGAGACAAAGGTTGCTACATCTCGTTTCATTCCTCGCCACCAGTATTGTCGTTTTAGATCCATATACATTTTTGTGCTTCCAGGATGAATAGCAAACTTTGAACGGTGAGCCTCATCTAGCACCGCATGCCTGAGATATGGATCCTCTGGAACAACTAATCTTCCTTTGTAAAGTAAAAATCCTTCTGGCTCAATCTGCCATCCATCCAGTTGTTCTCCATTTTGTATTTGTTTCCAAACCCTACGTAATCCTTCATCGTGCCATTGTCCTTGTTTTACTTTCTGAATTAACGTAGGAGTTGCTATCACATTGAATAAGAAAGCTCTCTCGTTATCTTCATAATATTGCAAGTTGAAGTCGGCGATAGTGACTCGTCTCCAATCTTCCAATGCTAAACTGGCTATACGTCCGTTGTTCTTACGACTTAGAGCATCTGCCACGGCATTTGCTTTTCCAGGATGATATTGGATACTAAAGTCATAGTCCACCATGTACTCAGTCCATCTTCGTTGCCTTAGATTGAGATCCTTTTGAGTAAACAAATATTTCAGACTTTGATGATCTGAATATAGCTCGAACTTTGCGCCATATAGATAACATCTCCAAATTTTGAGTGCGAAAACCACAGCAGCTAACTCAAGATCATGTGTGGGGTAGTTCCTCTCATGGGGTTTCAACTGGCGTGAGGCGTAGGCAACTACTCGTCCATGCTGCATTAACACACAACCCAAACCGTTTCTTGAGGCATCAGTGTATACTGTGTAAGGCTCCTCGTTGTTAGGTATGATCAGCACAGGTGCACTAGTGAGTCTTCGTTTCAGTTCCTCAAATGCTTCTTCACATTTATCATCCCACACGAACTTGACATTCTTCCTTGTGAGTTTTGTTAATGGAGAAGCAATCTTTGAAAAATTCTCTACGAAGCGTCGATAGTATCCAGCTAGTCCGAGGAAACTTCGAATCTCTGACACGTTCTTTGGTCGTTCCCAATTTAGCACTGCTTTAATTTTGGAGGGGTCCACTGAGATGCCTTCTTCAGAGACAACGTGTCCAAGGAACTTGACCTTCGTCATCCAGAAATCACATTTTTCTCTTTTTGCATAAAGACCATGTTCTCTCAACGTTTGTAGAGCGATCCTCAAATGCTCAGCATGTTCTTCTTCGTTTTTAGAATAGATCAAGATATCATCTATGAAAACAATGATAAATTGATCTAAGTACGGTCGAAAGACACGGTTCATCAAGTCCATGAAAGCCGCTGGTGCATTAGTCAACCCGAAAGGCATGACAAGAAACTCAAAATGACCGTAGCGAGTCCGAAAAGCTGTCTTTGGAATGTCCTCTTCTCTTATCTTCAGTTGGTGATATCCGGATCGTAAGTCAATCTTTGAGAAATAGCAAGATCCTCCTAACTGATCGAACAACTCATCAATTCGGGGTAGAGGGTACTTGTTCTTGATAGTCAATCGATTAAGCTGGCGATAATCGACACAGAGCCTCAACGATCCGTCATGTTTCTTCACAAAAAGTACTGGAGCTCCCCAAGGTGATGTACTTGGTCGAATAAATCCTTTTTCCAGTAATTCGTCCAACTGCTTCCTCAATTCCACTTTCTCAGCAGGTGCCATTCGATACGGGGCAATAGAAACAGGCGCTGCTCCTTGAGTTAAGTCGATGACAAACTCAATTTCTCTATCAGGCGGAAGTCCGGGCAATTCATCTGGAAAAACATCTGAAAATTCGTCCACCACAGGAGTGTGAGAGGATAGGTCACTCTTCTTTAGTTCTCCATCTGAAGCAAAGATCGTCCCAAGATTGGTGAAATTCCTTCGTCCTCCAATACAAGCCTTTAGCACCGGGGCTGGCGTCACTGTTCCTGTTTTTGCCTGAAATTCGATGACTTGTCCATTCTTGGTGAATAAAGAGACACGTTTCCTATGACAATCTACTATTGCCTGGTATTTAGTTAGCCAATCCATTCCTAAGATTACATCAAACTCTGTCATAGTTATTACATATAGGTCAGCCGATAGTTTATGTTCTCCTATAACAATACACACTGATTTACAAATTATGGATACTTCAGCTATCCCGCCCATTGGTGTACTAAGGGTTAATGATGAACTACATGTCTCAGTTTCTAATTGTAGTACGGAAGCAAATAACATAGATATAAATGAATGAGTGGCACCAGTGTCAAATAATACATGAGCCCAAGAATGAGACACGTGAATCATACCGTCTACAACTGAGTGATCAGCCTGTTTTCCTTGTCCAGTTGTAGCCGTAATTGCATAAGCTTGTGCTGGTTCTTTTCCTTTATCACTTTTTCCTCGGTTTCCTTGGCTACTACTAGCCTTATTATTATTTCTCCCAGAAAAATATGGCCTTTGATTCACTGAGCCTTGTGGAGTCGGTTGGAAGTTCTGATTAGCATAAAAATTGGAACCCTGTGGCCGCTGTTGATAGTTGTACTGAGGCTGGAACCCTCGAGGTTGAGTTACTGAGACTTGGGAAGCTGGAGTGTTTTGCTGAGGCGCTCCACGATTTTGACTCCCTCCCCAAACAGTGGAGCCAAAATGACTTCCTTGTGGCCTTGGTGCAAAGGATGATTGTGTAGGGCGGTTAGGGCAATTTCTCCTCAGATGTCCCACTTGTCCACAGTTATGACAAGCATACGGTTGGAAACGACCACTGCCAGAAGATCCACCACCAATAGTCACTCCACTATGCTGAATGACTTGCCCTTGTGACTTCTCTTTCTTACTTATTTTCCTTTGACGCCCACCAGAACCCTTATACTCTCCATAGGAGTTATTTAGTTCTGTCTCTGCCCGCTGTGCCGCAGCTACAAGATCAAGAAAATCTGTTGATGGAACAGCAGCTATCATTTGTCTGATTTTCGGCCTCAGGTTATTTCTAAATTTTTCGCATCTCGCCATTGGATCCGATACAGCCCCGGGATTGTAGCGAGACAATTCTATAAATCGAGCATGGTATTCAGCAACTGTTGTATCTCCCTGCACCAGGTTTTCAAATTCTCGCATCATTGCTTGCCTATGGCTCTGAGGAATATAGGTGTTGCGAAAAATGGTTTCGAACTGCTCCCATGTAAGATTCGGCACGTCATAGTCGTCTTTCTGAAGATCCCACCATTCTTCGGCTTTACCCTCAAATATATATGTTGAAAAGCTAACCCAATACTCCCGTGGAATCCTCAAGGTGTCCAACTTCTTTTTGACTGCCTTTAGCCATTGTTCTGCTATGACCGGGTTAGGTTCTCCACTAAATGTGGGTGGTTTCTGCTTCATAAACTCCTTCAACAGAGTTAGATGTCGTTGTTCGGGATCACGAACCTCCACAGGTCTTTGCACATTTTGTAATGCTTGAAGAATTTGTCCTAAATTATTTACTTCTGGTGCAGCTGGCGGGGATTGTGTTGCATGTCGTAGTTGCTCATCTTCTTGAGCTTGTTCCATCGGTTCCGGTTGCTCAACTTCTTGAGCATGTTCAACCGGTTGTGACAGCTCAGACGATTGCATTTGACGTCTTGGTGGCATAGTTTCTACTGGCTGCGAAAATTTAACTAGGATCAGTACCAAATGATGATGACATTAACACCTAACTTTAAAACTATTCCCAAAGATTAATTTTTAAGGTGGTGCTATACCCCCTAGGTTAATCGAACCTAGGCTCTGATACCAAAAATTCTGTAACACCCCTATGTGGGGGTTAACAGTTTTAAATAAATAAAAATAATTTTAAATTTTATATTATTTAAATCAATTAAACAATGCCCATGGGTCTTTAAACAACAAGAAAAATAAAAATAAACGTTTTAAATACAAACCACAGTTTTTAGTGTAGCACCAAATATATATAATTACAGTCATCATCACCATAGTACAATTCCCAAATAACTTAACACAACCATAAAAAAAAATAATACAACTCTTACATGTTGTAGATAAGTTGTAATTAAACAGGGTCTTCTAACACGAAAACAGCAGGATTGTTTTCGTTTATTCCTCTTCAAATATGTTGCACTGAGTTCCACCTGAGATATGAAGATATGATAGGGATGAGCATCGACATGCCCAGTAGGGAAATCATGACTCACCTTATGGTTTATCCATTACCACATTAAAAACTGCATGGTTAGTAGGTTACATCATATTCCAGATTATGAGGTTTATTATGATCACATCTTATGGATACCGTAGTTAATCATTACCAAGTGTCATAATTACACATTTATACAAATATTACCAATCATCATTGTTCCTAGGTATCCATGTTAAATTGAGTATCACTCAACTCATCGAAACCCAAATGGGCGCACTTGATCACCCCATAAACATTCCAAGGGTGTTCCGGTGAGGGGACATCAAGCCCCGAGTCCTCACCAAATCAATTCCTGTACAGTGTGTTTTGGGACTTTCAACCCAAGGAAGCGTCATCACCTTCCCCCTATTTTACCTTTTTGGGTATTCATGCCCAAGGACGTAACCGCCGCCCTCTTCATGTCTCACCATTTCTCTATATTAAATCATTATTAATAGAGTCAGTTTTCCTAACCATGCTTCTCAATTTATAACATGTGTCAATTCATTATGTTCCTCGCCGTACAATACAAGACGAGTCCATGTCATAGTTTCATATGTGATACTCATATAATATCAGTTCAACATAGATATATATATATTGCGGCAAAACAATCAATTTTAATTCTATAAAAACCTCACAAAAATGAGTAATAGAATCCCTACCTTTCAAGCTTATCAACAATCTTTTAATCCTGGAATCAATTAACGTTAGCTCCACACATCCTTGACCCTAAGGCATGCATAAGGACAATTAAAACTAAAGCACAACGTATAATCACATTCATAAGTGAGTTATGTGTAAACCCGTCTACTAGTGCCATTAAAGTATTTTTATGCATTAAACATGGAGAAAATGCATACTAAAAACTAAGTTTAGATTAAAGAAAACCTACCTCAAAACTTCTTTGAAAAGCACCAAAGTTTGGGTTATCAATCAAGCTTGAATTAACTTTAAAACCGCCTCGATCATCGTTGGGAATTATAATTGTCTTGGCCACAAAGAGAGCTTTGTGCTCTATGTCTTTAGTTAGAAATTTGAAGTGAGAAGGGAGAGAATGAGAACTAGAGAAGAAGGTGGTGATAGTTAAATAAAAAGATATCAAAATGCTTAAGAGGAATGAGATGTTTATGGGAAAAAGTTGTAAGAAGAAACAAAAGAGTCTTAAAGGAAAATATCATCTTGTCTCCCATGAAGACTTTTAGCAAATAATGCCAACATAATTGAGGGGATAATTGGAGTGAATTATAGAAGAAGATAAGGAAATAATTAATTAGGTGGTTGAGAAATATCTCCATGTCTTCTATGAATTGACGGAAAATAATTCAATGTCCCCTTCGGATACCTTTAGCAAAATGAGAAGAAGTCTATATAATTGAGCAATAATTTAGGGAGACAAGATTGGTAGAAGTAAGTGTTGGTAAGTTTTGAATGTTTCTTAGGAAGACTTGGTAAGAAAATACTAAAATGGTATTTTTTTTAAATGATCATAAACAACTTAGTAATTTTAAATAGTCACATTTTATTCATTAAATTTTACAAAATTATGCCCGTTAAAAATACGGGTGTTACATTTAAATATTTAAAAAGTAGACATCCTAAGCTTCCTAACGAGCTATTATAAGCCTAAATTGGAGTTGTATTTTATTTTCTATGAATTTTTTAATTTTCAGATTGGAAACTAGTAAACCTGCCAATGACAATATACCGCTCGTTTATGTTAAGTAAACCACCTGTTAACCTGTGTGATGATTGTAGATAGTGAACCTATCCTTTTTGCAAAAGTATATTGCCAGTTTGCCATGGTATACCAGCTGCTAACCTGAACCAAGAACCCATCTTTGCTCACCACCTAATTCTTTAATGTCTTGCAACCTTTCCAATATTATCCTAAGTGATTGATGAATCTTATTAAGGACTAAAACATATAGGTTACTTGTTTACATTTTATATTGTGTTAAGACAAAAAATTGTTTACTGTGGTATTCAAAAGAGATTTGTATAAAAGCTTTAATGGCACACTAGTAAGATGGATTTACATATGATTTATTTATGAATGTGGTTGTATGTTGAACTTTAATTTTAATTGTCCTTATGCACGCCTTAGGATCAAGGGAGTGTGGAGCTAATGTTAATTGATTCCAAAATTAAAAGATTGTTGATAAGCTTGAAAGGTAGGGATTCTATTACTCATCTTTTGTGAGGTTTTTATGGAATTAAATTTAATTGTTTTACTGCAAGATATATATATATCTATGTTGAACTGCTATTATATGAGTATCACATATGAAACTATGACATGGACTCGTCTTGTATTGTACAACGAGGAATATAATGAATTAACACATGTTATAAATTGAGAAGCATAGTTAGGAAAACTAACTCTATAAATAATGATTGAATATAGAGAAATGGTAAGACGTGAAGATGGTAGCGGTTACGTCCTTGGGCACGAATACCCTAAAAGGTAAAATAGAGGGAAGGTGATGACGCTTCCTTGGGTTGAAAGTCCCAGAACACACTGTATAGGAATCGACTTGGTGAGGACTCGGGGCTTGATGTCCCCTCATCGGAATACCCTTGGAATATTTAGACGGTGATCAAGCGTGCCTATTTAGGTTTTGATGAGTTGAGTGATACACTATTGAACGTGGATACCTAGGAATAATGATGAACTATAACATTTGTATATATGTATATGTATGAAACTCGGTAATGATTAACTATGATATCCACGGAATATGATTATAATAAATCTCATAATCTGGATAATGATGAGTATTAACTAACCATGCAGGTTTTAATGTGGTAATGATAAAAACCTAAAGGTGAGTAATGGTTTTCTCTACTGAGCATATTGTCGCTTATTCTTTTATATTTTTATCTTTTCAGGACTTAGTAAGTGTGAGGTGGCTACGAGAAAAATAGTTGAGGAAGCTATATAGCTATGTACGTTGGGACTGCTTCAATTACTGTAACACCCGTATTTTTAACGGGCATAATTTTGTAAAATTTAATGAATAAAATGTGACTATTTAAAATTACTAAGTTGTTTATGATCATTTAAAAAAAATACCATTTTAGTATTTTCTTACCAAGTCTTCCTAAGAAACATTCAAAACTTTCCAACACTTACTTCTACCAATCTTGTCTCCCTAAATTATTGCTCAATTATATAGACTTCTTCTCATTTTGCTAAAGGTATCCGAAGGGGACATTGAATTATTTTCCGTCAATTCATAGAAGACATGGAGATATTTCTCAACCACCTAATTAATTATTTCCTTATCTTCTTCTATAATTCACTCCAATTATCCCCTCAATTATGTTGGCATTATTTGCTAAAAGTCTTCATGGGAGACAAGATGATATTTTCCTTTAAGACTCTTTTGTTTCTTCTTACAACTTTCCCCCGTAAACATCTCATTCCTCTTAAGCATTTTGATATCTTTTTATTTAACTATCACCACCTTCTTCTCTAGTTCTCATTCTCTCCCTTCTCACTTCAAATTTCTAACTAAAGACATAGAGCACAAAGCTCTCTTTGTGGCCAAGACAATTATAATTCCCAACGATGATCGAGGCGGTTTTAAAGTTAATTCAAGCTTGATTGATAACCCAAACTTTGGTGCTTTTCAAAGAAGTTTTGAGGTAGGTTTTCTTTAATCTAAACTTAGTTTTTAGTATGCATTTTCTCCATGTTTAATGCATAAAAATACTTTAATGGCACTAGTAGACGGGTTTACACATAACTCACTTATGAATGTGATTATACGTTGTGCTTTAGTTTTAATTGTCCTTATGCATGCCTTAGGGTCAAGGATGTGTGGAGCTAACGTTAATTGATTCCAGGATTAAAAGATTGTTGATAAGCTTGAAAGGTAGGGATTCTATTACTCATTTTTGTGAGGTTTTTATAGAATTAAAATTGATTGTTTTGCCGCAATATATATATATCTATGTTGAACTGATATTATATGAGTATCACATATGAAACTATGACATGGACTCGTCTTGTATTGTACGGCGAGGAACATAATGAATTGACACATGTTATAAATTGAGAAGCATGGTTAGGAAAACTGACTCTATTAATAATGATTTAATATAGAGAAATGGTGAGACATGAAGAGGGCGGCGGTTACGTCCTTGGGCATGAATACCCAAAAAGGTAAAATAGGGGGAAGGTGATGACGCTTCCTTGGGTTGAAAGTCCCAGAACACACTGTACAGGAATTGATTTGGTGAGGACTCGGGGCTTGATGTCCCCTCACCGGAACACCCTTGGAATGTTTATGGGGTGATCAAGTGCGCCCATTTGGGTTTCGATGAGTTGAGTGATACTCAATTTAACATGGATACCTAGGAACAATGATGATTGGTAATATTTGTATAAATGTGTAATTATGACACTTGGTAATGATTAACTACGGTATCCATAAGATGTGATCATAATAAACCTCATAATCTGGAATATGATGTAACCTACTAACCATGCAGTTTTTAATGTGGTAATGGATAAACCATAAGGTGAGTCATGATTTCCCTACTGGGCATGTCGATGCTCATCCCTATCATATCTTCATATCTCAGGTGGAACTCAGTGCAACATATTTGAAGAGGAATAAGCGAAAACAATCCTGCTGTTTTCGTGTTAGAAGACCCTGTTTAATTACAACTTATCTACAACATGTAAGAGTTGTATTATTTTTTTTTATGGCTGTGTTAAGTTATTTGGGAATTGTACTATGGTGATGATGACTGTAATTATATATATTTGGTGCTACACTAAAAACTGTGGTTTGTATTTAAAACGTTTATTTTTATTTTTCTTGTTGTTTAAAGACCCATGGGCATTGTTTAATTGATTTAAATAATATAAAATTTAAAATTATTTTTATTTATTTAAAACTGTTAACCCCCACATAGGGGTGTTACAATTACTAAGAATATTCTTCATGATAATGTGAGCATCAATTGTTACTTTCTGTGACTGTATTAAAATGCGTTGAGGGTCAAAATGATGATGACGACAGTTTATATTATTAAATTTAAGGTGCTACATTAAACTGTGGTTTAATTGTCGATTATATTTTTATTTTTGATTTGAGAGTTTTCATTTAAGCCCTGGGCAACTTTATTTTTGAGGTTTTACTTTTATTTTTGATTTTGATTTTAATTCATTAAAAACTGTTAACCCCCATATAGGGGCGTTACAGAATTTTTAGTATCAAAGCCTAGGTTCGATTAATCTAGGGAGTGTAGCACCACTTTAAAAAAAAATATTTTTGAAATGGTTTTGAAGTTGAATTTTCATTGTCATCATCAATATGAACCTTCAGGTTGATTTATACAGACCATGAGGATGTAACATAAAAAAGCTCTAGAATGAAAGTATTAATAGTTATGAGGGAATGATAATTATATGTTATAGGTTTATAAGCAGAATGCTTATGAGATATTCGTATAATATTAGGATCTATAAGCATATCTAATTCGTATAGAACGATGAGAAATTTGTGTAGATACGAGGATTTAAGAGCCTTTTATCTTGTGAAAAATAATAAGAAATATAAGGTTTGATTTATTGATTTCAAAGGTTGGCATAGATATGTTAAATTCTTCATAATTTATTCAAACCTAAGTAATGATTATGTGTAGATTCGGTAGAGTACATAAGTGTCAATAACTTTTCTTGAAAGTTTTATTTATTTGAGGAAAATGAGATAGGTTAGGAATCCATGGTATTGAATCTTGAATGAGATAGATGTTAGACTTTTGGTTTGTTGAGACTGTGTAAAGGTAAGAATGCATGAATTTCAAGGTTGGAATATTTTGTTACGTACATTGTATTTAAGTGTATCAGTGAATCTTTATGAATAGATGCAATGTGAAAATGACGGAGTTTCCTTAAGTAAATCATAATACTTAAGGCATCTATAATAATTTTGGATAATTACGATAAATGTTTAACTTTTAGATGTTTAGATGTGAATTTTTTGGTTACCTAAGGTTTTGTTATATGAAGAAATTAAATATTGTATAAGTAGAATTGTGAGGATTGTAGATGTTCTTAAGTAGTAACATCAAAGGTATTTATTTATTGATATGGTCTACGTTGGAAGACGTAAATCGTATTGATTTTAAGGTTAGTCATGTTCTAAACCCTTGGTAGTAATGATGATGAATCCATTGACAGATGTTGAGTATTAAGGATAACATATGAGTGTATGCATTGTTCAGTAAAGCTTTGATTAAGACAAATTATTTAAGTTACTAGAGGATTATGTTATTATGGAATTATTTTAAATACCATTCAGGAAGATCCCTGATTGTCGTTAAATTAAACTTGTTGTTTATAGTTATTTTTTTAGTGGACTTTGAAATGGGCTTAAGATCTGTACAAATTGGTTTCCAATTTTATGTTGTTATTTAACTCATTCTAATTGTGTTAAGGCTCAAAACAACCTGACCTATTTCAACTTAACATTTGGGCCTAGTCCAAATCCTAAATTAGTTTGATTCACACTCTTTCTCCCACGTGGCCTCTATACGTGTTATCTACAGTGGTTTAATTATTGTTTACATATACGTCTATTGTGCATAGGAGCTTATTTCTCCAAGCCCACTCACTTTCTCTCTTAATTTGTTACTCTCTCTCTAAATCGCAAATTCTTTTCTTTCTCTCCAGAAATTCTTCTCTTTAAAAAAAGAAGGAATTATAGGATTCTACAACTTACTATCTCAATTTTTCCTTTTTATTTACTCTTCTTTCATCTCATCATGGACCCAAAGTACCAACACCTGAGAAAGTATTTTCCATCACTCTCCCAAAAGATTCTCAGAAAGAAATACAAGGCTTGAATTACTCGGTTGTGGATTCTTATGCGTTTTGGCATCCCTTGTGATGTGAGAATGTTGATAGAGGAGAAGATCAGCCCGAGTGACTTCAGTCAAGATGTCAGTGTACTAGGAATGGGTACCAGTCGTAGTGCAATAAAAAGAAGAGCTCGTGCTATTGTAGTCACTTGTAACAAATGTGGAAGACAAAATTGTAACGGTAAATGTACTCATCTGGTTATATGTCTACGAATAGAGAGGATAAAATAAGGTTTTACAGGCATAGACTTTAAAAGGATAGCATCCATCCTCCTCTTCATGGTCACCTTAGTGGATATGTTCAAGGAGCTATTTTTAAACTCTGGCCTAAATTTTATACAGAAAGACAATGCCTCAGGAATATTGTATTTTTAGATCCTGTTTGCCAAGCCATAAGAAAACTGGATGAGGAATAAGTCATCGCTTTATAAAGGTTATTTTGGTCTTTCCTTATTTGAAACAGTTTTAGCTGATGTTCAACAGTTTGTGTTTTTCTTTTACTCAAAATATTTGCTTTTGTGTTTGAAATAATTGTGATTGTTAGATTGATACAGTAAGTGTTAGTATCTCATTTAATTTATGGTTTTCTTAAATATATATATATATAAAATAAAATATATTATCTTATCAGACACATCACATACGGTACAGTAAGATGTTTGAATTATGAAAACTTATCCAAATATTTCAAGATTTGTGTCTCAAATTTCAAAAGTTCTACAATATTTATTGTTTATATTGAATTTCTAGACTCGATGTATATTTGTCAAAAGGTCTGCGGTTGTGTCAAGAGGGTCTTTTATCAAACCATTCTCAATTGTCAAAAGGTATATCATTAGAGTCTAATCTTTTTCAAAAAGTGAATCAGATTTTCTGTAAACTATCAATCACCTTATCTTACTTTCTTACCTGCACAAGATTTTGTTTAAATCTTTGGATTGCCTTTTCATTTCCTATTCATCTGTCTCTTTAGTTCTTTTTATGTTTTCTTCATCCTTAAAATCTTATGTAGAACCCGAAGTCTAAATGGAGCAGACATAAAGTAATCACTTATATAAACCGAATATGTCTACCTCCCAATCCATTAAGAAAATAAAGAATGTTTGTGTCTTTTGTGGTTCCAGCCTTGGAAAAGATAAAGCCTATATAGAAGCTGCAAAACACTTAGGGCAAGTCCTAACACGCAGGAAGATTAAGATAATCTATGGGGGTGGTAGTATAAAAATGATAGAAAATATGACGCTAGCAGCTAGGTCTAGTGGCGCTACAGTTATAGGAATTTGGCCTCATGTTCTAGCTGAAGGAAACCTTTATAAGGAAACCATAGGTAATGGAAAAGGAGTCAGGAGTATTCCTAGAAATTTTAAAGCCATAATCAATAATTCTGATGCTTTTATAGCATTGCCTGGTGGTCTAGGTGCTCTTGAGGAAATATTCGTAGTTGCTTGTGAGCAATTATTGGGCTTTCATTCCAAACCCTTGAGACTATTGAATGTAAATAGTTTTTATGATGGTCTTTTGAAATTTCTAGATTACACTGTGGAAGAAAACATCATTACAGAATCGGATAGACAATTTTTTGTTACTATTTCAACAGCTGAGGAATTGATAGATAAGATGCAAATCATACATCTGGAATCCAACACTGCAACATCCAAGCTTGAATTAGAAAGGGAAAGTCGGGAGCAGCCAATTGATTTGAATCTCCATCTGTAATCTTTTGGTTTTATCTATGGCATGTAGGCATGTGTGTCCGTATTTCGTGTGTCATGAATAACCGTTAGCCTTGTATTTTGTATTTCTTGTGGTATGCTGTTGTTCAATCTTTTAGATTCATTGAGCCTAATGCCACGATGGTTGGATACGGAGTACTTGATACTCTCGAAACGCATCCCACTTAAGGTCCAATCTTTTGTTTATCGATGTTTTTGTATTCTCTAAGCATACCTGATATGGATAGCTGAATATATGGAGTACCTTGTACTCTCAAAACGTATCCCTATCATGTTTGTAATGTGTAGCATTCTGTTAATGTTATGTGGAAGTATCAAAGTCAGTTATGGGGATATTTTGTAGGAAATATGAGTATATTTGTGACACCCGTTATTCTCCTAACGGGTATTGAGGTAATTAAATTAATTTTTAGTGTATAAAAAAAAAAATTGCTTCATTTAAATTTATTTTATAATATTTATTTTTATCTATTTTTAAATTTTCTAAAATTCTCCTATATTTATTTAGTATGATTACTAAAAAGCCTTAGAACTTCTAATAAATCTCAAAAATGTCATATTGGCATTATGTGTGTTAAAGTCTTTAGATGAGACATAAGGATATCTTTTCCAACTACTCTTGACCCTCATTTTCTTTATTTCCTCCGTGACATGCTTCAACATGTCTCCTCTATAATTGTTTCTATCACTTCTCTTCAAATACTTCATCTTTTCTTCCTTTCTCTTCCACGGTTCCCACACTCTTCTTCTTATTTCTTTGCTGAAGCAAAATACTTAGAGAACTTCTTCAAGGCAGCCATAAAAATCAGCCACCATCACCTCCATTTGAGCAAGAATTTCAGTCATACCGAAGTAAAGGAACCTGTTTTGAAGCCATTTCAAGCTTCCAACTAACCATAATCCGAGGTTAGAATCTTATGAACAAATTTAGTTTTTCATTTATAAATTTTCTTTTATACTAAAGGATTATTCAAATTTGCGTTCTTAAACCTAAGTTTATGTTTGTTGCTATTTTGGAGCATATGTATGAAGTCTAAGTGTATATGCCCTAGACAGAAAATTTATATTGTTAAACTTTGTAATACCTCTATGGGCAGTGGTTATTTCTTGAAATTCTAAGATTAAATTAAAATGAATTTTATGAATGTAGTTGTATGTTGTGCTTTAGTTTTAATTGTCCTTATGCACGCCTTAGGATCAAGGGAGTATGGAGCTAACGTTAACTGATTCCAGGATTAAAAGATTGTTGATAAGCTTGGAAGGTAGGGATTCTATTACTCATCTTTTGTGAGGTTTTTATAGAATTAAAATTGATTGTTTTGCCGCAATATATATATATCTATGTTGAACTGATATTATATGTGTATCACATATGAAACTATGACATGGACTCGTCTTGTATTGTACGGCGAGGAACATAATGAATTGACACATGTTATAAATTGAGAAGCATGGTTAGGAAAATTAACTCTATTAATAATGATTTAATATAGAGAAATTGTGAGACATGAAAAGGGCGACGGTTACGTCCTTGGGCATGAATACCCTAAAAGGTAAAATAGGGGGAAGGTGATGACGCTTCCTTGGGTTGAAAGTCCCAGAACACACTGTACAGGAATCGATTTGGTGAGGACTCGGGGCTTGATGTCCCCTCACCGGAACACCCTTGGAATGTTTATAGGGTGATCAAGTGCGCCCATTTGGGTTTCGATGAGTTGAGTGATACTCAATTTAACATGGATACCTAGGAACAATGATGATTGGTAATATTTGTATAATTGTGTAATTATGACACTTGGTAATGATTAACTACGGTATCCATAAGATGTGATCATAATAAACCTCATAATCTGGAATATGATGTAACCTACTAACCATGCAGGTTTTAATGTGGTAATGATAGAGGTGAGTAATGGCTTTCTCTACTGAGCATAGTGTTGCTCATTCCCTTATGTTTATATCTTTTCAGGACTCACTAAGTGTGAGGTGGCTACGAGAAATATAGTTGAGGAAGTGATGTAGCTATATTACATTGGGACTGCTTCAATCGTTGAGAATGTTCTTCATGATAATGTAAGCATCAATTGTTACTTTCTGTGACTGTATTACAATGTGTTGAGGGTTAAAATGATGATGACAACAGTTTATATTATTAAATTTAAGGTGCTACATTAAAACTGTGGTTTATTTATCGTTTATATTTTTATTTTTGAGTTGAGAGTTTTCATTTAAGTCCCGGGCAAATTTTATTTTTAAGGTTTTACTTTTATTATTTATTTTTATTTTATCTCATTAAAAACTGTTAACCCCCATATAGGGGCGTTACAGAATTTTTGGTATCAGAGCCTAGGTTCGGTTAACCTAGGGAGTGTAGCACCACTTTAAAAAAATATATTTTTGAGATGGTTTTGAAGCTGAATTTTCAGTGTCATCATCAAAATGAACCTTCACATTGATTTATACAGTCTAGAAGGATGTAACATGGAAAGGCCATAGAATGAAAATATCAATAATTATATGAGTACAATAATTATATAGAAGGAAAGTATTAATAGTTATAAGGGAATGATAATTATATGGAATGAGTTTATAAGTAGAATGCTTATGAGATATTCGTATAATATTTGGATCTATAAGCATATTTAATTCGTATAAACAATGAGAAATTCGTATAGATACGAGGATTTAAAAGCCTTTTGTCTCGTGAAAAACAATAAGAAATATAAGGCTTGATTTATTGATTTTAAAGTTTGACATAGATATGCCAAATTTTTCGTAATTGATTCAAACCTAAGTAATGATTATGTGTGGATTCGATGGAGCACATAAGTGTCAATGTCTTTTCTTAAAAGTTCTATTTATTTGAGGAATATGATATAAGTTGGGAATCATGGTATTGAATCTTGAGAGAGATAAATGTTAGACTTTTGGTCTGTTGAGACTGTGTAAAGTCTAGAATGCATGAATCTCAAAATTGGAATATTTCGTTACGTACATTGTATTTAAGTGTATCAGTGAATCTTTTGGTTACCTAAGGTTTTGTTATATGAGGAAATTATATATTGTATGAGTAGAATTGTGGGGATTGTAGATGTTCTTAAGTAGTAACATCAAGTGTCTTTGTTCACTGATATGGTTTACGTTGAAAGACGTAAATCGTATTGATTTCAAGGTTAGTCACATTCTAAACCTTTGGTAGTAATGATGATGAATCCATTGATATATGTTGAGTATTAGGAATAACATATGGGTGTATGCATTGTTCAATAAGGTTTTGATTAAAACAAAATTATTTGAGTTGCTGGAAGATTGTGTTGTTATGAAATGATTTTAAATATCATTCAGGAAGATCCTTGTTGTCGTTAAATTAGATTTGTTGTTTATAGTTAACTTTATTTATAGTGGGCTTTGAATTGAGTTTAAGATTCATACAAATTGGTTTTCAATTTTATGTTTGTTATTTAACTCGTTCTAAATGTGTTAAGGCCCGAAACAACCTGACCATTTTCAACTAAGAATATTTGGGCCTAGTTCAAATCTTAAATCAGTTTGATTCACACTGTCTCTCCCACGTGGTTTCTATACGTGTCATATACAGTGGTTTAATCATTGTTTACATATACGTTTACTGTGCATAAGAGCTTATTTCTTCGAGTTCACTTTTTCTCTCTTAATTTGTTATTTTCTCTCTAAATCGCAAATCCTCTTCTTTTTCATTAGAAATTCTTCTTTTTCTCTAAAAGAAGAAGGAATTCTAGGATTCTGCAATTTACTATCTTAATTTTTCCTTTCTATTTACTCTTCTTTCATCTCATCATGGACCTAAAGTACCAACACCTGAGAAAGTATTTCCCATCACTCTCCCAAAAGATTCTTAGAAAGAAATACAAGGCTAGGATTACTCGGTTGTGGATTCTTATGCGTTTTGGTATCCCTTGTGATGTGAGAATGTTAATAGAGGGGAAAATCCGTCCGAGTGACTTTAGTCAAGATGTCGGTTTACCAGGAACAGGTACCAGTCGTAGTGCAATGAAAAGAAGAGCTCGTGCCATCGTGGTCACTTGTAACAAATGTGGAAGACAAAATTGTAACGGTAAATGTACTTCACCTGGTTATATGTCTACGAATAGAGAGGATAAAATAAGGTTTTGTAGGGATGGACTTTCAAAGGAGAACTTGGATAGCATCTATCCTCCTCTCCACGGTCACCCTAGTGGATATGTTCAAGGAGCTATTTTTAAACTCTGGCCTAAATTTTATACAGAAAGACAACGCCTCAGGAATATGGTATTTCTAGATCCTGTTTGCCAAGCCATAAGAAAACTGGATGGGGAATAAGTCATCGCTCTATAAAGGTTATTTAGTCTTTACTTATTTGAAGCAGTTTTAGCTGATGTTCAACAGTTTGTGTTTTTCTTTTACTCAGAATATTTACTTTTGTGTTTGAAATAATTGTGATTATTAGATTGATACAGTAAGTGTTAATATCTTATTTAATTTATGATTTTCTTAAATATATATATATATATATAATAAATATATTATCTTATCAGACACGTCACATACGGTACAGTAATATGTTTGAATTTTGAAAAGCTTATCCAGATATTTCAAGATTTGTGTCTCAAATTTCAAAAGTTCTACAGTATTTGTCGTTTATATTAAATTTCTAGACTTGGTGTATATTTGTCAAAAAGTCTACAGTTGTGTCATGAGGGTCTTTTGTCGAATTGTTCTCAATTGTCAAAAGTTATACAATTAGAGTCTAATCTTTTTCAAAAAGTGAATCAGATTTTCTATAAACTATCAATCACCTTATCTTACTTTCTTATCCGCACAAGATTTTGTTTAAATCTTTGGATTACTTTTTCATTACCTACTCGTCTATCTCTTTAGCCCTTTTTGTATATTTCTCATCTTTAAAATCTCATGTAGAACCCGAAGTCTAAGTGGAGCAGACATTAAGCAACCACTTCTATAAACCAAATATGTCTACCTCCCAGTCCACGAAGAAAATAAAGAATGTCTGTGTCTTTTGTGGTTCCAGCCTTGGAAAAGATAAAGCTTATTTAGAAGCTGCAAATCACTTAGGGCAAGTCCTAGCACACAAGAAGATTAACATAATCTATGGGGGTGGTAGTATAAAAATGATGGTAAATATGGCACTAGCAGCTAGGTCTAGCGACGCTACTGATATAAGAATTTGGCCTCATATTCCAGTTGAAGGAAACCTTTGTAAGGAAGCCATAGGTAAGGGAGAAGGAGTCAGGAGTATCCCTAAAAATTTTAAAGACATAATCTATAATTCTGATGCTTTTATAGCATTACCTGGTGGTCTAGGTACTCTTGAGGAAATATTTATAGTTGCTTGTGGGCAATTGTTGGGCTTTTATTCCAAACCTTTGGGACTGCTGAACGTAAAGGGTTTTTATGACGGTCTTTTGAAATTTCTAGATTACGCTGTGGAAGAAAACATCACTACAGAATCGGAGAGACAAATCTTTGTCACTGCTTCAACAGCTGAGGAATTGATAGATAAAATGCAAATCATACATCCAGAATCCGACACTGCAACATCCAAGCTTGAATGGGAAAGGGAAAGCCGGGAGCGGCCAATTGATTTGAATCTCCATCTGTAATCTTTTTGTTTTATCTTTGGCATGTAGGCATGTGTGTCCGTATTTCGTGTGTTACGAATAACCGTTTGCCTTGTATTCTGTGTTTCTTGTGGTACGTTGTTGTTCAATCTTTTAGATTCATTGAGCCTAATGCCGGGATGGCTGGATACGGAGTACTTGATGCTCTCGAAACGCATCCTTCTTAAGGTCTGATCTTTTGTTTATCGATGTTTTTGTATCCTCTAAGCATGCATGATATGGATAGCTGGTATACGGAGTGCCTTGTACTCTCGAAACGTATCCGTATTATGTTTGTAATGTGTAATATTCTGTTAATATTATGTGGAAGTACCAGAGTCAGTTATGGGGATATTCCATATGAAATATGAGTATATTATTTGGGTTGAATGTTTGTGTCATGAGGATAGCTGTTTAATGAAAAATATGTCGGGTATGTTTGCAACTCTGAGATTCCGTTTAATATCTCTATGAGTAAGTTTAATGTATAGTTTTGAATAAAAGTGTTTGTGATATATGTTTTATGATTATGTTTTAGTTTATTAGTTGAGGTATGAAATCAAATATATTTGACTTTTCCTTACTTAAAAAGGAAAAGGAACCTAAAGATGAAGTATATAAAATTTCTCTGGCAATCTCCTTAAATGTGATTGTAAATCACAGTCCATGGACAATGAAGGACTGGAATCATGATATGGTCAATATGTATGCCTGATCAGATTCTTAGACTATTATACGGTGTTATAAGTTGAAACTTGTCAGAAATACTCTCATTGAGGGATTTAGGAGTAAGATTTATTATGCAAGTAAATAAGTGGAGATACGATAACTTAAATTTGGTGGACAAACAACATTAACGGTTTAGACTCGGAATTGGAATCATAATGGAATTAAAATTTTTACTAGTATTGCTAGAATTGAAATTTCGAGGACGAAATTTCTTTAAGGGGGGTAGAGCTGTGACACCCGTTATTCTCCTAACGGGTATTGAGGTAATTAAATTAATTTTTAGTGTATAAAAAAAAATTGCTTCATTTAAATTTATTTTATAATATTTATTTTTATCTATTTTTAAATTTTCTAAAATTCTCCTATATTTATTTAGTATGATTACTAAAAAGCCTTAGAACTTCTAATAAATCTCAAAAATGTCATATTGGCATTATGTGTGTTAAAGTCTTTAGATGAGACATAAGGATATCTTTTCCAACTACTCTTGACCCTCATTTTCTTTATTTCCTCCGTGACATGCTTCAACATGTCTCCTCTATAATTGTTTCTATCACTTCTCTTCAAATACTTCATCTTTTCTTCCTTTCTCTTCCACGGTTCCCACACTCTTCTTCTTATTTCTTTGCTGAAGCAAAATACTTAGAGAACTTCTTCAAGGCAGCCATAAAAATCAGCCACCATCACCTCCATTTGAGCAAGAATTTCAGTCATACCGAAGTAAAGGAACCTGTTTTGAAGCCATTTCAAGCTTCCAACTAACCATAATCCGAGGTTAGAATCTTATGAACAAATTTAGTTTTTCATTTATAAATTTTCTTTTATACTAAAGGATTATTCAAATTTGCGTTCTTAAACCTAAGTTTATGTTTGTTGCTATTTTGGAGCATATGTATGAAGTCTAAGTGTATATGCCCTAGACAGAAAATTTATATTGTTAAACTTTGTAATACCTCTATGGGCAGTGGTTATTTCTTGAAATTCTAAGATTAAATTAAAATGAATTTTATGAATGTAGTTGTATGTTGTGCTTTAGTTTTAATTGTCCTTATGCACGCCTTAGGATCAAGGGAGTATGGAGCTAACGTTAACTGATTCCAGGATTAAAAGATTGTTGATAAGCTTGGAAGGTAGGGATTCTATTACTCATCTTTTGTGAGGTTTTTATAGAATTAAAATTGATTGTTTTGCCGCAATATATATATATCTATGTTGAACTGATATTATATGTGTATCACATATGAAACTATGACATGGACTCGTCTTGTATTGTACGGCGAGGAACATAATGAATTGACACATGTTATAAATTGAGAAGCATGGTTAGGAAAATTAACTCTATTAATAATGATTTAATATAGAGAAATTGTGAGACATGAAAAGGGCGACGGTTACGTCCTTGGGCATGAATACCCTAAAAGGTAAAATAGGGGGAAGGTGATGACGCTTCCTTGGGTTGAAAGTCCCAGAACACACTGTACAGGAATCGATTTGGTGAGGACTCGGGGCTTGATGTCCCCTCACCGGAACACCCTTGGAATGTTTATAGGGTGATCAAGTGCGCCCATTTGGGTTTCGATGAGTTGAGTGATACTCAATTTAACATGGATACCTAGGAACAATGATGATTGGTAATATTTGTATAATTGTGTAATTATGACACTTGGTAATGATTAACTACGGTATCCATAAGATGTGATCATAATAAACCTCATAATCTGGAATATGATGTAACCTACTAACCATGCAGGTTTTAATGTGGTAATGATAGAGGTGAGTAATGGCTTTCTCTACTGAGCATAGTGTTGCTCATTCCCTTATGTTTATATCTTTTCAGGACTCACTAAGTGTGAGGTGGCTACGAGAAATATAGTTGAGGAAGTGATGTAGCTATATTACATTGGGACTGCTTCAATCGTTGAGAATGTTCTTCATGATAATGTAAGCATCAATTGTTACTTTCTGTGACTGTATTACAATGTGTTGAGGGTTAAAATGATGATGACAACAGTTTATATTATTAAATTTAAGGTGCTACATTAAAACTGTGGTTTATTTATCGTTTATATTTTTATTTTTGAGTTGAGAGTTTTCATTTAAGTCCCGGGCAAATTTTATTTTTAAGGTTTTACTTTTATTATTTATTTTTATTTTATCTCATTAAAAACTGTTAACCCCCATATAGGGGCGTTACAATATTATTTGGGTTGAACGTTTGTATCATGAGGATAGCTGTTTAATGAAAAATCTGTAAGGTTTGTTAGCAACTTTGAGATTCCGTCTAATATCTCTATGACTAAGTTTAATGTATGGTTTTGAATAGAAGTGTTTGTGATATATATTTTATGATTATGTTTTAGTTTATTAGTTGAAATATGAAATCAACTATATTTGACTTTTTCTTACTCAAAAAGGAAAAAGACCTAAAGATGAAGTATATAAAATTTCTCTGGCAATCTCCTTAAATGTAATTATATATCACAGTCTATGGACAATGAAGGACTGGAATCATGTATGGTCAATATGTATGCCTGATCAGATTCCTAGACCATTATACGCTGTTATAAGTTGGAACCTGTTAGAAATATTCTCATTGAGGGATTTAGAATTTAGAGTGAGATTTATAATGCAAGTAAATAAGTGGAGATACGATAACTTAAATTTGGAGAACAAACAATATTGACGATTTAGACTCAGAATTGGAATCATAATGGAATCGAGATTTTTACTAGTATTGCTAGATTTGAAATTTCGAGGATGAAATTTCTTTAAGGGGGGTAGAGTTGTGATCCTTGTTATTCTCTTAATAGGTATTAAGGTAATTAAATTAATTTTTAGTGTGCCAACCAAAAATTTACCTCATTTAAAATCCATCTCACAATATTTATTTTTATCTATTTTTAAATTTTCTAAAATTCTCCTATACTTATTTAGTATGTTTACTGAAGAGCCTTGGAACTTCTAATAAATTTCAAAAATGTTATTTTGGCATTATGTGGGTTAAAGTCTCCAGAGGAGACATGAGGATATCTTTCCCAACTACTCTTGACCTTCCTTTTCTTTATTTCCTCTGTGACATGCTTTAACATGTCTCCTCCATAATTGCTTTTATCACTTCTCTTCAAAGACTTCATCTTTTCTTTTTTTTTTCTTCCACGGTTCCCACACTCTTCTTCTCATTTCCTTGCTGAAGCAAAATACTTAGAGAACTTCTTAAAGGCAGCCATAAAAATCAGCCACCATCACCTCCATTTGAGCAAGAATTTTAGCCATACCGAAGTCAAGAAACCTGTTTTGAAGCCATTTGAAGCTTCCAACTAGCCATAATCCGAGGTTAGAATCTTATGAATAAATTTAGTCTTTCATTTATAATTTTTTTTATATACTCAAGGATTATTCAAATTTGCATTCTAAAACCTGAGTATATGTTTTGTTGCTATTTTAGAGCATGTGTATAAAGTCTAAGTGTATATGCCGTAGACAGAAAATTTATATTGTTAAACTTTGTAATACCTTTATGGGCAGTGGCTCTTTCTTGAAATTTTGGAATTAAATGAAAATGAATTTTGTAAATTTGTTTGAATATTTAAAAAGTAGACATCATAAGCTTTCTAACGAGCTATCATAAGCCTAAATCGGACTTGTATTTTATTTTCTATGAATTTTTCAATTTCGGATTAGAAACTAGTAAACCTGCCAGTAACAATATACCACCCATTTATGCTAAGTAAACCACCTGTTAACCCGTGTGATGATTGTAGATAGTGAACCTATCCTTTTTGCAAAAGTATATTCCAGTTTGCCATGGTATACCAGCTGCTAACATGAACCAAGAACCCATCTTTGCTCACCACCTAATTCCTTAATGTCTTGCAACCTTTCTAATATTACCCTAAGTGATTGATGAATCTTATTAGGGACTAAAACATATAGATTACTTGTTTACATTTTATATTGTGTTAAGACAAAAATAGTTTACTGTGGTATTCAAAAGAGATTTGTATAAAAGTTTTAATGGCACACTAGTAAGATGGATTTACATATGATTTATTTATGAATGTGGTTGTATGTTGTGCTTTAATTTTAATTGTCCTTATGCACGCCTTAGGATCAAGGGAGTGTGGAGCTAACGTTAATTGATTCCGGAATTAAAAGATTGTTGAAAAGCTTGGAAGGTAGGGATTCTATTACTCATCTTTTGTGAGGTTTTTATGGAATTAAAATTGATTGTTTTACTGCAAGATATATATATCTATGTTGAACTGCTATTATATAAATATCACATATGAAACTATGACATGGACTCGTCTTGTATAGTATAACGAGGAATATAATGAATTAACATATGTTATAAATTGAGAAGCATGGTTAGGAAAACTAACTCTATAAATAATGATTGAATATAGAAAAATGGTAAGACGTGAAGAGGGTAGCGGTTACGTCCTTGGGCACGAATACCCTGAAAGGTAAAATAGAGGGAAGGTGATGACGCTTCATTAGGTTGAAAGTCCCAGAACACACTGTATAGAAATCGACTTGGTGAGGACTCGGGGCTTGATGTCCCCTCACTGGAATACCCTTGGAATATTTAGAAGGTGATCAAGCGTGCCTATTTAGGTTTTGATGAGTTGAGTGATACACTATTGAACGTGGATACCTAGGAATAATGATGAACTGTAACATTTGTATATATGTATATGTATGAAACTCGGTAATGATTAACTATGGTATCCACGGAATATGATTATAATAAATCTCATAATCTGGATAATGATGAGTATTAACTAACCATGCAGGTTTTAATGTAGTAATGATAAAAACCTAAAGGTGGGTAATGGTTTTCTCTGCTGAGCATATTGTCGCTTATTCCTTTATATTTTTATCTTTTCAGGACTTAATAAGTGTGAGGTGGCTACGAGAAAAATAGTTGAGGAAGCTATATAGCTATGTACGTTGGGACTGCTTCAATTACTAAGAATGTTCTTCATGATAATGTAAGCATCAATTGTTACTTTCTGTGACTGTATTAAAATGCGTTGAGAGTTAAAACGATGATGACGACAGTTTATATTATTAAATTTAAGGTGCTACATTAAACTGTGGTTTAATTATCGTTTATATTTTTATATTTGATTTGAGAGTTTTCATTTAAGCCCTGGGCAACTTTATTTTTAAGGTTTTACTTTTATTTTTGATTTTTATTTTAATTCATTAAAACCTGTTAACCCCCATATAGGGGCGTTACATGATGAGATTGTGGTGCTATCCATTTACATTTGGAATGGAATGATTTGTTCAAAGTTGGTTTGAAATATTTGATTAGGGATAGAAATATCTGATGTAAGAGAATTAAATTTGATTAAGTGATAACTATATATTAGGTAATCTTAACCCTACACTAGTAAGAGGGTATATTTCATGACAGTTTAAATTGTTGTAAAAAGTTTATACGACGGTTAAAAAAGGTTGTGCAATCGTCTATCGCAATACAAAAACATCTTCCATGATGGTTTTTAAATGTTGTGAAATGTGGATATTCATGAGAAAAAGGACCATTTTGTATGAATCTTTTGGTGTTAAGAAGTGTGTATCCAAATTCAATACCTTTCAGAATGTCACCCCATGCAGAGGCTACATGTGACCGCGGAGAAGAAGGCTTGCAGTTAAGCGTAGAGAACTACAAAAATTGGAGTACAAGGCAAATCTCACACGGCCACTTAAGAGAACCACTCGGTTGCTCATGTTAGCATATTGGTGTTTATGTTTTGCAATTTTTAGGGTTTATTTCCTATTATTTTGTAAACTTATAAATAGATAGGCTATGTTCTTTTCTTTAGAGAGTGTAACTCACAAATATTGAGTAGTTAAGAAGTTAGGGAAAATTCTAGAGAGAGTGTGTGTGTAGTTTTCTCTTGTAAACTTCCTCATCATCATAGTGAATTATTCTATGACGGCTGAAAGTGGGCATAATTCTCACAGCGAGGGTGAACCACTAAAATTTCATATGTTAATTTATTTTTTGTTCGCATATTTTTCATTCTCGGTAGAATTAGAGCTTCTAATTCGCAACATCTGGAAACTATAGTGTAAAATAAAAGATTATATGATGGTTTATAATGGAAACTATTGTGTAAGATTGGTATGCTGTTAGCTTACATGATGATTTTTGATAAAAAAACGTCGTGTAAGCTTAGCTTTATATGACAGTTTTTGCCAAAAACTGTCATGGCAAATTGGTTAAAAAAAGTCCCAAATCTCTTATTTTTCATCGGATGGCTAATATGTGTATTATCCATTAATACAAGGCTCTGATTGCAAAATCATACATTTATAGTTAACTTAAAAATTTTTGCAACATAATCAAATACACAAAGTTTACATATATATATCAAATGCACAAAAATCTCTCCTATGTAAATTTAAGAAACCTATTTAAATAACTTACCCACTCAAATCTTACCTCAAGTATATCATCATTGGTGTAAAATTTCTTTCTTGAAAGCTCGATCATAACATTATAAATAAAAAGTATATCCCGCATGTAACATAAAATAGAGTAACCGCATTCAATGTTGTCATTTTTTACCAATTGGTCACATTATTACACCGACTCTAGCTGCAAGTTTCCATTAATTAAGGGCCCTAATGATTTGTCAAAATAAAGAAGAATTAAATACAATAATGTAATATATATAAAACCGTATTTTACAACAAAAAATCACACTTACCTATTAGTAATAGTTACAACATCTTAGCATGGTGCATGTCCAAGGGGATCAAATAAAAAACTTGGTCCTCCTATGGTTAAACAAGTTCCAATATCCAATGCTCCCCTGCTCTTACTTTATGTAAATTGTTATATATAATTGTCAAAAATAAAATTCAAACACAAACTAACTCAAAAATATTTGTAAACCTAAAACTAACAATAATTAACAATTATTATCACTGCATTGAATGTAAAATTACCACCAACATTGAACTTTGACTTATTCTAATCAATATTGCAAACATTATAAATAGGATGTGTTGGAGAACTAACTGGAGCGGCAGTGATGGACAAAGCAAAAACAAGGCGGTGGGGTTGTGGTGATGGCAAGGTTGTGGCGACGGCAAAGTTATGGTGATGGTGGGTTGAGGCACGATAGAGACAGGGTGGGTTTTGGTCGAGATGGAGTTGTGATGACGATGGTGTTGAGGTGGAGTTGGAGTGGGTTTAAAGAGAAAGAAAGAGGGGTTGGGTAAATAGAGAGAGAGGACTAGGTAAAGAGAGAGAGATCTTGAGTATTCGAATAGGGCTAGGCTGACGGCACAGGCATTTAAAGTTAGGGCTTAAAATTATCTTACACAATAGTTTTTTAAAAACCGTCATGCAAGCTCATACATCACGGTTTTTGCATAAAACTATCATGTAAGCTACTCAAAAAATCCTACACCTTACTTGACGATTACTTTGTATTTTCTACGTACTACATTATTTTTCCCCCATTAACATGATAATTTTCAAAAACCATAGTATAAGTGTCATGTAGTCCACAATTTCTTGTAGTGCTAGATGATTTACAGACTCTCATTTATAAATTGTATCTCTTGAGTACTTTATAGATGATATCTAGTTAATAGCTAATTCCTTAGCAGTTTGGAGATATAATTTTATTGTTGCAAGTGGTAACATTGGTCTATAGAATCACAATTTTATAAAAGAAGAGAAATGTTATTTTCATGAAAATTAATATCAATCTTGGATATTAAATCTATTTAATGCAGTTAATGTAAAATAAACTTAACTACATTTATGATTAGATTATAAATAATTATTGTCCATCAATAGAGAAACAATTGTGCTCAACAACAAAGACACAAAGTTTGAATGGAAATTAACCTTGCTTTAATTATGAATGTTATTATGAAAGATTAAATTAGTAATTGTTGATGCTGGTGGCCTAGGTGGAAAATACTAATTGAAGCTTAATATAATGTCTATATAATTTATAATGCAAGTTAAAATATTATTAATGCTTAATTTTGTTTAATGTAATATTGAACAAAATAAATTAAAATGTTATTAATGCTTAAATTATTTGGATATATTTGATTGACATGCTAAATCTAATATTTTTCTTAAATGAATTGTAGAAATAATTTAGAAATTTCACTTTTTATAGTGCATGAAATCCTTTGTGGGTCTGCATGCTTGCACACACATACCATATGATGGCATGGCAATTTGATTTTATTTTTATTTTTTGAAATTGAAAACTTCATTTAGATTAAAAAATATAAACAAAGCTGCGTATGACTGCCTAGTATAGGCACAAGTGACTCCAAATGAAGACTAGATCCATTAGTAAAGACAAATAAAATATAGAGACAAAAGACGATACCGAGACCTAAAGGGGAAAAGTTTGCTTGACACCTATAATAGAGCTCATCAACGGCTCATTACATGGTACCTCTACTGTCTATGGATGAAACTAATCAACCAAAATCAAATCTATTATGGTGAGGGCGTATGCAACTTGACATAGAACTAAATGTAGTCGCTAGTTACCATACACAATGCTACTAACTAGCAGGTGTGAGATCCAAACCAAGACTGGAGGTTGAGAGACCGCTTCCTTTATTACAATGAAAACAATTACATAGACAATAAATACTTAAACATAGTAAACAAAAACTAGCCACCTCAAGAGACCACCAATGACAGGTCAACCACTGTAACTTAGAGGCCAAAGCTAGGCAGAACCACTGTAGGAGAGGAAAAACGATCAACTACTTCAAAGTCTAATGTAGTGAAAACCATACAAGATCTTCAAACAATCGAAAGCCAAGCCTCCACACTCTTATTTGGCTAGATGCCTCCCACACCTCGTAAAATTAGAGGCCGACACACCTCCCCTTTAGCATAGATCCAACATGACGGCTTGTCAAGGCCCTGCCTCCATTGCAATAGTCACTCATCCACGTAGTAGGGGAAGCCAAAGCCCCACCCACATCTCGGAAACCAAAACCTCCTCACCAAGCTATAGCCCTATCGGAGCTTCCAAAAAACATATACTACCTACTCCCCTAGGCCATAGATTTGATTCCCAACTGAAGGCTAAAGCTAGATCTCAATCCCAAGGAGAAAAGTGGGGCAGCACTTAAACAAGCACAATAAACCCTAGCAAAAGAAAGCAAAGAGAAAGAAACAGAGAGTGTGTGGCAATTTAATTTAAAATAAATGAATTTGTGAATTTCTGTTTCCTAGCTTTTGTGTGTGTGTGTGTGTGTGTGTGTATATATTACTTTATATATTTGGAATTTGATCAGTCAAAATTAAGAAAAAAATACTTTAAAAGGCAAACATGTGGTAGAGCACAATATGCCCACTATCTTTAGGAGGTATGGGAAATTTTTTTGTGCTAGATTAAGCTCTACTATTGTATAAGGACTTTTAGTGACTTATTGTAGGGTTGGGTGTATTCTAAGATCTATATTAAATATGTTAGGCACTCCCTTATCATGCTTGATTAATTCATATCCAGAAAAGAATATGAAGAAGATAAAAAAAAAAGAAAAGAAAGAGAAAGTGCAAAAAAATAGCATATTTTATTAGTTCACTAGTAAATAATATAAGATGTTTTAAAAAAGTGTAAAAAAAATTAAGTTTGAAATGAACTAGATTTTAAGCTAGTCAAAATCCCCCAAAATACCCTTATTTCTAAAACACTTGTTTAATTTCATATCTATTTTCAAAAACTTAAATTATTCTTTCTCTCTCTCCTCCTCTCTTCTACATAACCAAGCATAGTTGAGGTTCCCTCCATGCAATCATCTACGTTAGTGTCACCGCTGCCAAGGTCAAAGCTGTTGTAGAGGTCGGAGCCATGATTTGTTGTCATCGAAACTGTAGATTCTCTCTTTTCCTAATCCTTTGGTTTTTTCGGTTCATGTTTCTCCAACCTTCATTCCCCCATGGCAAGGCTCTACCATCAAAGATCATCCATCGACCTTCGTTTCCCAATTATCCTCTTAGTACAATTTGCTGGTGTCGAAATTGCTCCCACATGGTTGTTGTTGGAGTCTCCAAACCAAAGATCTAGAATGCTTCGCGATGATCGTCAACCTTGCAAGGCCTACTGAGCATGGAAAATCCCTGGGACGACATCATGTTGCTGAAATAACAACTCACTGTTGAGAGGTGTAGTAAAATTTAGAGAGAAAGAAAGACATAAAAAACAAATGTGAAAAAAAAATAAAAAATAGTGAATAAAATTTTGTTTGGTTTAGATCTATGTTTTTTGTTTTGTTTTGTTTAGATTTGTTTAGATCTAGACTATTTAATCTCATTTTGTTTGGATTTGAATTTTTGATTTGTTTCTTTGATTGGATTTTGATCAGACATGGCTATTATGTTATTTTTTTATTGTATTTTGTTTTATTTATGGTATTAATAATGAAATACTATATTTCGTAGCAATGTCCTTGATGTCAATGATCTTTGACCAAGTTGTAATTGAATTTTTTATTTACACGATAATATAATGTTTACATGTTAATATTGTATTTCTCAGCTACCAGTGGTTTGATAAAGTCACCAGTGAATTTTTGTATTTATCAATAATGATAATATTTATAGGTTAATACTATATTATCAAGACGTTGATGGTCTGGTAAAGTCGCCAGTAAATTTTTATATTTATACATTAAGATAGTATTACAAGTTTATATTGTATTTCCTGCTTGTTGGTGGTCCAGTAAAGTTGTTAATGAATTTTTTTTATTTACAAGTAAATATAGCATTTACAGGTTAAAACTATTTCTCGACTGTCGATGGTCCGAGTAGTCGCTGATGAATGCTTGCATTCACAAGTAAATATTATAATTATAATATTTACTAGTTAATATTGTATTTGTCAGCCAATCGCGGTCTAAGAAGGTCACCATTGAATTTTTACATTTACACGTTAATATAGTATTTACAAGTTAATACTATATTTTTTGGCTATCGGTAGTTCGATAAAGTCGTCGGTGAATTTTTGTATTTATATATTAATATAGTATTTATATGTTAATACTATATTTTTCAACCATTGGCGGTTTAACAAAGTTGCCGGTAAATTTTTTGATTATTTGGAAATATAGTATTTCGCAGCAACCTTCAATGTGGTAAAGGAGAAGGATGAGAGATGTATAGGTGAAAGAGGTGAGAGTATTTTCGGTATTTTGTTTTCAATTTCTCATTACATATAACTCAATTTCTTATAATATGTTATTTATTACTTATTTTGAAATTATGTTACATTATTTACTAAGATTTGACTTAAATATGCTGTTTTGTTCCTTCTCCCAAAAAGAAAAGAAGAAGATTGAATAGATTATCCTAAATCTACCTTTGCCATCATCGCACGAATCATATATGATGGCCGCATCTACGTGGACTATGGTGCTTGGAAAGCTTAATTGTTCGTAAAAGGTTCAAAATTTTCAAAAAGATTCAAAGGTACTCAATTGACTAAAAAAATAAATAGTCAAGAAAAGTTTCGAATGCTTAATCATTTGTTGTTATTTGTCAAGCAGATAATAATTACGATATATATTTATATGTTTTATAGAGGGCCTCGTGAGCATGAAAAGATTTTATAAATATTTTAGAATGGAATATTTAACTTTTTATACCCTCTGTTTTAGATTAATTTAAAAATTATACCTTTAATTTTTAATCTTATTGAATCTATATCTTTAGATTAGATATATTACACAAATCTATACCTTATTACAGTTAATAGTTGATTTTAACCTTGACAATGACCATATTATCTTTACGTAAAAGAGAAAAAAATAAAACTTTCAAAAAATAAGAAGAAAACAAAAATAAAAGCACACAAAACATCTATTTTTGAAAATATTCTTTATATTTTGAAGACAAAAACTTAGTATAAAGCTTTTGAAGTTTTTGAAGGTATCTTTTTTATTATTATTATTTGAGTGGAATTTTGAGTAATTTATTAGATCAAAATTGAAGATTGATTAAGAATAGGTATAAATTTGTATATTAAATCTAATCTAAACATATAAATTCAATGATATAAAAAACCAAAGGTATATTGTTTGAATAAATCTAAAATACATGGCAAAAAAAGGTAAATAACCCTTTTAAAATTTGTTACTTTACATTTTACAAACTTTTGCTTCAAGACAAAATAAAATTGTTTTCCCGTAACTAAAAAAACCTTTTTACCAAAAAAGAACATGAAACTTTTTATAATAAAACCCCTTATTTGTTCTCATCAACGAGAACCATTTTTTTTCTTATCATATCAAAATCCAATGGTTAAGAATAAATAAGCTCACCAAAAGTAAAATGAGTCTTAACACACTAGATTCATTAACAACCCCAAAAATAAGAAGCCAAAACTACAAAAATTAAAAAAAAAAAGGAAAGAAAAAGGCAAATTGCTTCTCCTTCATAGCTAGCTGGTCGGGGTTGCCGGCCACCTCTATTGCTTGATCATCGTAGGACCCTTATGACCCTGGTGTGCAATGGCCCGTCAGGAGCTAGTGAGGGGTAGTTGGCCTATTGCGACTTCACCTCATAGTGGCTGACTGCGGGATTGCGATGGTGCTTGCAACCATTGTGGTTTGGGATTCCTCATCTCACCATGGGGATTGTGTTTGCTACCACCTTGAGTTGTTGTTCCTTGCTGTGATGGTTTTCTCCTCCCTCCTTAGGTCATCGACATCTCAAATTTGGAAAAACTCTGTGGGCCACAAACTGGAAAAACTTATATCTAAAAAAACTCGTGAATCGGCCATCATTGGATCATGTCAATTTGAAGCAGTTGAGTTGCCTCACTCTCTCCACCCACCACCCTCAACCGTTGAGCCTGTGTCGTGAGGTCAACAATCGATCCCCCTTCTTCCCCCACCACCCCCTCCCTTGAAAGCCAAAAGATACCGCGATGGACTTTTTTTGATTTTTTTGGGTCATTTAAATTATTTTTTATTTGTTATTTACTTAAAATAAAAAGGTGAAAAAAATAATAGGGTGAAGTTGTGTTTATTTTTATTTTTATTAGATAGATTTTAAATCATTAAATTTCAATCCAATAGTCAAAAAATAAAAATAAAAGAGGTTCTCTTCGATAGGAACTTTGAAGGGGCTTACAATAGCCTTGTCCAAAGAATATTATAGAAATTCCCACCTTTTATTTAAGTTTAATAACTAAGGGATAAATTTTAAGAATTCTCCATGAGCTATATCACTAGTGTCAACATGCCCCCGATCTATTATCCGTCTCAAGCTTTCCCTCTTCTATCAAATTTTGTCAGTTTTTTAATGGAAAAAGTTGATTTGTCAATTATTTTACAAGTCAGGTAAAAGTTAAAAAAAATCATTGAGAAACTCATTAAGAATCCCTACTTAAGTTTAAATTTACTTTGTACTAAGAAACTCATTAACAAAAAAAATGTTCATCAACAAACAAAAATATTAACAAAAATATTCATCGACAAAAAATGTTCATCATTAAGAAACTTATTAACAAACTTGCTAAGAATCCACACTTAGGTCCAAATTTACCTTGGAATGACAAATATACCCAAAAAATTGTTTCAAAAAAAAAAACTAACTACTAAATTTAAGCATGAATCTATCTTTGCATTAACAAGCTTATTAACATTTTTTGTTAATAATTTTGTTTTTGATGAACTTTTTTTTGTTGATGAACATTTTAACAAGCTACTCAAGTTGAATAATTTTTTGTTGATGAACATTTTTATTAATATATTTGTTTACTAGATGAATATTATTTTTGTTAATGAGTTTCTTAATGAATTTTTATACCTTTTTTTCTCTCTTTCTTGTTTCTTACCTACTCTACAAAACTAAAATAGATGAATTTTAATACCTAACTAATGTTTTGAAAGGGAAGGGCATTTAATAAAACCAAAATATTAGACCTAGCTTGGAAAAAATTGGAAAATCAGCTTTTTCTATTAAAAAACTCACGAAATTTGATGGAAGGGAAAAAACTGGAGATAGATAATAGATTAGGAGGTCAAAACATATACGTTTTGTTGTTCGGGGGCATGTTGACACAAGTGACATAATTCAAGGGGAATTTTTAAAATTTATCCCAAGTAAAATGTTAAAACTTTATATTCAAGGACCAAAATATAAATATATCTAGTGAAAATGCACGATGCTTGCTACTAATTATTCGACAAAACTTATAGTAGGGTAGGTATTTTGACCTATTGGTAAGGTCTATTATTTTAATTATTACATTAAATTTTTAAGGTCCTAATTTATGATTGAAAATAGTTTTACGTCGCACACAACAAAATCAAACTGTTAAAAAAATTAAGCCAACGGTTAAAATTTGAAATGCATGCCCTATCATCGAAGCTTCCCTAATTACTCCAAAATTTTACAAGAGACTTCAGTCAGACTTTGATAACTGAGGCTTAGACTAAAAAGAGATTTTGTGATGGAGAGAAGGTAAAGGAAAACTAAAGCAAAGATCTAGTTGATCAATTGCTTGTAAGATACAAAGACTTGGTTTCTTTCTCTCTCTTTTTTTTTCCTCTCTTTTCTTTTTTCCCCTTTTCTTGAAATAAAGTGAACCAATTATCTTGGGCATATAGAAAGATGATGCAAAGCTTTTAATAGCTTAAGAGTCTTTAAACACTTGCCAATATCGGTACGTGTTTCCTTTGCTATGAAACTTTGCTTTTGTTGTCCCCTCTTCTGGGTCACCCATCTGTGGGATAAATTAGGTCCCCAATCACAACCTTTTATTAACTGTTTATAAGTTTATAACACATTTTGATTTTTATTTATGTATTTACTTAAGTTTTTGCTTTCCTTTTTTTTTTATCATTTCCTCTTTCTTTTCATTTCAAAGGAAGAAGGTCAAAACTCTTAGCCAACACTTCCATGAGCTATATGGACCTAAGGCCTAATATGATTGTTGTCCATACTTGTCAAAACTCAATCAAGAGAGAACAAGAGAAATAACAAAATTTTAAAGCTTTTTTAAAGTAAATAACATGTTTTGAAAATACTTGTAATAAATATTAGATTTATATATAAATAATTTATTTACAAGTTTATTTGCACTTCAATAAAGTAAATCACAGGTAAAGTTTAAGAAAAATGCTTTTTACTACAAATTTTTCAAATATTAATTAATTACGAAATAATCTATATGGATTTTATGGTTATCATAATTTAAAAATGTAATTTAGATTTCAAAATATCACATATATACGGCTGAATTTGGATATATGATGAGATGATAATTCTTTTTATTGACAACAACTTTTTGTTCAAATAATCATGATTAACTTAGAGAAACAATTTAAAGGGTTAAATAAGTGCATACTATTCAACTCAATAACCAAATAATAACTTTAGATATCTACATATATATCAACACATTCATTATTATTTTTTTTAGAAAGAAATTACAACCAAATAGAACTTCAATATCTTTTAACACATTGGAAAAATATAGAAAAACTTATAACGGCATATTGTACAAAAAATGTCATATGAAAAAAAATTATGTTAGGATAGATGTCCTTAAAACATGTGATATTTTGTAAGGACAAATTTACAAAAAAATAAAGTGATTTTTTAGTATATTTTGTGTGCATGTATTTTTGAATACTATATGAATATCATTGAAATTTCATAATTATCTGTGTGATTTTAAATATTGTATATAAGTGTTACATACAAGAAGATAATATTTAAAGATGATAATTAGAAGGGTCAGTAAAACATAATTAATTATTCGAGTAGAGAATAAAATCTTTAATTAGGCATTACTAGTGTATGTCATTTCTATTGAGAATGGAATGGTCTTATCTGAATCATTAACATAATAAGAAATTAAATGAATATACTATACATAATGAGATTATTTAGGACTTGGACATGATATAATATGAATGGCTAAATAATTTCTATTAAAATATAGCAAGTTCTAATCACATTGGCCAATGGTCATATAGAAGATTTTAATCCTGAGTTATTAGCATACTCCTATTTATGGAATTATGTCTTTTGATTTATTTGGTATGGATTAGAATATCTAATCATGTCTCTTATATTTTTGAGGCATAGTGAAATAAGTAGAT